>CM063510.1:77131366-77133866 GCA_032207245.1 Pardosa pseudoannulata
AGAAAACATAGATGGCAATAATGAAATCTGTTCAAAATATATTATTTCTGTAGAAGACTTTTAATTGTTAGTATCATATGTTAAATAGAAATAAAATCTAAGTCAATTTCATGGAAGATTGGGGCACTATTTCCCAAATCAGGTTGGCGGCAGAAAACATAGATGGCAATAATGAAATCTATTCAAAAGTCTTATTTCGGAACAAGACTTTCAAATGTTAGTATTATATGTTTCTCTAATTCATTCATTATAAAAATACTTTCAAACGAAATTCTTTAAAAAATAAAAAAAGTATTGCTTATCGAAATAAAAATTTTCATATTTAACGCGGGATTCGAACCCTTGAAAACCAGTCCTGAAGACCAGCCCGCCTCCCATTCGGTCGTCGTTATGCGCTATATTTGAAGCAGAGTCACTCTCAGTTATCAGTATTATACGTTAAAAGGAAATATAATGTAAAACAACTTCCTGGAAGACTGGGACGCTAATCAGCATTTCAGACTGGCAGAAGAAAACATAAATGGCAATAATAAAAGCTCTTGAAAACTTTCTATATCAGTAGAAGACTTTTAGTTCTTAGTATCATATGTTAAATGGAAATCGAATTTAAACAAACTTCAAGGAAGATTGGGACACTAACTACCATAAATTGTTTGTATTATATGTTAAATAGAAATCAAATCTAAATCAACTTCATGGAATATTTGGAAGCTATTTTCTGAATCAGGTTGGCGACAGAAAACATAGTGGGAAAAAATGAAATCTATTCAAAAAGTTTTATTTCTGTAAAAGACTTTCAATTGTTAGTATTATATGTTTCTCTAATTCATTCATTGTAAAAACACTTTCAAATGAAATTCTTTAAAAAATGTAAAAAGTATTGCTTATCGAAATAAATATTTCCATATTTAACGCTTTCAAAAGTCTGATGCCCATATGATAATTAAATTACATTGAGGCTTTATTGATTTGTTATCCTATGAAAAGTAAAAAAGAGAGATATGAGAGCAATATTTTACGTAATCTAATGAAATATCAGATCATAATTTATTTATCATTTTCTTTTTTTTAAACTGGAGATTTTTAAATTCTCCAGATGAAGTAAACTAAACAAATCAATAAAAAGAAAAACTGACTTACATAAATCCGTAATCTGATTTATATTCGATGAAATATTTTGTCTGCGTGCATTTATTTTATAGCCTGAACAAAAAATGCCATTTTAAATTATTTTGAAAAAAAAAATGTCGTATTTTTCATTCGAGAGAGAAAGATAAAATAAAAAAAAGTTGTCCCGAATTCCAAAGTTGTCTCGAATATGTTGGAGTTAGTTAAAAAATGGGGGTAGTAAAAATTTGGCATTTTCCAATTCGTATAACAAAAGAAAGAATTCCCATAATATTCTTTTTCATTATTTGAGTTCAGAATTGAAAACAGGTTTTATCAAGTAATGTTACATTTATAAATGTATCTCGTGATGAGGCGATTTAGATCAGTAATATAATTGTTTAATTCATACGAGAAGTAAAATGCTTGGGATCTAAATCTGACCTCATCACATCTTTTGTAAAGGAAGAGGACAATAAAATATTTCAACGGTTTTCATCTTGTGCGATATTCTCGGGCAGGGTTCTGATCCCAGTCCCAGATTAGAACCACGTCTCTGTACATAATCCTAAATAAGGATGTACCTTTGTGAAATTATTTATGAGTCCCTAAGGGACAGTGGCAATTTGAAGGGATAAAGTTTTTCCACGTTGGTGGTTTCAAGGCGGGGTTAAGCAGACCAATTAGATTGTTACAACTATCCCGATTGGACGAAAAGAAGGAAGAGGAGACAAGTCCGACGGTCGGTGTTCGAGAGTGGAGTCGAATCAAGGAGAGCAGAGAGGTCAGAAGTCGGAGGAGACGACTGTGACAGTGAGACTTCGGGAGTCCAAGAAGAATAGCCTTGAGTTCGACAGAGAATCTGGAAACGTTTGGAACCTCTCACAGCCACCAGCAGTGTTCCTGTATCAAATATCTCGGCCGCACCGCAAATACTCAGAAGGAAGCCCCTGACCAGACCGATCGAAGATCCACACATACCCAATCCTGATTAGCTCTCAACCAGCAGTGTTCCTGGCACACCATATTTAACCACAAAGGTACTTCTTTTTACATATGTTTGAAATTGAGATTAGGTCCTCTCTCTTAGTTATATATATATATATATATATATATATATATATATATATATATATATATATATATATATATATATATATATATATATATATATATATATATATATATATATATATATATATATATATATATATATATATTATATATATATATATATATATATATATATATATATATATATAATTGATGGAAAATTATTATCAGACTTAAATTAGTGTGGCACCTAATTTGAAAGTGTTGTTAAAGTGAATTTTATGAAGATAGAATCAGATTGTGTGTGTGTATATAGATGTATATACATATCATTGTAATA
>CM063510.1:77141366-77153866 GCA_032207245.1 Pardosa pseudoannulata
ACGACTCAATTATTGACAGTAGAAAAAGGAATTTAGTGTTTGGCCATACGGAATCAACTCATAATAAACAATTCCCTTCCAGTTCCACCAAATACACAGTAGAACCTTCCTGGCCATTAGTCCTGGTTTGGCCACCGTTTGAGCTACTTCACCGCGCTTTGACAGCGAAATGTGCCAAGCAAAAAACACTAAAAAATTTTTTAGTGTGAAATGTCAGCTTGACAACGAGCATAAATTTGAAATTGTTTGATTGGTACTTTACGAGATATCGATCACCATAATCATCTACCCCCCCAAAAAATGGATTTCTTTTTCCCCAACCTAATATTATAACGCGAGAAAAAATTAATACACTCAAATTTGTGTTTATATAATTATAGAAATGAATACGTAAGATAGCGTGAACATTACAGAGCGGTGACATAAATTCGAACATCTTAGAGTTTTGAATTTTTTGCACATATACTTTGTTGTATAACTAAATCAGTAACGTTAAAAAATAATTTTTTAAAACAAGATAATTTTTCTTAAAAATAAAGCAATTTAAAAATTCCAATATCTGCAATTTTGTGCACAATATTTAAAATGTTCCTTATGAATTGATTTCCATTTGTTGCTTCAACTTTAGAATATATCTCCAATATATTTAGAAATTACTTTGTTGTTTAATAAAATAGTTAATTCATAGCACTTTTTAATGTGTTAGTTGAATTCCCATGAAAAATATGGACTTTTCTAAACTGAGTTTTTATAATTCAAAAAAATCAAAGTTCAAAATTAATACATAGATTTATTGAATTGTATGTTAGTGCCCGATAACATGTTTTATAAGAATCTTTCAGAATTATATATTATAACGCGAAGAAAAGTAATACACCCAAATTTGTGTTTATATAATTATAAAATTGAATACGCAAGGTAGGGTGAACATTACAGAGCGGTTACATAAATTCAAACATCTTAGAGTGTTAAATTTTTTGCACACATACTTTGTTGTATAACTGAATCAGTAACATTAAAACATAATTTTTTAAAACAAGATAATTTTTCTTAATAAAGCAATTTAAAAATTCCAATATCTGCAATTTTGTGCACAATATTTAAAATGTTCCTTATGAATTGATTTCCATTTGTTACTTCAACTTTAGAATATATTACCAATATATTCAGAAATTACTTTGTTGTTTAATGGGATAGTTAATTTATAGAACATTTTTTATTTATGTTAATTGAATTCTCATGAAAAATATGGACTTTTTCTAAACTGAGTTTTTATCAGGGCTTCGAACCGGAACTGAACCGAAAACCGAAAACCGGAAAAAACCGTTATTTTGGTCGGAACGAAAACCGGAACTGAACCGAAAAAAATATCGGTTTATTTCGGTTCGAGGTATCTTTCAGTCATTTTGTTACTGTTACCAACTTATCAATATTTTCTAATTTAACGTCAACTTTATAATTACATATCCGCACTTGTATAAGATTGCAATGGTGGTTTTGGCAGCTCCAGCTACACAAGTTAGTGTTGAAATTTATTCTCCGAGACAACAGAAGTAATCTCAGTGAAACCACGTTAGAAGATATATTAATAATTAGAGGCAATTTTCATATGTTAAATAAATAATGTATTTTTTTACATAATTATTGCAAGGCCAAGTGCACGATGTGAGAATCAAACGACGAATGTGGGTAATCATGAATCTAGTTGTCAAATGCGATTTTGATAATGGATAACAATGCCAATGCTCGCCGCTCTTACCGTACCTGCTGTTTGTACCAATTAAAAAAAGAATAAAATCTTCTAAATTTTGATAGAATTACATTTTTTGTACAAATAAGAATATACATAAAATGAAATTATTCATTTGGAACTGAAACGAAAACAGTTATTTTTGGCGGAGCGAAAACCGGAACTGAACCGAAAACCGTTATTTTTGGCGGAGCGAAAACCGGAACTGAACCGATATTAATTTTTTAGTTGAACCGGAACGAAAACCGGAACAAAAAAAATTACGGTTCGAAGCCCTGGTTTTTATAATTCAAAAAATCAAAGTTTAAAATTAATACATAGATTTATTGAATTCTATGTTAGTGTCAGATAAAATGTTTTATAAGAATCTTTCAGAATTTAACCCAAAGGAGAATTTTAAAAACTCAAAAAAATTAATTGTAATAACGCTTGCAATAAATTATGCAAGAGACTATTTCGGCGTGTAGCCTATATAAAACGATGATTTTCTTTTCTCTTAATCTGCTTTTTAAACCAGAGTTTATAATACTACTCGTCCCTAGATGTCTGCATTAAACCTTTATCTGTTTTTGTCTTACTCAGTTTTACTTTTCATTTATTGATATTACCAGCTAATGGCCCGTTATATGACGGGATCAGTAAACTTTTTAATTTTTCAGAATTGTAAAGTACTCTATAAGACAGATAAAAAAGGTTTGTTTTTTGCTGAGAATTATCTGGTACACTTTGAATAATTTATTTATCTTCATACTACTCTAAAGTCTCCCGATACTGTGAATGCAGTTTAGAATCACGTTGAATTCATTTAGAAAGCTAATTCAAAGTTTTCTTAGCTACGTCGAAATTATCGTTAAGTTCTTCTCAAATTTTTTAAATACAGTTATTAATGGAAGTAAATGAATGAAAATATATTTTCTACTATACCCTGGAGGTACATAGAATTTGTTGTTAATAACTGTGATAAAATTTTCATTGCAACAAAAATAATTGATGATTAAATTAACTATTATCACATGTGTACCTAATATGTTATTTAAGCCAAATATAAAAGAAAATTATTTACGTAATATCTAAGTTCAGTGATAAAACGTATGAAAAAAATGCGGACTATATTTAAATAATTTAAAATAAGAAATGATTAAATTAGATGGTTAAAGGTATGAAGTCATAATAATAGAAAAAAATTATTTTTACCCATTTATTATGTGACAAATTTATAAATTTAATCGCCTGATCTTATCATGGGAAAATATGCTTTGAAATAATAGCATTAAATGTCAGAAATGGAGAAAAGGGGTGGATTTTCAACGTTGCTAACCCTAACTCGTCAAGAATCCAATATGGATGCCACTATCCATTCCAAGTACAGATAACTTAGGCTATTGTTATATACCGGATATATTGTGCCACAAAGGTTTTTAAATATGGTGACTATTTTTGATATGTAACATAGTTAATTTTTTCGTAATAGTGTTTGCATAATTTTTAATTGAGAAAATCAAATTTAACGTATCAGTTAGTGGGACAATACACATAGCCATACAAAAGTTATTTATAACTCAAAAAATCGTGTGAATATTTTAATTCTGTTTTCTTCACTAGTACAAATAAGACTTTTAAAAACTGACAGTTTATGTGTTCTGTTTCAATCATAAAGAAATCATGTTATTGAATGTAACTGAACTTATCAACTATTCTAAAATTTATCATGTAATTATTGTAAATGTTACTACAAAATTCATTTCTTTTGACTGTCTTTTCAGATCTTTTCTGAAGGTTTCTGATGAATTCAAGATATGTATGATGAAACTCTTCTCTCTGCTTTTATAAAATAGTGTAATTATATCATGTAATTATTGCAAACATTACTACAAAATTAATTTCTTTTGACTGTATTTTCAGATCTTTTCAGAAGTTTTCTGATGAACTCAAGATATGTATGATGAAACGCTTCTCTCTGCTTTTATATAACCATGTAATTATATCATGTAATTATTACAAACATTACTATAAAATTAATTTCTTTTGACTGTCTTTTCCGATCCCTTCTGAAGTTTTCTGATGAACTCAAGATATGTATGATGAAACCGTTCTCTCTGCTTTTGTAAAACCATGTAATTATATCATGTAATTATTGTAAAATCATGTAATTATTGTAAACATTACTACAAAATTCATTTCTTTTGACTTTTTTAAAATCTCTTCTGAAGTTTTCTAATGAACTCAAGATATGTATGATGAAACTCTTCACTCTGCTTTTATAAAACCATGTAATTATATCATGTAATTATTGTAAAGTCATGTAATTATTGTAAACATTACTACAAAATTCATTTCTTTTGACTGCCTTTTCAGATCTCTTCTGAAGTTTTATGATGAACTCAAGATATGTATGATAAAACTCTTCTTTCTGGTTTTGTAAAACCATGTAATTATATCATGTAATTATTGTAAATTCATGTAATTATTGTAAACATTACTACAAAATTCATTTCTTTTGTATGTCTTTTCAGATCTCTTCTGAAGGTTGCTGATGAATTCAAGATATTTATGATGAAACTCTTCTCTCTGCTTTTGTAAAACCATGTAATTATATCATATAATTATTGTAAACATTACTGCAAAATTCATTTCTTTTAACTGTCTTTTCTGATCTCTTATAAAGTTTTCTGATGAACTCAAGATATGTATGATGAAACTCTTCTCTCTTATTTTATAAAACCATGTAATTATATCATGTAATTATTGTAAACATTACTACAAAATTAATTTCTTTTGATTGTCTTTTCAGATCTTTTCTGAAGTTTTCTGATGAATTCAAGATATGTGTGATGAAACTCTTCTCTCTGCTTTTGTAAAACCATGTAATTATATCATGTAATTATTGTAAACATTATTACAAAATTCATTTCTTTTGACTGCCTTTTCAGATCTTTTCGGAAATTTTCTAATGAACTCAAGATATGTATGATGAAACTCTTCTCTCTGCTTTTATAAAACAAAAACCTGACCTGCATAGTCTGTATATGATATTTAAGCATTTATTTTACCATAAAAACAAGTAACCGATGTAACTAAATTAACTGAATCTAATGTTTTATTAGACATATTGCAGTAAGTATAAAATTTCGAACTAAAAGCTAAAATTCTTTTGATTTTCGTCAAATTTTAATCGCTAACTAAAGATATGCAAAGATGTACTTTTTAACCTCGCCTTTATAAAAACTGACATTCAGAATCTGGTACACAAAGCTCACAAAATTAAAAAAATACACAAAGCTCAAATCATTGATCTTTGTGCATTTTATTTAAGGCATAAAGTTAAAGTGACCAACTTTTCCAAATTTCATTACCAATAACCAAGCAATTAAAATAAACAAACTGCGCTTTGAAATTTATAAAATATTTTCTTACGAACGATGTGTAATGATATAACTTCTCCTGCATTTCTTTTGACTGTTTTTTCTGATCTCTTCTAAAGTTTTCTGATGAATTCAAGATAAGATGAGACTCTTCTCTCTGCTTTTATAAAAAAAATCTGACCTGCAGAGTCTGTATATGATATTTAAGCATTTATTTTACCATAAAAACACGTAGAATAATGTAACTGAATTAATTGAATCTAATGTTTTATTAGACAGTGCAGTAAGTATAAATTTTCTTTTGATTTTTGTCAAATTTTAATCGCTAACAAAATATATGTTATGATGGAATTTGTAACTTTGGCTTTATAAAAAATTAAAGTTCTGGTACACAAAGCGGACAAAGCTCAAAAAACAAAATACACAAAGCTCAAATCATTGATCCTTGTGTATTTTGTTTAAGTATAAAGAAAAAACCTTCAGTTTATAGTAACCAACTTTTCCACATCTCATTACTGATAACTAAGCAATTAATATAAACAAACTACACTTTGAAATTTATAAAATTTTTTTCTTACGGACGATGTTTAATGATAACACTTCTACTTCTGCATTTTGAAAAACCCTTCGAAGTTTAAATTTGAGTTTTATCTGTTGTTTCAGGCATAAAGAAAAAGTAGTGAACTGAATAACGCTGGACACAAAAACATCGTAAGGTGCTCTTTTGAAAACAATTTTTTACGTATAAAACAAAGGACTAGAGCGTGAGAGTATCACAGCTGCTGTGAAATGCTTCACTTGCAATATAAATGTGTTTTCTTGAATAAAACAAAGGTTCTTTTTTATGCGACACTTCCGTATTGACAGCTGCTGTGAAATCTCATGAAATATAGCTGTGATTTCATGGATGAGATAAAGGAATTCTAGCTGTCCATCATGGGAAAAAGTTATTGTATAAAGCTAAGCATTGTTTAAGGAATCGTAGTGGGATAATCTGTTGTAATTCATACTGGTGACAAATTGTCTGTAAAATACATCCCCATTTAGTGTAATGGTTCTTTAATTTAATGAAATAAAATTTTTTAATTACACTGGCTGGTTGCTGAAACATTAATCTTTACCCAAAGAAGAGTTAGTATTGGGGATATCTTGTCATTTATTTAATTGTACGAAAGGGTAGATTGACATTAATATAGTAATGAGTAAAAGGTAAATATATCACTGTGCAATCTCATAAAATATAGCTGTGATTTCTTGGATGAGATACAGGAATTCTAGCTGTCCATCATGAGAAAAATTATTGTATAAAGCTACGCATTGTTTAAAGAATCGTAGTGTGATAATCTGCTGTAATTCATGCTGGTGACAAATTGTATGTAAAATACATCCCCATTTAGTGTAATGGTTCTTTAATTTATTGAAATAAAATATTTTAATTACACTGGCTGGGTGTTGAAACATTATTCTTTACCTAAAGAAGAGTTAGTATTGGGGATATCTTGTCATTTATTTAATTGTCCGAAAGGGTAGATTGACATTAATATATTAATGAGTAAAAGGTAAATATATCACTGTGCAATCTCATAAAATATAGCTGTGATTTCATGGATGAGATAAAGGAATTCTAGCTGTCCATCATGGGAAAAAGTTACTGTATAAAGCTAAGCATTGTTTAAGGAATCATAGTGTGATAATCTGTTGTAATTCATACTCCTGAAAAAATTGTCTGTAAAATACATCCCCATTTAGTGCAATGGTTCTATAATTTAATGAAATAAATTTTTTTAACTACACTGGCTGGGTGTTGAAACATTTTTCTTACCTAAAGAAGAGTTAGTATTGGGGATATCTTGTCATTTCTTTAATTGTACGAAAGGGTATATTCACATTAATATATTAATGAGTAAAAGGTAAAGATATCACTATGAAATCTCATGAAATATAGCTGTGATTTCATGGATGAGATAAAGGAATTTTAGCTGTCCATCACGGGAAAAAGTATTGTATAAAGCGACGCATTGTTTAAGAAATCCTAGTGTGATAATCTGTCGTAATTCATCGAGGTGAAAAATTGTCTATAAAATAATCCCCATTTAGTGTAATGGTTCTTTAATTTAATGAAATAAAAATTTTTAATTACACTGGCTGGGTGTTGAAATATTATTCTTTACCTAAAGAAAAGTTAGTATTGGGAATGTCTTGTCATTTTTTTAATTGTACGAAAGGGTAGATTCACATTAATATATTAATGAGTAAAAGGTAAAGATATCCCTGTGAAATCTCATGAAATATAGCTGTGATTTCATGGATAATATAAAGGAATTCTAGTTGTCCATCATGGGAAAAAGTATTGTATAAAGCTACGCATTGTTTAAGGAATCCTAGTGTGATAATCTGTTGTAATTCATCGTGGTGACAAATTGTCTGTAAAATACATTCCCATTTAGTGTAATGGTTCTTTAATTTAATGAAATAAAATTTACACTGGATGGGTGTTTAAACATTATTCTTACCTTAAGATGAGTTAGTATTGGGGATATCTTATCAATTCTTTAATTGTACGAAACGGTAGATTCACATTAATATACTAATGAGTAAAGGCTAAAGATATCACTGTGAAATCTCATGAAATATAGTTGGGATTTCATGGATGAGATAAAGGAATTCTAGCTGTCCATCATGGGAAAAAATATTCTATAAAGCTACGCATTGTTTAAGGAATCGTAGTGTGATAATCTGTTGTAATTCATACTCGTAACAAATTGTCTGTAAAATACATCCCCATTTAGTGTAATGGTTCTTTAATTTATTGAAATAAAATTTTTTAATTACACTGGCTCAGTGCTGAAATATTATACTTTACCTAAAGAAGAGTTAGTATTGGAGATATGTTATCATTACTTTAAGGTATCCGTCTACGTTAAAAATGTCATTTTTTGCAAAAAATCATACTTTTTTTAAATTCTCTATTGTACAATTTCACCTTTTAGGCTTCTAAATCTGTTTTTCTTTTGTCTCTACGGCATTTTAAAGAAATGTTACAGCTGTTTAAGCATCAGTGACAGCTGTCAAAACAAAACGGAAGTAAAGCCACTAGAACCAGAAGTTGTGAATTTAAAGCCTTTTAAAAAGCCTTTTATGGACAAAACTTTTTAAATTTTCATGAAGATTAAACATTTTTCTAGTGTTTTTAATAATTAGCAACTTGGCAATTGGAAAGTTTTGAAGTAAGAAAGTGTAGGGAATTTTAAACATGTATTTTAATTTTTTAACAGTTAAAGTTGCTTTCATAAACTTCAAATGCGTTTTACTCAGAACGGGTATTTTTAATACAATGTTGAAACTTTAAATGTGATTTCTCAAAAAGTTCTTAAAATATTTTGTTGAAAATTATTATGAATGCTTTTGATAGTATTTACTAGTGAATGACCTAAAAGCTTTAAATTTTGAAAATTTTTAATGATGTTACACTCATAGTTAGATATAAAGGTAATGAAAATTCATTAAAAATTGAATGTGTATGATTTTGAAGGACTAAAATTTTTTACCAAATGTAAATTAAGCAAAGATTATAGGTGATTCACTAGTCCAGTGTATAAGAAATGTGTTGCATAAAAAAAAATATTGAAATAGTTTAATCTATTAAAAAATTAGACCTTTTGAAAAAACTCGATTTTTTTTACTAAATCTTCTTCATTTATTAGAAATTTTATAAAAACTTCTCCAGGAATAAATTTTTTAAGAGCAATTCTCAATGATAATATAAAAAATAAATCTAAAAATGTAAAAACATGAACTAGATTCTATGTTTAAAGAAAAAAGTTCTCCCAACATAGACGGATACCTTAAATGTACGAAAGGGTAGATTCCCATTAATATATTAATGAGTAAAAGGTAAAGATATCGCTTACTTTACTGACATTAGTCCATGTAAGGGGAAAGGATTGTCACTCTAGTAGCCCTGTATCTGTAGTAATTTCACATTTGTATCACATATGAGAGAATTGAAGGATATGTCGTTCATTATGTTGGAAATTACACTCTTAACCAAACAAAACTACGTGTATTTTTTTAAAAATAGTCTTAAGCCGTTCAGCAATAATCCCCCCATTTCCCCCCCATTAGAGTTTTCCATTTTTCCTACCCGTTTCAATAAATTTAAAAATTTTAAATTCCTTGGAAGTTTGTTACTTTTTCTTCTGTTTCCATTTTTAGAGATAATTTCTTGTGAGAGGAAAAAAATGAAGTGAGACCCGAGAACAGAAAGATGGGAGCATTTTAACAAACACAACAATGGCCACATAAGTAGGGCGCTACTCTTCGATACTGGAGTACTGGAAACAGTAGGTCCCAATCTCATTAGATCCCGTGTAGCAAAAAGTAGACAAGCATTCCCAATAAAACTAAATACAAAGAATGATGTTTACCACCAATATCGAGGTTTGTACAATCTTGTGTTCTTTCTAATTAGTATTTCAATATAATAAGTTTCGTACACAATTTTCAACTTATATCATGTATTGTGTTTGGATTTCCCTAAAAGCTGTTGTACGTTTGTTAAGATAAAATAGACATTTTTGTACATTACTTAAAGATGGACACGACTTTGCTAATTTTAACTCAAATAATTTTAATTCAAAAACTTTCTTTTCATTGTTCAGTATGAGAACTAACCTAATAATGAAAGAAAAGACATTCAAATTATTTCCTTTTATGTACAATTTTTTTAAATGTAGGAGTTGTATTTCTATTCTTCAAAATCATAAGAATAATTGTAAAGTATGAGTTGATTCTTTGTAAGAATGATGATTTTGTTCATCCCATCCTTAGTGCTCCGCGGTAGCTCAGTCGGCAAAGGTAACAATCTCAAACTGAGAGGTTGCGGGTTCGGAGCCCGAGCCGGCCTAAGATCAGCAGTGCTCGTTAAAGGTGACCGGCGAACGTAAGATATGTTCGTGGTCACAGTGTCCTCTAAGTTCTCAATCAATACCTCCGGGGGTGGCAGGCCAAGTCTATGGGTCTTGTGCTTGGTCCCTGCTTCAAAATTGAGCAAAGTCGTTCTTAACTTAAGTCGTCCTTAACGGTGCCCATTAAAACGAAAGGCTCAAACCTTTACCTTAATACGAGTAGCGTATGGCTCAATCGCGCTTGGTTTGTCCAAGTGGCATCAGAACAGCAATATTTTCTTAGTTACTTTTAACTAAGATTAATCAATTGGTTATTAGGCTTCAGTGTATTTTTTTATTGCTTTTATTATTATTTCTGGGTTGAAGTCTAAAATATACTTGAAATTTATGAGGTTAAAAAAATGTTCAAAATGCAAATTGCATTAAATTAAAGGGTAAATAATACTATAAGGTCGAGTCTCAATAATTTTAGTAGCAAAAACATATTAAAAAATTATACTGTATGGTGGGAATAAAGATTGGTTTATTGTGAGATCAATGTGTATTAGAGATAAAGAAAGACAAAAAAAATGATGGCTTGTTAATCTTTTGAATTTCTCTAAAAGATAAAATGTGACCAACTGGAAAAAGAGAGCAAAAGCCAAAATTACTTGTATGAAAATTGTGGAGCAAGCTGAAGTTCATAAAAAGCTATAACACTAGAAAAGAAAATGTGAAAATTTTATAAAGCATCAACGTAATCATTAATCTGAAATATATTAAATTATCACCTTTCTTAAAACATAATTAATTCTAGTTCAGATGTTCTAGTCTTTGAATTGAAGCGATAGAAAAATTCTCTTTTTCTACTCAAATTTTAAATTAAGTTTCATCTTTTTTATTTATATAATCGTTGTAAATTGTACATGAATAATCAAACATTCATACATATGTTTTAAAAATGAAACTTTTGACCATTTAAAATTATTGAAATCCCTTAAAAGACTGCCACGCATGTAAAAGAACTGGAATGAGAGAGAAAAAAATGTTAAAAATCAAGTTAAATTAAATTAAAGGGTAAATAATACTGTAAGGTTGAGTCTCAATAATTTTGGTAGCAGAAACATATTAAAAAATTAAACTATATGGTGGTAATAAAAATTGGTCTATTGGGAAATCAACGTGTATTAGAAATAAAGAATGACTACAAAACGATGACTTGTTGATCTTTTAAATTTATCTAAAGGATTAAAAGTGACCAGCTGAAAAAGAGAGCCAAAGCCCAAATTACTCGAATGAAAATTTTGGAGCAAGCTAAAGTTCATAAAAAACTATAAAGCTAGAGAAGAAAATGCACAAATTTTATAAAGCATCATAGTAATCTTTAATCTAAAATATATTAAGTTAACACCTTTCTTAAGAAGGATAATTGATACTGAAAAAATAGCAGATGTTCTAGTATTCGAGTTTAGGAGATAGAAAAATTCTCTTTTTATGCTCAAATTTTAAATTAAGGTTCATCTTTTTATTTATATAATTATTTTAAATAGTAAATGATTCACCAAACATTCACACATATATTTTAAAAATGAAACTTTTGACCATTTAAAATTATTGAAATCCTTTAGAAGACTGTCCTGCATGTAAAAGAACTGGAATGAGAGATAAAAAAATGTTCAAAATGCAAATTAAATTAAATTAAAGGGTAAATAATACTGTAAGGTTGAGTCTCAATAGTTTTGGTAGGAGAAACATATTAAAAAATTAGACTATATGGTGGGAATAAAAATTGGTTTATTATGAGATCAATGTGTATTAGAGATAAAGAAAGACTAAAAAACGATGCCTTATTGATCTTTTGAACATCTCCAAAGGATTAAGAGTGACCAACTGGAAAAAGAGAGCCAAAGCCAAAATTATTCTCATGAAAATCATGGAGCAAACTAAAGCCCATAAAAAGCTATAATGCTAAAGAAAAAATTGACCAAATTTTATAAAGCATCAAAGTAATATTTAATCTAAAATATGTTAACACCTCTTTTAAAACACAATTAATGCTGTAAAAAAAGCAGATGCTCTAGTCTTTGAGTTGAGCAGATAGAAAAATTCTCTTTTTGTACTTCAATTTTAAATTAAGGTTCATCTTTTTATTTATCTAAATGTTTTAAACTGTAAGCGAGTTACCAAATTTTCATACATGTATTTTAAAAATGAAACTTTTGAAAATTATTGAAATCCCTTAAAAGACTGTCACGCCTGTAAAAGAACTAGAATGAGAGAGAAAACAATGTTCAAAATGCAAATTAAATTAAGTTAAAGGGTAAATAACACTATAAGGTTGAGTCTCAATAATTTTGGTAGCAGAAACATATTAAAAAATTAGATTATATGGTGAGAATAAAAATTGGTGTTTATTATGAGATCAATGTGTATTAGAGATAAAAGAAAGACCAAAAAACGATGGCTTGTGGATCTTTTGAATTTCTCTATAGGATTAAAAAT
>CM063510.1:77163866-77171366 GCA_032207245.1 Pardosa pseudoannulata
AATTTTTATAGTTTAATTTTGGAATTACATTATTTATCCTTCAATTTATATGTGCTTAAATTTTCAAATTTCTAAGTTTATAATTAATAATAACACTTTGTAATTTTTACTATATTTTAAAACTTATTGACTAGAAAGGTAGTAAGCCTATTTAAATTTAATATTTATTGAAGTTTCCTTCCTCAAGAATCCCCGTTCAGGACAAATGAGTAGAAAAAAGTTTTCATTTTTAAAGGATAACTTCTAATTCTTCTATTTTAATTTTCATACTTTTATTTTTGGGATTACATTATTTATTCTTTAATTTATATGAGATTAAAGTTTCAAGTTTCTAAGTTTATAATTAATAACAACACTTTGTAATTTTTACTATATTTTAAGACTTATCATCTCGAAAGGTACTAAGCCAATTTACATTTAATATTTATTAAAGTTTCCTCCCTCTAGAATCCCCGTTCAAGACAAATGAGTAGAAAAAAGTTTTCATTTTTAAAGGATAACTTCTAATTCTTCTATTTTAATTTTCATAGTTTTATTTTTGGAATTACATTATGTATCCTTCAATTTATATGAGATTAAATTTTCAAGTGTCTAAGTTTATAATTAATAATAACACTTTGTAATTTTTACTATATTTTAAGACTTATCATCTCGAAAGGTACTAAGCCAATTTACATTTAATATTTATTAAAGTTTCCTTCCTCTAGAATCCCCGTTCAAGACAAATGAGTAGAAAAAAGTTTTCATTTTTAAAGGATAACTTCTAATTCTTCTATTTTAATTTTCCTAGTTTTATTTTTGGAATTACATTATGTATCCTTCAATTTATATGAGATTAAATTTTCAAGTGTCTAAGTTTATAATTAATAATAACACTTTGTAACTTTTACTATATTTTAAGACTTATCATCTCGAAAGGTACTAAGCCAATTTACATTTAATATTTATTAAAGTTTCCTTCCTCTAGAATCCCCGTTCAAGACAAATGAGTAGAAAAAAGTTTTCATTTTTAAAGGATAACTTCTAATTCTTCTATTTTAATTTTCCTAGTTTTATTTTTGGAATTACATTATGTATCCTTTAATTTATATGAGATTAAATTTTCAAGTGTCTAAGTTTATAATTAATAATAACACTTTGTAACTTTTACTATATTTTAAGACTTATCATCTCGAAAGGTACTAAGCCAATTTACATTTAATATTTATTAAAGTTTCCTTCCTCTAGAATCCCCGTTCAAGACAAATGCGTAGAAAAGGTTTTTATTTTTAAAGGATAACTTCTAATTCTTCTATTTTAATTTTCATAGTTTTATTTCGGGATTACATTATTTATCCTTTAATTTATATGAGCTTAAATTTTCAAGTTTCTAAGCTTTTAATTTATAATAACATTTTGTAATTTTCATTATATTTTAAGACTTATCAGCTCGAAAGAACCTTTGCTGCCGATTTAAATTTAATATTTATTGAAGTTTCCGTCAAGAATCCCCGTTCAAGACTAATGAGTAACAAAAAATTTTCATTCAAACTTCTAATTCTTCTATTTCGATTTTCATAGTTTTATTTTTAGAATTACATTATTTATTCTTCATTTTATATGTGCTTAAATTTTCTAATTTCTAAGTTCATAATTTATAATAACACTTTGTAATTTCCACCATCCCCTTAGGACTTATGAGCTCGTAAAACCTATGCCTGTTTGAATTTAATATTTATTAAACTTTCTTTCTTCAAGAATCCCCGTTCAAGACAAATGAGTGGAGAAAGTTTTCATTGTTAAAGAATAACTTCTAATTCTTCTATTTTGATTTTTAAAGTTTTATTTTTGGAAGCATTACTTTTAAAGGATTTTGGTATTTTTTAAATGCTTCAAACGTTGACCTCGTGTTCTATGTCTTATAAACTATTTATTTAGTAAAAAGAAACTTTTAATAAATGTTAAACTACCTTTCTCTTTTGATTATGCTTTAAAGAAATATCAGGATTCAAAAGAAATAGTTTAAAACACTAAAACTAAATGTTTTAAGAAAAAAAAAAGAAAAATGGTTGTTTTATTCGGAAAGGAAAATATTTAGACTTATTCAACATTTTAAAGTTAAAAAAACTGCTTAGGAATTGAAAATTTTAAAAATAATTTTTCTTATGCGATAAAGTTAAAATTATATTGTTCTTATTAACATAATTGATTTCTACATAATAAAATAAGAATACTCTTGTATTTATTATAAAAAATCCAATTCTAATTTACAAATTTCAAAAGTTATTTTTCATATAATAGAACTTCTATTATTTTCACTTGGATTATATATTTTATGTTTCTCTAAGAATGTATAATATTTCGTATAACAAAACTAAATACGTTCATAAATCTAGAAACGTAATAATGATCTAGAAAAAAATTATAAAATGCTTTTGTCTTTCATTAGTGTTTTTAAAAAACATTTCTCTATTAAATAAAATCTTATTAAATCACTAAAATATTAAGGATTTATTTTTACAAATGTCTGATTCCAGAAAACGTACTTTATTTATTTTTTGGAATTTAAACAGTTTCTTGTTTTAAATGCAATACTGGTTTAGAATGATTAACTGTCGTACTATTTTAGTGTCAAGTTATCAGATTTAAATAATGGTCAAATAATTATGAATCAGTGACTGGGAACATCAATATCAGAAACGGCTCTTTTAGTGGGCTATTCAAGTGCAGCTGTTGTGAGCACATATCGAAAGGGGTGTATGGATGGTGAAACGACAAGTCACAGGCCAGCGGTGTGTCGTCCACGGCGCATTGATTGAAGAGGAGACCGTAGATTACTACGCATTATTCACCGTGTCCAAAGAGCTACAACAGTCGGAATCATCACTAGCTACAACAGTGGCGACCTAGACAGTGTTTCTCGACACACAGCGTACATTGAGAATGAGCTTACGCAGCCGGTGGCCGAAGTATGTCCCTGTACTGACGGCACGAAATTGATAGCTGTGTGTGTAATGGGCCAAGAAACATTGGAATTGGACATCAGAAGAATAGAAGAAAGTTGCATGGTCCGACTAATCACGTTTTCTGCCCATCACGACGACGAGCGTGTGCGAATATGGCGATTTCCAGAGACACACTGGCTTCCGAATGTACAGTTCGGAAACAAGCCAATGGCGTGGTATTATTCAGTAGGAAATATTTTCATGGAGCACATTAGGGCCCATTACATCCATAGAACAATTCCTGAGGTTTGTGCTTTACGTGAACATAATTGTAGACCAGGTCACCCATTAATGACAACAGTATTTCCGGCGGGAGATGGTATTTACCAACAGCTTAATGCACCATGTCATATCGCGAAATCTTTGATTCGTCAGGGAGTGGTTCGCAGAACATTCTAAGAAATTTAAAGTCAAATTTTGGCCTCAAAATTTACTTCACATTAATCCAATAGAACAGTTATGGTCCCACCTGGAAAAATCAAACTCGCCACGCTACCTCCTCGCAATGTACGGGAAATAGTCCAGAAATAGTTGGCGAGCGCTTCGTACCAGTTACTTCAAACTACCTATAAACATATTGTAGAGTCAATGCTCCGTTGGGTGCTGGCAGTTTTGAGGGTTAAAGGTGGTCCTACATGTTGTTAATAGGGTGTTTATAATGTAATAGCTCTTCGGTGTACATACTGCATATGTAACAAAACAAGATCATTAATATTTGCTAAATTTAAACAAATACGATAATTGAAGTATTTGAGTTAAGATTCAATAATATCAAGAGTTCAAAATTTCTAGAAAAAAATACTGAACATTAGGAGACAAGTAAAAGGAAACTGGAATTTTTATATGTTCCTGTCGGGTAGAGACATCCGAGTGAAACTGTTAAACCTGCTATATTAACCGTTGCACTCGGTTTGTAGCGATTATACAGCTACATACGAGTGCAATGCGCTAAATACACGATATAAAAAATAAAAATTATAACAATAAACATACAATTTAAAGAAAAAAAAAGTGCAGATATGTCGATAGTTTGAAAACTTTCCAGTTAACTAGAAATCCTTTTGGTGGCATGTAAATGAATACGAATTATTGTTATGGAACGTTAAAAATGATATTTTTGACTTTTGGATAATTTAAGAACTCTAGTACCTTATTAAAGCAGAACTCAATAAAACCTATTATTTGTAAAAAAATGTACATTTAGGATGTATTTATGGTAGGTATATGGTGTTCTTAACTACAGTGCTTAATTACAGTTCTTTTAATTTTTATTTCAGTCTTTCTCCATTTAGACAAAATTTAAAACTATTTTCTTGTGGTAAGGATATTAAAGACTTATTGATATAGTTTATTGACAGTTTTAAATAAAAATTATAGCTATTATTTGACATATATGCAACTTAATATCTATTGAATATTGATCATATTTCAGGATTTTAACCCCATAACATGCCCGCTCGAGTTAACTCGATCGCGCTAAACTGGTCAAACTGTGAACACTCGATATAATTCGAGCAAAAAAAAATGTTTTATTGATATTTATCATTTACATGGGATTGTAAACTATATTCGACTATTTTCTGCAATGCTATCAAAATCCAAAACTGCAATAAAAATTTTGATTATTTTTGTATTTTTGTAATTTTTTTTTGGAAAGAAAACGTTATAAATTGTGTTTTTTATATTAAAAAATAGTTTTTTAGCTTCACTTTTTCAAAAAAAACCTGCATTAAGGGGTTTTTTTAAGGGGTTATTTAACTGCTTTTGAGAAAAAATATTGGAAATTCTTATTTATGTACTTTATTAACGATTTTAAGGAGAAATTATTTTTTATTAACAGTCAACTTTATACATAAACTGCAGAGGAAACATTTAAATCATCCACAACATTTTCTGCATTTAAGTGTTTTTAATAACTTATTTCTTAACAGAGATAAAATTTAACTAAATAACTCACTTTTGTGGTTTATCAACAATTTTAAGGAGAATCTTGCTATTATTAATCTACATTACATGGAAGGAAAACCTTGTAAAAAAAAATCAGCTTTATAATAATGTAATGAATGTAAGAAATATCACTGATTTTTTTTTAGGTAACGGATGATTACATAAATTTATCATCATTTTCAAGTAAAGTACATATCCTTGTTCTCTGCGATACAAGTAATAAGAGGGGTTATGAAAAATAAATAACTAAAATTACTCACTAAGTGAACAATAATTTTAGGGTTAAGGTGATTTAGGGTGTATCGTATCAAATTACATTTTCTTTCCGAGATTTATACTTTGAAAATAATCCTGATTAATAGGAAATTCTTATTCTTGCGAATTGGGTAGTAATACTCTATCTGCGATTTTGTCATCGACTTTATCGCATTTGGAATGTTCTGTAAAAATAAACTTCCTTGTTCAGAATTGGAATTGGTTTTTATGGTTGGTTTCCTGCGAGTTTTGGGGTCATTTATTTGTTTTATGATGGAAGGACTGGACTGAAGCCTACTTTTGAAAGTGACCTGTTAAGTGGTTACAAATTCAAACCCGTGAACTCCGATATCAAAAAATCTGAAATTATATCAACATAAAGCACAACTCCGCTCGAATTATATTGAGTTTGCACAGTTTGGCCAGGTTTGACGCTATCGAGTTAACTCGAGCGTGCATGTTAAGGGGTTAAAATCCTGAAATATGATCAATATTTAATAGATATTAAGTTTTATATATGTCAAATAATAGCTACAATTTTTATTTAAAACTGTCAATATACTATATCAATAATTCTTTAATATCCTTACTACAAGAAAATGGTTTTAAAGTTTGTCTAAATAGAGAAAGACTGAAATAAAAATTAGAAGAACTGTAATTAAGCACTGTAATTAAGAACACCATATACCTACCATAAATACCTCATAAATGTACATTTTTTTACAAATAATAGGTTTTTTTTTAGTTCTGCTTTAAGGTACTAGAGTCCTTAAATTATCAAAAAGTCAAAAATATCATTTTTTAACCTTCTATAACAATATATCGTATTTATTTACATGCCACCAAAAGGTTTTCTAGTTAACAGGAAAGTTTTTAAATTATCAACATTTCTGCACTTATTTTTTCTTTAAATTGTATGTTTATTTTTATAATTTTATTTTTTTATATCGTGTCTTTATTCGTGTTGATATTTTTTATATCGTGTCTTTATTCATTTTATGAGGGAAGGATTGAACTGGAGCCTACTTTTGACAGTGACCACTACTTTTTAAGTGGTTACAAATTCAAACCCGTGAACTCCGATATAAAAAAATCTGAACTATTCAGTAATAATATGGCCAGACTGGTTATGGACATTATATAGTTAACACGTTGACTGCCAACTACGAGATAACTCGTAGACTGCGTTCTTTTCTATGGCGCCAACTACGAATTATCTCGTACTGTGTTCATTTGCCATTTTTGTGCAGCTTTGAATAAACTTGTAGTATATCAGTGCTAATATCGATAGATGGTTTCTGGGAAAATAACAAAAAATCAATGCTGGCTTACATAGACAGAAAATTTATTAAAAAACGAAAAAAAATTATAATTATACCAAGAATAATATAATGTGATTAAATCAAATTGTCATTTTAGGCCAGATTTCTGAAACCTGCCGTGGAATTCAACGTGTTAAAGGATTGAGCAGTGATTTTGAAACTTATTTCCATGGAATTTTGAAGTACCCAGAGATGGCTCTAGGGTAGATTAAAAAAAAGTAAAGAAATACAACTCAGACTGTAGTTATATATTAGATACACAAATTGAATGGAAGTATCTTAAACTCTATGAAATAAAGTGTGTTTATGGCTTACATATTTTGTTCCTTATGCTGAAATATTATATTCATGGTTGATTTTTATTTTGATGCCATTTAGAACATTCGAACGATGGTCGAATGGGTAGGTTCTTCTCTTCAGTACCAGAAATCATCAGTTCGAATTTCATTACTAGCATGAATGTTCGCAGCCATTTTGAATCGGCTTTTAGCAGTAAGTCCCACTGTAACCCTCGTGTAGCACAATAATAAACTATAGCACTTCAAACCATTTAGAAGAAGTATTTATCTGAAAAATTACTTACAGTCAATGTGGTAACAAAAATGATATATTGGAACGCACTTAATGCAGAATACGCTTGAAAGTTCGTTTATTTATAGAGCTATTTTTTATTGTTTGTGTAAAATACTGCAAGTCCATCTCAATCAGTAGACACATGATGAAAGATTTCGTGTTACTAGTAACACAAGTTTTTATGTAAATAATAAAGAATTATGAACATTCTAAGTTCTGCTACATTATTTTTATTTATTTTTATTACTACTACCAGCATTTATATTACGTAACTAATATATACACTTTTTGAGAAAGGTATAAGGTTCCAACATAAGATCAAATAATTTCTTGAGTGCCATGTGTCTTAAAAATTTGAAAATCACTGGTTAAGACTTATTTTTATTTATTTTTATTACTACTATCAGCATTTCTATTAC
>CM063510.1:77176366-77213866 GCA_032207245.1 Pardosa pseudoannulata
ATAATGACGTCATTCCTTTAACCATCTCATTTAATCATTTCTTATTTTAAATTATTTAAATATCTTCTGCATTATTTTCATATGTTTTTATCACGGAATTGAGATATTACATAAGTAATTTTTTCTTATATCTGACTTAAATAATAAATTAGGTACATATGTGATAATTTTAAATTTAACCATCGATTATTTTTTGCTGCAATGAAAATTTTATCACCGGTATTAACAACAAATTCTATCTACTTCCAAGGTGTAGTGGAAAAGATAGTTTCATTCCTTTACTTCCATTAATTACCGTGGCAAAAAAAAATGCAGTAGAACTTATCTATAATTTTGAATTAGCTAAGAATACTTTGAATTATCTTTCTAAATGAATTCAACGGGATTCTAAACTTCATTCACAGTATCGGGAGACTTTAGAGGAGTGTGAAGATAAAGAAATTATTGAGTGTGGGACAGATAATCCTCAGCCAAAAAACAAACCATTATTTTACCTGCCTCATAGGGTTCTTTACAATTCTGGAAAATTAAAATTTTACCCATCCCATCCTATATGCTAGTTTTTTGAGAAAACCCTAGTGTTTAGTTCCCATGCATGCTTGGTTCTCGTTTTGTTTACCCAATTAAGGGATGAAAAGCTGAGAAAATCTCTCCCAAACCAAGGATCGAATATCAGAACTATGACTTGGTAACGTGAAGAGCTACCCCAACAAGATAGGGCTTCCCATCGAAATCAGAATACTGAAATTTTATATTCACAAAAAATTTTCTTTACATCCTTTACTCGGTACAAAGACGTAAAACTTATACAATGATATCAATTATTAATGTAATAGCTTATATTTTATCACAACATGTAACGGTAATACCTATAAATATCACGTTAAAAATGTATGGAGGAAAACATGTATGAGAACACAGTCAAAATGGACTTTCTAATGTATGCGTGCATACCTTTTCAGATGATGTCAAATAAATATTTTTTTTTCAAAATTTACTCTAGAACGAATAAAAAATTTATCTGTTTCCGAGAACATCAGCATTCCTAGTTAATCAATATCTTTAAAATACTTTTGAGGATGCGTTATATTTCTGACTATTTATCGACTTTAGGAGGATATGAATAGCTGAAAGTGAAATCGAAAAAAGAAAGTATCGTAACAATATTTATGTTGGTGATGTGTCAGATTTATTGCTTTAGGGGCTATGACATAGTATTCAAATTTAGATTTATATCGAACATCTAATGCAGATGTAAGAAAGAGAGGGAAACTTTACTTTAAAATACATTTTCTCGTGTATAGGGACATAAACTGACACATGTCGATGTTTTTATAAAAAGCCTTGCTGCACTCAGGCTTCGGTTTAGGTAGTCAAGGTTCCTAAATGTAAGTTATATTAAATTTATATTTTAAGTTACATAAATGTTTAGATTATATTTCATTTACAATATAAGAAAAATTGAAAATATAACAACATAAAACGAATAACACATTCATTTTCAATTTAATTTTCTTTTTGAATTTAAGAAATATAATATTAGGCAATTAAAGAAATATATGTTTCGCGATTTAATTTTGCAGGGACTAATATAAAAGTGCCAATGTTTAATGCCAGATCATTTATTGAAAACAAATGTATCTAGAAATAAAACTGTTACTCACTTGTCAAACCCGTTAATCCTGAAACTTCCCCGAGTGTATATATATATATATATATATATATATATATATATATATATATATATATATATATATATGTCTCGTACGCATGCTTTAATGGCCTTAGGGATATACAAGGGTTGGAGCTTTAATAGTGCTAAACACTGATGTAAAAACGCTAAGCAAAACCAAAGAATTTCGCATATAGAACAATTTGTCGCAACGTCACGAACTACTGTAATGCCCTTTCCATTCATTTTCATGTTTACAACAGCCAATAGACAAACAATAAACTGCCCTTCCGTTTGAAACTAAAGCCAGAATTGTCATAATTTGAGATATGCCCTACTGCGTGAAATCGCCTTATACCACACGTGAGCTACACACCTACCTTACTTTTCAGCAAAAAGACTCGTCCTTCCTACGTCATACCAATGCGGAGTGACGTGAAGAACTAATCCGTGTATTAGCTAGGGGTCTAATGTAAGTGTTGTCAGGACGTTTTCAAAACAAGATCAAAGAAAATAGATAAAAATTCAATGTACCAGAGGTCGTACAGCACGACAGTCATCTAGGGCTTCAAGAAGCTTTCGGGGAATCTGCATTGCCTAACAGAATTGTAGCTAGGTGGGTAAAAGCCTTTATAAAAGAACGCCCAAATGTGGCAGACATGCATCGACCAGGGCGTCCTAGCATGCTGTTGCCTCACTAATGGACAGTGATCGATGGCAAACGATTCGTTAGCTGGCTCGAAAGACAGGATTTGGGCATACCACTGTGCCCCAGATCTAAGCCCTTGTGACTTTGTCTTAATTCCTATGATGAAGAAACTACTTTGTGGCATTATCTTTTAATTGTTTCAGAGATTCTTGAGGCAATAGACCGGTTCATTCGAACTGTCAACAGAACAGGCGCTGCTACAGGTGTTCTGCGACTTCCACATTGTGGGAAATGGGTTATACACAATGCTGGCTACTGTATTGAAGGACTGTAAAACATGGGGAATCATATTTGTATTCTATGTAAATAAACAGTTGCCACTATTAAAGTTCCAACCATTGTATATATATATATATATATATATATATATATATATATATATATATATATATATAATATATATTATATATATATATATATATATATATATATATATATATAATATATATATATATATATATATATAATATATATATATATATATATATATATATATATATATATATATATATATATATATATAAACCTTCCTTCTGTACATTTCTCAGTAATTTCCTGCTGGTACTGTAAGTCCCCCCCCTTATAATGATAGGTAAGACATACCAGGTATACAAACAATCATAACTAGGCAGTTAACTCATTGACTTCGAAAAGCATATATATATATATATATATATATATATATATATATATATATATATATATATATATATATATATATATATATATATATATAAGCAGTTAACAGGTTAAATCCTTTTTTAAAACGATAACGTTGTTAAAAATGGGATATAATTGGAGCAAAATAATTGGGTACAAAAAAAATGTGAAACCCAATTCTAACTGACTGAAGGAAGTCTGATGTGATACTTAAAACATAGAAATACAGTCATATTTATATATCTTTTGTTAGATATGAAAATTTTGTAGTTTATCAGCACTTAAGAAGCTGTTACGTCAAGTATAGCGAATTATCTGAATGCCGAACTAGTGGAAGTGATATAAAAGGACAGGTGAGTACGATATCTGGATCTTGGCTTTTGGGTTTTTCTTTTCGCCTCTCTCTTGCACAATGATCCAGTCACCCGGCCGATGAAATAGTTATCTTCAATTCTTCACTGTTTAGCTATATGAAGTCCTTCAGCGTAAGTAGGAATATATCTAGGTTTGTTCCCGAATGGAGCTCAAGGATATGACGAGATATTTAACATCATACCTATATGCATACCTAAGATACTGTGGATTACTATTTTTTTGTAGGTTTATTGTGTTATGTAAAGAAGAGCTTCGTTTGTGAAATTTTTCTTGATTTACTTGCTATGTATGTTTATTATTTTGCCCTTCCACACCTACGTATTTACTCTTATTAAATAAATATTCCTGTTTACTTCAAAAATGTATGTCTTATATTTCTGAAATACTTGATGATTAGTTAATGGGCCTTGACTTTAATCATTATAATTGCACTATTTTTACTGGTTAATAGGTCAAATCCACTACACAACCCACTCTTCGGCTTGTAATAACATATTATATCCCACCATCTAAATCATTCCTGCTCAGATGATGCACTGGGATTTAGAGCTTTTATTGCTAAAGGTTAGAGTGGAAGATTGTTAAAAATCTTCAAAAGATTCAACATTATTTGCGAAACATTTCACGCACTTTTTTTTCATACGTCTTGCATGCACTTATCAGACCTTTCGTTATAAGCCGAATTAATATTTTAATGCAATCTAAAATTCTATATTTCATCCACGATCTGAATTGCAGGCCAACACTCAATTAGTTGAAAGGGCGAATAGGTCGTATTGTGGGAATACCTGTGATTTTATTTTATCTATTAACCCTTAGCGCTCCGCACGTGTTTGTACCAGCAACTACGGCACATTTTCGCAGAGGAACGAGTTTGAAGAAGGAGTTTTAGAAGAATTACACGTACTTGTGAATGTGTTTGATTTTATTTATTTTATACATATGCAACTTCTTGTAAGTGAAAAGTAAATTTTAAATTTTGTAATTCACCATGGTGGGATATCTTTGGAAACAATCTTCCATGTGCATTCTGGGTTTACTTGGGCAAGTGTCACACTACCCATATTGATAATAACTCCAATAAAAGCCCAACACTCATCCTCTTCTACCGCATGCCACGTTTGACAAATAGAATTACTAGATATTTCTTTATTCTTTATAACATTTTCTGCGTAATTGTTGGTTTCTTTTATAATTTCACTAGCAAGTGAGCCCGTGCTTCGCTACAGTGAACTTAATAAATTACTTTTAAATAAAGATTTTTTTCTTGCATAACTCTAAATTCGTCACACTGCTGTTCGAGCCATTGGCATATTTATATATTTCTAATATAAGCGTACTAGCATAGGGCCCATCACATTACGGGATTAGTAAGATTTTTAAAATTCCAGAACTGTTAAGTACCCAATGAGGCAGGTAAAAAATGGTTTATTTTTTGGCTGAGAACTATCTGGTTCACTCTCAATAATTTATTTATCGCCATAGAGTCTCCCGATCCTGTAATGCAGTTTAGAATCACATTGAATTCATTTAGTCAAACCGTGTGGTTATGTATAATAAACAAACACACAAAAGAACAAACTTCTCATTTTCCAAATATATATAAATTAAAAGTTAGATATTTATTAGTCCGTGAAATAGACTCCTAGACTTATATGAAAAGAATTTATTGTTAATACCGGTGGTAAAAGTTTCATTGCAACAAAAAATAATCCATGATTAAATTTAAAATTATCCCGTATGTACCTAATCCATTATTTATGCCAAATATAAAATAAAATCATTTACGTAATATCTAAGTTCAGTGATAAAACATATTAAAATAGTGTAGACGATATTTAAATAGTTAAAATTTGAAATGATTAAATGAGATGTTTAAGGGAATGACGTCACAATGCTAGAAAAATTTGTTATTTTTATCTATTTATTAAGGGCCATATTCACCAAAATCAGGATATCCAGGATCAAAGAGTGGATCAGGGAATCGGTAGATCAGCGATCACACGCCATTAACTGTGACTTAAATTGGTGTCATATGCACCATGAGTGGATTCCCTGATCTATAGATTAATTATTGCAAATTTGTAAGCGATGTTTTGATTGGTCAATAAACAAGATTCTCCGGGGATCGTTCTCATGCTAAGTTGATTTACATATTTACTCAACCAGACATAAATATCGTTTGAGGAAATTATAAATTTAGTCCAGGATCTGTAGTTTTACTGATATTTGCCCACGAAATAAGAATGGAAGAATATAAAAGGAAGAATTTTGATGAAACCGAAGCAGAATCTTTTCTGAAAAATCTGGAAAGATCCAGTAGCAAAATACCTTGATGCAAACAAAAAATTTTCATCAGAAGGTAGTGCATTATTCTTTTCTGAAGGAGCTGAAATCGTGTCATATAGTATTCGAATTAATGATTCAGCTGTATTTTTACTAAAAAGCTAACGCGACCGAAAGTCCATATCATCCAAACAATCCAAATCATTTGTTCTTTCTGGATGCACAAATCTTTTCCTGCGGCTTTCTGTTTTTCTCCAGCATTTGTAAAATTTCAAAACTTCGAGATCTTCTATATCTGAAAATATATCCACCATGTTTGTTTTCAACGCAGAGCACATGCGTAAAATGTAGTATCCATGGATTAGGCAACTAATCCTCCAAATTCGGGGGATCAGAAACAGGAGATTAAAATGAGCTGAAAGCAGCGGATTCCAGTTGAAGAATACGAAATTATTGATTCACGGTTAGATCCGAGTATTAAAATCGTGGTGAATATGGCCCTAAGTGATAAATGGATAAATTTAATCCCCTGCTCTTAACCGGGGAAAATAGGGCTTGAAATAATGGCATTAAACTCTAGAAAAGGGGGGAAAGGTTGGATTTCGAACGTTTTAAAGACGACAGTACTTTTTGCTGTGATATGAAGCATATTTATACAAATTTATTTTAAAATCGGATCGATAGTTTAGGAGAAGATAAACTTTATTCGCTTTGAATGGATGCCTCTACCCATTCCAAGTCCAACCGCTTCATAAATTGGATGATAGCTGTACAAATAACTTAGGCTATTATTATATAGGGGATTATAAAAATAATCAGTTTTTATACTTCAGTTTCCATTAAACCTGAGTTGTGCATCAATAAGATGTACACAAAGCGTGTGCAAAATAAGAGGGCAAAAATTTGACAATAGTTTCGAAGAAATTTTGTTTACTAAACATTCCGGACAACTCGGAAGCTGATCAACCATTATCCAATTCTACGAAATGATCAAGGATCAAACTAACTATATAAAATGATAGGTTTTTATTTGTCTATGAGAGTCACTGAAATTTGTATTTTTTGTTTTTAGAATATTGTTGATAAACATTTCATTGTAACGTAAAAATTAATCAAAAATTAAATTTAAAATTAGTTCTTATATAAAAATGCTATACTTTTCGACATATAGAAATGAAAGTCAGTCCCTTTATATCTAAATTTTCAGGTCAAATTGAATTGATAGCACACAGACGATGTTTAAATAATATAATATAAGAAATGAATAAATGAGATATTAAAAGAAATGACGTCATAATGATAAAAATATCGTTTTTACCTATTTATTATGTGATAAATTGAAAATTTTAATCTCCTGCTTTTAACCGAGGAAAACTGCGCTTAAAACAATTACATTTAATTAACGGAATGACGTCACATTGCTAGAAATAATAGCTTCTTTCAATTAGTTATGATGCCATAAATTGAAAAGTGAATCGTTTGAGTTTAACCGGGGAAAATAATGCTTGGAAAAATGACATGATATTTGAAGGAATGGATTTCAAAAGTTAAAAATTTTTAAAAACCTTCCTAGGGATATACTTAATAATTTCCTAAATTTTTAAGGCGATTGGATATATATTGGATATGGGCTTTGAGTCTATCGAGTACAGACAGACACAAATTCATTTTTATATATATAGAAGATTTACCAGTCCGTTTGTGAAAAATAATTTGAAAATTGTGTCGGCTGTACAATATTTGTAAGAATTTGTGGTCCAATGACCGTTGGCGATACACTAAAATGTATTCTATCAGGAATATCTAATTCTTCCGTGACATCGTGTCATTCATCTAAGTCTTCCAGCTACTCTTCGATTTAACTTTCAATAAGTACCATTCGTCGTCTTTTTGGTAGTATAATTTCGGAACCACTACTTGAAGTGTCGAATTATAATCAACATTGTCTTCCACGATATCTTCTAACAATGAAAAATCCAACACATCTTCACTATCACTCAACTCTATAATTATTTTTCTCCATGTTGCTAACCATAAATGGGTCAAATAATGCTTCAATCGTAGAGAGACTGAGCACGTTTTAACTACAGATAACAATTGCCAACACCCACGATTCCGTTACATCTTAAGCCTAATCAGGCTAAAAACATTGGGTTCTGCAGTGGGGCCTACGGAACTACGGTAGTACAAATTTTAGCGGAACCACTACTTGAAGTGTCAGAATTATAATCAAAATCCTGTCTTATGATAATGATCTTCTAACAACTGTTGAAAAATAAAAACAGATCTTACTATCACTCAACTCTATACAGGGTCATCCCAATAATTATTTTTCTCCATGTTTACTAACCATAAATGGGTCAAATAATATCAACGATAGAGAGATTTACATAGCACTTTTTAACTGACAGATAACAAACTGCGACGACTCCGTAACATCTTAATCCTAATCATGTTAAAAACATTGGGAGGAGACGGAATTACGGAACAAATGATATCGGCAGCGGTTTTAATATGATTTTTACTACAACGGAGAGAGGGTTACATCACAGCAAATGCTCAAAATTGTTTCCCTTCGCCACAATGCATGTTTGAACGTCGGCGACTGGATTCATTAACCCGTTTTGTATTTTGTTTTGTTGTTTATCCTCGACACGTGCTGTCTTACATTTTGTACTGGAGATTATACTCAGTGTGCTATATTTTGTTTTGTAGTATAATTTAGATGCATTTTTTCCCCACACTTTTTTGAGAAATCCAACGGGAGTCAGGTCGGGGGATCGCCTCTACCGATCCAGAGATTTTCCTTCAAATATTGCCTTCTAGAGGTCACAGTTTACAGTTTAAAGACAAATGTTATTGTCTACATTTGTGTTTGTATTATTGGTCCACTTTGATAAATGATACTGCTGAATAAATGTAGAAAAATAAATATTAGTATACTTTACTGTCCAGATAGCATATGCCAAATTTCCAAACTTCTTCATAGAAAAATATTAACAGGCTTTAACGAAACTTTCATATTTGGAATAAATATCAGGTTTTATTTTTGACATTGAGAAAAAAATTAATTTATTCTTTCAAACTGTTTTTTAATTTCGTGACACATCAGAAGTGTTAATTTTTTAAATAAAAAACATGATATTTTTAATCACTACAAAGCTGTAAGAATTTTCCTTTTAAAAGGTATGACGAATAATATTACAGAAAATTAACTCAGGGGTATTAGACGTTCACTTGATTTTTGGGTTTTTTCTTTTAGCTTGATGGGTTGACAGAAACATAGTTTCCAAAATGTTCTTCTTTACTTTTTTTGTGATAAAACAAGGGAATCTTTAATTTTTTTCGGATTTTCTTTCCTTTTACAATTTTTTCTTGTTTGACATGCATTGATAAATAATGTTTTTATGACGAGGATTCTTAGTAATAAAAGCTTTTTGTAACTAAAGATTGAGTTTATTTCAAATGAACTGCCTTGCAAATGAGACATTATTGATATTCAATATTAGAGACGAAAGGATTAATAAGAGATGAGATTCTCTGACTGAGATTGAGAGTATTAATAACTGTCATTTTTAAGTTCATCTGCATAGAAAACAGTGAAACAGAAGTGAATGTCGAGTGACCAGGAAATTTATAATATTGGTTAAAGGTATCAATAACAATAGCATATCAACAGTTTTGGAAATGTATTTGCTTCCTGTCGAAGGATTAAATGTAATGCAAAGGAAAATGAATAAAAAACAAGCATATGCGTACAGGTATCTGTTAATTCATTTTGTTTTGATGCCTCAGAACAGGCAGCCTACTCTAATATAATACATTTTTTAATACATCAGGATTATATTTTGTACTTTTTTCAAGAGAATTTTTATTTCTTATATCGTACCTTCTATAACATAACATTTAACAGAACATACAAAATATTTTGATAAAAGAGAAATGCAGTTTATTATAACATTATGTTACGAAGGATAATGGGGTGAAACACCCGTACATGGAAGTTTATAATGTGTGTGAGACAGCCAATCAGGGTTATTAATAGTTAATCACTTGGTGACATGAAGGAAGCGAAATGTAACAATAATTTACAGTCGGTTCAGCTCTTTTTACCCCTCACCGTGGGTCTTCGTCCGGGACATACCGGGCCAGGACCGGTTTGAACTGCAGAGAAACTTCGGACTTCTCCTAGCCAATAGAGGTGTTCGTTCGTTTGGGGGAATTAGATCCCCCCTCCATTCTGGAGTGGACCCCTGTTTTTTTCTCCGCAGGCAGTCGGATTTTTTGAGCGGACAAGGTTGTGTCCAGAAGAAGAGAAGGTGAACGGCTGGTATCCGCGGCTTGTGGATAACCCTTTTGAAAAAAATCTTCTCTGTTTTTTTAGGACCGACGCCGACACCGAGCAGGATATCTACAAATGATAAGTTGATTCCAGTTGTATTCCTTAGGCATTTATTTAATTGTGTAAAATCATTTAATCAAGGCCTATTTTCCATGTGTTTCTTAATGAATTTTAATTTCTTCTTTCTCAAACACTAGGCCAACGTAACATTAATTTTTTTACACGAAACAAATTATGTAAAGAGTTATATAAGAAGAGCGGGGTCAACAAAAACTAATTTTGGTGTTTTCAGACTCGCCAAATTTACAGAATGAACAAAACATAGTAGCCAAGTTTTGCGATAAAAGAATAAAATCACCCGGAAATTATTTTAAGATATATTTATCATTATGTTGGTTAGTATTTTAGTTTAAAAATAACACACACACACACACATATATATATATATATATATATATATATATATACATATATATGTATATATATATATATATATATACATATATATATCATATTTAATATATATAATATATATATATATACATATATATTTAAATATACATATATATTTTAAATATATATAATATATAATATATATATATATTATATATGATAAATATATACTATATATATATATATATATATATATTTATATATATATATATATATATATATATATATATATATATATATATATATATATATATATATATATATATATATATATAATATATATATATATATATATATATATATATATATATATATATATATATATATATATATATATATATATATATATATATATATATATATATATATATATATACATTTTTCTGTTTGTATATAATTAAAACTAAGGTGCAGTTGTATTCAGATCTTTATAAAAGTTTGACTGCTTAAGCTCCAAAAATAAGATAAAGCCCCTGTCACACAAAAGTTCCAGAAACCACCTAAACGGAAGGTTTGATTTGGTTCGGAGCATCGCGGTTTACTGTTTGATCACGAGGTCTAATGAGATCGGTACCTACTGCTTAAAACCGATTTCGAACTCCTAGAAACATCAAGGCCAGCAGTAGGATTTGAATCCGATAACTTCGCTACCGAAGAGCAGTGCTTTATCACTCGGACCATTGTTTGGCTCTAAATGGATGGTACTTTATATTAAATCATTACTCTCACCACACTGCGTAAACATAGTCATTTAGCATTACCGCCATGAATGAAATTTATCTGTTTATAAAGAAGAGCTACTATTGTTTGTAACCCATAAAGAGATTAACTGAGAGGTGAAAGAAGGAAAATTTGAATTGAGAAAATTTCTGCAATTTCAACAAAGAACACTGCTAAATGTTTTTAAGCCTCTTTATGCATTAAAAGTTTTTTTTATCTATAATCATGAAAAACGCGGCACTGACTGATTGACTGACATATTAACGTGCAACCCATCCAACTAAAGCTAGAAACGAGAATTTTTTAAATACGCGTTTCTATTAAGATATATATTACAATTATAAAAAAATGTTTGGAATTGAATTTAAGTAGCGAAATAGAGGTTGACAAAAATGGTGTTTTATACTCTTACCATTTTTACAGATAAAGTGACTATTTTAATTATGAAAGAAAATAAAAAATACAATGCTTTGAGGCAGCTTAATAAGTAGAAAATGACCACAGTAAATTAAATAAAGATTGTGCAAATTAATCTTATTCTGTTTATTTTATATAATAACTTTACACATTGTCCTTAATGCATTCGTCGACACTCATTTCCACTACCTAGTTTTATATGCAGATGAGCTTACAAATGACAGTTATTAATACTGTCATTTCTTATTTTAATGCCTTGGTCTCTAATATTGAGTACTAATAATGCTTCCTTTGAAAGCAGTTGATTTGTAATAAACTCAATCTAGTTTATGTTTTAGATTAAAATTAAAAAATTATGTGAATATTTCTTTTTGAAGTGACTTGAAAATAATACAGAAACGCGTAAATGTTCAAGAAGTTTCTGGAATATGAAGCTCACCTATGGTAATCCATGCTAAGTGATTGGTTGCACTGTTTGGTCAGATTGGATGGTGACATTTCCTTGCATTCAAGTGATATTTTGATATTATCCTCTATCAAATTACCTCCAGATGATCAAAAGAATTAAGGTCAGAAAACTCACTTGGATTTAGAAGCAGGTGAAACTCATTGTACTAATAAAACGGGCATCTCCATATTGAAGCATAATAGTACAATATATACAATTAGATACATAATACAGCTAGTATAACTAGATATATAATACAACTAGTATATGTGATCAAAAATTGTGTTGAGAAAAGCTGAGTTGATCCAAAATATATTTACATATATCAAGGGACCCAATGTTTTATAAGAAAATATTCCCTCCCCCATTTTCCTCTGCCGATAGCCTGAAGAATTGCAATTGTCAGGGGAGTTTATTAGTTCACACTGTTTACGCTATATTCAGACTCTCCTGCTATCTGCATGATAAGCAGGAAAAGAAACTCATTAAACTAGGCAACATTTTTCTATAGTAAAAAAACCCCAGAAAGCTTCTTATCCTAATTAACTGGAATACTATAGTCACTCTAGAGGGTTTCCTGCTGCTATAATCCATCCTTTTCAAAGTACTCTGGTGATGGGCGATGGGCTATACTTTGTGATGTACCTGCATCAAATTCAACTAAAATTTCAAGTGGTTCTAATTTTTTTGATGAGGATTAGGAACCCCTCATCTTTTTCCTTCCTTTTGAGAACAACAGATTTAGAGCTTATTCTATCGACGATCACTTTCAGAATTTTCCAGCAGTGTTTTTGAGACTTTTACAAAAGTTGCTCCATACATTTAGCTAATATATTATGCACATTATATTTTCATTGCATTCACGCATGGGCAGTGAAACATTATTTAGTAATCCCACTCATCTTTCATCCAATATTTATTATTTTTTAAATTCCAATTGCAGGGTGCTGTGTACAATGTTGTTTGTCATGCGTCCTGAAAATAGAATTATTTGATATTGAGAACTCTGCAAATTATAAGCAAAACACTTGGAGAAATTTGGGATTGTTTTTATAAAAACCTTAATTTCTCCACGAGTATACGTGCTATCCTCATAACAATGAACACAGATTATTACAAGAAGCATCCTAATCATGTGCTAAAGTTTCAACGCTTTTCATACATTACTTTTTACAGGGTTATCCAAAACATATTTGTTTTTCTTCAATTTGTTGATGGTCCCCTATGGGGTTTCGGAAAATATTTTTTTGCTGAAATATATTACGTGTACGATCTTGTTTATACACCTGAGGTTATAAGATATTTCCTCGTGTATCTTTCTAGATATTCAACAAAATGTCTAAAATCGGACAGGTCATCATTGGCAATATAGTGTATTAACTTTTTCCCACTCTGATTCACCATTTTTTATTTAACCAGAGTAGTCGTTATTAACTGAAGTTTTTTTTCTTAACAACCACTTTCAGAATACAAATAATTTTGGAGAGAAAATCGTAAAACATTAAACTTTTCAGAGATGCTGTAACTAGATCTTCTTGCACTGACGATCATATTTCATTCAAAAGAGAATCACTTAAAGTTTTCGTTTTACCTATTTTAAAATTAACTTCCGTAATACCTACAACGTTCAAAACAAACCATTTCTTGTATAATCATCTCTGCGTTTTTATGTCACTTTATGTCACAGATGAACTGTTTTACTTTCAAATAATATACAGCTTTATATAACACTAAGATTTTTGATTTTTATATTAGCTACTTAGTACCTAGCTTTCGATCTTCATAATTAAGGTTCTGAAATAGAAGTATTTATTTCAAGTTTATATAAGTTTTTAGACTATTATTATTATTATTATTATTATTATTATAATTATTATTATTATTATTATTATTATTATTGTTATTATTATTATTATTATTATAATTACTATTATTATTATTATTATTATTATTGTTATTATTATTATTATTATTATTATTATTATTATAAACACCTATTTTCTTTCTAGCCATTGAGTTCAAATTGTCTAATTAATACTTAGCAAATAACAAAGTATAGCACGTACTTCGTAATTTGCTATTATAACCTAATATTGTTTAGAATTTTAATTTCTCCACACACACACACACATACATACATACATACATACTTAGATTTAGATGTCCTACAACCACATCCAATTTAAGGGTTTATTGATGCTAAAGCTTAAACTGATGGGGAAAACATTTCGACATTATTCATCTGAAAATTATACACTGATTTATTGATTTAAATTTAAAAACTTTTTTTTAAATACTTTCCTAACCTTCAAAGATTAATTTGTATAAAAGAGTAGATTGAATTTAATATATTATCGATTTCCTTTAACTTTGTAATATGATTGCGATTATTACCTATTCTTTTAAAGTATTAAATTTGTGTTTCTTTTTCGTATTTTTTAATAAATATAGGAACAAGATTACATCTTACTTAAGTGTAATTCTGAGGGTTAACTACCATTCCGCAGTTAGAATTTGGTGATTCTAGTTTTCTGATTTTATGCAAGTAGGTTGGGAAACTACCATGACCGATTATGAAATAGTTAAAATGTTATTTTCGAATTGTAACTGTTGTTTAACTTTTGACGGTATAGGTTGCTTTTCATTTTTATACCAATATTCTTTTCAATTTTTATTTATGTCCCCTTTCATATATACATTTAAGTATTGATCCCGGGAGCCGTATAGTTTTATAATTTATTGATTAGTAGAGTTCTTTGTCAAAATATCATACATACATACATACTACCACAGATATACACACACACACACACATATATATATACATATATATATATATATATATATGTATATATATATATATGTATATATATATGTATATATAATATATATATATATTATATATATATAATATATATATATATATAATATATATATATATATATATATATATATATATATATATTATATATATATAAATGCAATCGACAGGGGACTAACCACCCCAAAATATTATATATATATATATATATATATATATATATATATATATATGTACAAATGTAATCGACAGGGGACTAAACACTCCAAAATGTTCACCTGAAAACTTTTTTTGAAGTTGCCCCTATTATTTTCTAAACGTATGTCAAGAAACACAGCAGTCGTCGTGGCCGAACATAACTTTTATTTCATCCGATCAAAGTAGCACAAAACCCAGAGGCATCTCAACCGGACGGTGTCAGAACGCTCTCTCTAATGCCAACCTTTTGCGAGAGACGACCAAAACCCGTGTGTTTTAGTGTCGTGGGAAAATGCTGAGGCAACAGTTAATTGCTTAGCGAGAGTAACCTTTGATTAGAGACATCTGCCAAAGTGTGGCGTTCCAGATGACTATTATCGCTGATCATTACAGATTTTTCCTGGGAGAGTTATAACTTCCTAATTAAAATGCCAGCTATATCATACTTTTGCTTTGAGAATGAAAGAAAGAATTTCGGGGTCCGGCTGAAGGAATGAAAACTTCCTCATTTAAATTGGATGGCTGGGAATTAGGGTTAGTATAAAGAGGAGAAATTAAAATTTAGAATGGGAAAAAGGGATAATTTTGGATAGACTTCAGGGCTTAGATATTGATATTATTACACACACACATACACACACACACACACACACACATATATATATATATATATATATATATAGACATACACACACACACACACACACATATATATATATATATATATATATATATATATATATATATATATATATATATATATATATATAAATAAATAAATATATATATATATATTTATATATATATATATATATATATATATATATATATATATATATATATATATATAATAAGAGAGATGTGTGTGTATGCATGTGATTTAACCTATAGGCAAGTATGTATATACACAAGTTTGTATTTCAGGTATATATGTCAGGTTTAAAAATGGGGGTTAAGAAATTACTTAAGTTATAATTAAAAATAGTTGGAACTCTTTAACGATAACGTAATAGGACTAAAACACGCCCTCGAGCGGAACTATACAGAGTAGAGAAGCTGGCACGGAAGTAGACAAGAGGAATTTGTTTATGTAAGCAACGCCAAAAGGCATTCTGATCAGGGAGTCGGGCTGTTAACAGCCTCCACGCTTGTCACCCCAAGATGTGAACAAAGGATATCTAAAGGGCGTATCCATAGGCCGAAGAAAAACAAGAAAAAATTTTTTTATACACGAAGCAATATGTGTCTTCCATGCTTGATCACTCGGAACGTGTCACACACACACACATATATATATATATATATATATATATGTATATATATATGTATGTATATATATATATATATATATATATATATATATATATATATATATATGTATATATATATGTATGTATATATATGTAAGGAAAATTCTCAGGGGTTTTCAAAACTTAAATCAAGGGTAAAAATTCCCGCGTCATTTTCCATTCCCCTTTTTAACCCCTAACCTAAATTGACCACTGGGGCTACAGGTTACGCCCTCAGAGAAGGGGCCTGACCAATTATAAACCTACATGGCCCTAGCGGATAATTTAGAAAATTTCCAAATAAAAATGAGATACACGCTAGCGGAGAGAGATTTTTGTAGAGATATTTTCCCACAGATGTTGACCCAGGTGTTACTTGTCTTGTACATAAAACTTCATGCTAGCTGACGCTTCAGTTTGTCCCTATGATGAAGTGGGAACCCGTCCTTCAAAGTTGTTTTAATAAAGGTCTTTAGCTGAAACGGTATCATTTTTATGGGCATGACTGCAACCCCCATCGAGCAGTCAGTCTCATTACATATATATGTATATATATATATATATATATATATATATATATATACATACATGCATATATATATATATATATATATATACATGCGAACTTCATTAATATTTATATCTTGAACGCATTCCAATTTGAATAAAAATAGTCTGTTTTAACAAAGGATAGTAAATCATTCAAATTTAATAAAAAGAAAAACTGAAGATATTTGAATTGTGAGGCTATTAAATATTTGACAGTAGAACTGTATGAAATTAATGATTTGTGTTCCCGTTTTAAAATAAACTGTAGCAGCAATGTATAAGGGATGCAAATAATACATCACTGAGGTTTTGTAACATTTGAGTAAAATAATGAATTATTGATAATTTTAATGGATTAAGCACTTAATAACTTCTTATCTGTCATATTGTGTACCAAAATAAATAAATAAATTGAAAAGAAACAATTTTATGTTAAAATGATTAATATAATGAAACTAGCAGCTTCGCACCCAGCCTCTGATCTGGGAATAAATAAATTAGTAACATCACGTGGTAATTTGAGAATATTTTTCATAACAATTTTAATTTAAAATAAACTATGAGGCAAAAAATGATAGATTTGGCAATATATGGCGGTTTATCCTTGTACCCTCCTAACGGAAAGTACAAAAAAGTTCTTTCCGTACTTTTTATGGTACCGTATATTTACTTTTACTGAGTTTTACTACAAGTACTTTTTATGGTTCTGTATATTTTATATTATTATTAAAAGTACTGCCTATTAGTATCTCATTGAGTTCTCATAATAATTTTTCTAAACTAAAATTAAGAGTACAACCCAGGAGTTGTGAAAGAATTAACAGAATAAGGTTATTAAAATCTGGCGATAGTAACGGAGAACTTATTGTGCCAACTAAACATCCATTTCAGCAGTAGGCTAGGTTCTATTTTCCTTATACTATATATTTAAATAGAATTTTTTAAACACTAGTCTTTTAATCTGACTTCCTTAGAAGAGTCAATTGATCATCCATAGAAGGGAAGATCAAAGAGATTACGAGAAAATGTGTTACTGCCTGTAAGTACTCTTACTCAAGATTAACACATTGTTTGCTGGTACATTTCGCAGCGAAATTGTACCGGGAGCTGTAAATTTAGTTATTCAGTTAAATCTCAATAGATCGAAAATTATTTAACTTTTTAACCAACTTTTCGTATTTTATATTGAAATATATAAACAAATATGTAAATAGACAAATAAACAAATATATATACATATATAAATACAAATATATATATATATATATATATATATATATATATATATATATATATATATATATATATATATATATTATATATATATATATATATATATATATATATATATATATATATATATATATATATATATAATATCATTTCTGCAAGGATAAATAAAAAGTTAATTTTAAATCTAAATTGATTTTTTAATCAACCTTCCCGTTCTGTGGTTCCGCATCGACTGATGTAAAAACTAGTTTTTATTTGTCTAAATTTTTCCAGAATCTATATAGTAGACAAGAACATTCGGCTTCGTTTTCCTGTATATACCGTTATTTTTGTACCCACAAACAAACCATGTTGTTACACTATTCGTACTAGTACGTGGCAGGCGCTAAAGTATCAATCGTCAGAAAACGTACTAGTACGTGTCCCGCGCTCAAGTATAAATCGTCAGAAAAGGTACTAGTACGTGTCCCGCATACAATGTGTTAAGGTTCTTGGTTTAACGGAGTACTTAGCGAAGAAAATAAATATAACACTCAAACCTCTAAGGAATAAAATTTCCTACCTCAATAACTCGACTATCCGTTATTGACTTTGGCCTTTTCAAGAAGTATTCTCCTGATTATTCTCCATTTTGCAAAGGTTCCTTTATTTTCAGAATTAAAAGGTCTTTCTCTAGGCCATCGATAAAACGTACATTTTCACCTCTTCTCCGTTTCGGAAGATTTTTTTGGTGGTGTGATATTTTCCAATCTTTATTAAGTGACTTATCAATTTCATTCTTTGCACCTTGATGAACTTGATGCAATTAAACAAGTTCCTTGAAGGAGCAATACAGTTACATATTTGTCCTTCACAGTCGCACATCATCCTTTAATGTACCCCCAAAGATACTTCTCAGAACTTTTCTATAAAATATATTTATAATTTCCTCGTTATTGTGAGCCATTACAAGTCTCTCATGCATTAGTCAAATATGACCTTATTGACTTTTTGCATAATATTTTTTTTCTAATTACGTTGGATTTCATACGGTTTCGTGTTAAAGCCCATATTAATTGCAGTGAGTGTATTTCGTATTTCTGTGGTGATATTATTCCTTATTAAGTGACCTATCAATTTCATTCTTTCCATCTTGATGTAATTAATTACATCAAGTTCCTTGACGAAGGAATACAGTTACATATTTGTCCATCTCAGTCACATACCATCATTTAATGTACCTCCGAAGATACTTCTCAGAACTTTTTCTATCAAAGATGGTTATAATTTCCTCCTTATAATGAGCCATTATACGTCTCTCATCAGTCAAATATGACCTTATTGATTTTTTGCATAATACTTTTTTTCTAATTACATTGGATTTCATACAGTTTCGTATTAAAGCCTCTATTGGTTGCGGTGACTGTATTTCGTATTTCTGCGGTGACATCATAATTGTTATTTGATTTAGACTCCAAATGTGTAAAGGTGTAGAGGACGACAAATTTATAATTTTCAATCTCTAAATGAGTATCTGGGTGACTCTCTTTTGGGCTAGACTTAAATATTTAATTTTATTTTCCCTTATTTGAAATAAACAATATAAAACTATATAGGGTGTCCCAAAACGACAGCATAAACTCTGTACAGCTAGATTTCTCATTGGGAGTACAAAAAACTGCCCAAAGAAGAGCTTCTGTACAATCCATAGTTTACGAGAAAAATAAGAAAAACAAAGTATGACGTCACTGCCAGTGCAAGTAGAAATTTATTGGACATATAAACAAAAGTATTGCATATTTTTCCAGACGATAATGTTTAAAACGTTCTCCGCGCATATTATGTCATGCAAGCGCTCTATGGAATGACGTTAAGCCACCGTTGAACTAGTTTTTATAAGGCTGCATCTTGCAGCTACCGGCGTCTTCGTATAGTGGTCATGTATTCCATTCGTGACTACAGCGACATGTACCTGATGTACGGCCGATGTAATGTAAATGCCTTACGAACTGTTAGGGAGTATGCCCGTGCATATATTGCTGTTGATATGTCCAATAAAGTGTTTTGTTCTTGCACCGGCAACGACGTCATACTTTGTTTTTCGTATTTTTCTCGTAAACTAAGGATCGTACCGGAAAGCTTCAGTTTTTTGAATTTCCATCGAGGAATCTAGCTGTGTAGAGTTTATGCGGTCGTTTTGGGAGATCCTGTATAAAAACACAGGAATAAAAATCAAGCAAGAACATCAACAAAAACATAATAATTATATATCTACATAATAATTATTATATATTATATATCTACAAGATAACTATAAGGTATGGGAGCCAAACTGAAATTTAATGATGACGTACTAAATTATGGCTAAAATATTAGTTTAAGTAAAACTAAACCACTTCTGATCCGAGAGAAAACATTGCTTGGAATCGTGTAACTTGACGATAACTCACCAAGAGCCACAGGATTCTACACTGCCACTGTAGTCACTAGGCCTTTTCCTGTCTCGTGCTCATATATAAATAGTAGGTTCCGTTCTCACTAATCTTCCTGTAGCTAAACATTAGGATCACATTAAGTTTTTAATTTTTTGATTGTCTCGTGTTCAGCTTTAAGTTGTAGGCTATAATCGCATGAACTTTCCTATAGCTAAAAGGTGAAGTTACCCATCTGCATCTTGTTGATGGTTTTTATAATGCATCCGACCCTTGAGGTGCTAGTTGGAATGAAAGGGGTACCCTTTCTCCTTAAATCGAGTATCCTTCGTCTCATATCGAGCTTGATTTGACCAAGTGGCATAAGACAACAACAACAACAACAATAATGCATCAGTTGTTCAGGTTTAAGAAATAGGTCCTAATCTCACTAAATCACCTATAACAAAAAGTTAGAGTAACGGGTTCACATAACGGTGGTGGGTTTATAATGCATCCGTTAAGGCAGAGTGTTTAGTTTCCAGAAGTCTTATAAATGTAGATAAATGTCTTGAATTTTATCTGACTTCACTAAAACTATTCAGCAGTTTTAACTTCTTTACCCGCAAGATAAATCGCTATTAAACAAACATATTTATTTTGTTATGAAAGAAATACATTTACCTTTCGGCTACGATTGCTACCTGCATAACACATTTTACTATTTTGTAAAAACAAAACAAAAAAATAAATTATTAACTTTTATTTGAACTAAAATACACTTGTATTGAGATCTGATATGTACTAATTAACAGTTAATTTCTATGCGTACTTAAAAATAATTTCCAGACCATACTTAAAGATATTAAATGAAATTTAACGTTAGACCCGATATCGGGCATCCTCTTATTCCAAAGACCCTTCGTGTAAATCCATGCACATGTTTTAGGCGTTTTATTATCCAAAGACTCTCTGCGAACGAGATTCCCAGATCTGAGTTCAGAATAGAATTCATTGTTTGAGCAGCTCATTAGTGTCAGTTGTAATTGGTAAGGTGACAACCGCACGTTGGAGATACATGTATGGGAAGACCTAAGTCTCTTCAACTCTAACTGCGTCCGGATGAACTATTTAGATTTATTGATACTGCCTGTAAAAGTGAATTAATTTCACGAGTTTATCATTTTATGGCATTAGTCTGCAACAAAACCTATCCTTAAATTATAAAGATTTAATAGTAAGACAGCATAAACTCGTGGAATAAAATCAGAGTTCATGCTTAAAAAATTGAAATTTATTAATTAAAAGCTGAGAATAATATATATGTTATATAATTATATATATATATATGTATATATATATATATATATATATATATATATATATATATATATATATATATATGTGTGTGTGTGTGTATGTGTGTGTGTGTGTGTGTGTGTGTGTATAAAATATTATGCTATTTAAAAATGATGGAATTTTACAAAACAAAAATTCTTAAGAGAATATATGTTATATATATATGTATATTATATATATATATATATATATATATATATATATATATATATATATATATATATATATATATATATATATATATATATATATATATATATATATATATATATATATATATATATATATATATATATATATATATATATATATATATATATATATATATATATATATATATATATATATATATATATATATATATACATATATATATATATATATATATATATATATATATATATATATATATATATATATATATATATATATATATATATATATATATATATATATATATATATATATATATATATATATATATATATATATATATAATATATTATATATATATATATATATATATATATAATGCTATTTTATAATGATGAAATTTTACAAAAAAAAGGTCTTAAGAGAATATATATGCTATATATATATATATATATATGCTATATATATATATATATATATATATATATATATATGTATATAAAATATTATGCTATTTTAGCTATTTTATAATGATGGCATTTTACAAAAAAAAAAAAAAAGTTCTTAAGAAAATTGGAGTGAAATATTTATTTCAAAATTTATGTTTACTTTCGTAAAAATTTTTGAATTAAATTCTTGATAAAAGGAAAAAATCTCTATAACACAAGATTTCTTAAAATTTAATTTTAATTCATTGATTTTATAGATAAGTTTTTTCTGTTGTACAAATCATTGATACAATGATATTATGCTATTTTATAATGATGGGATTTTACAAAAAAAAAAAAAAGTTCTTAAGAGAATTGGAGTGAAATATTTATTTCAAAATTTATGTTTACTTTCTTAAAAATTTTTGAATTAAATTCTTGATAAAAAGGAAAAAAATCTCTATAACACAGGATTTCTTAAAATTTAATTTTAATTCATTGATTTTATAGATAGGTTTTTTTCTGTTGTACAAATCATTGATACAATGATATTATGCTATTTTATAATGATGGAATTTTACAAAAAAAAGTTCTTAAGAGAATTGGAGTGAAATATTTATTTCAAAATTTATGTTTACTTTCGTACATATTTTTTGAATTAAGTTGTTAATAAAAGGATAAAAACCTCTATAACATAGAAATTTCTAGAAATGTAATTTTAATTCATTGATTTTATAGATAGGTAATTTTTCTGCTGTACAAATCATTGGCACAATGGTACTGTTAAAATTCTATTGGACTCTAATTTAAATGGCTTTATTTCTACCGATATATTTGGTTTGGAGCTCCCCACTGCATTGTTTCGTTACAGAAATGGTAATTAAACCAAAACCTACTGCTTAACGTAGATTCTGAATTTCTACGTATATCCCTGTAGGAACAGTAGGATTCGAATACACAGAGCGAAGAGCAGTACGTTATCCATTCGTCTATCTTTCGACTTGCTTTCGAGAGATCTTCAGTGTGAAGTTTATATATTAAAATGTTACTTTCCCATCAGTTGCAAACTTCTGTACATATTAATACTAGAATTAGGTTTTCTAGGATAAAAAATTCCGATACTGATTGCTGTCAAACTCCACTAATTTAATCACCTCCTGATTATAACAGAATGAGATGCTACTGATTTTTATGTTCGTTGCAAATCATATATCTTTTTACTACGTTTAGTGCAAATAAAATACTATTTTATATATTTTTAAAAATTTAAACTGTGTAGCTTCTTTTGAAATACATATTGTATTTAAAAATGTCTCACTTGATTTTAAAAGAGAACTTAATACTGAAATTTTGCCGGATGAGTAAAAAACCATTGGAACATAAACATAATCCAGATTAAGATCCAAGTTATTTCTATGTATTTCCCAGTAAAAACATGAACCTATCAACAAGTACCAAATGTATTTAAAATATACGACCATCGATTCGTAAACAAAAAAATACAGTCTCCGTTCAAGACTGCAAAAGTATCCGTTTAAGTGTCCGGTTAAAATGAATTTTCATCTGAATTAGAAGACTGAAAAAGACTTTTATTAAAAAATAAGCTGTAAAGAAGAATTATACCTAAGTAATTATATTATAAAGAGCTATTTAATTGAGGAACTCTTATTTTGCAGGTAACGGAATAGTAGAGATTTTCAGAAAATTCTTAGAAAGCCACGAATGTACCACATGTGAAGTAAATTTTTCATTTATTATAGATTCTGAAAGAATTCTTTCGTGTAAATCGAAAACCATTTTATCTTCATATATGACAAGGTGTTTCATATTTTCTTTTGTTGCTTTCATTCAATGTTTAGAGCTATTTTTTATTGCTGGTGTTGGAAACCCGATAAAGTATTTTTAATTCGGCGTTTGTTTATTTTTCTTGAAAATGATTATGTTTTTAAAAAGGATTTCATAAGTAGCTTACAAATCTATCACCTATTCTTCTGGGTTCTGCAAAATATCTGGAAATTCAATTTCAAATACTTTAAGCTCCTCGAATACAATGAAGTATAGAAAATTGGTACATTGCATATAAGAGTCTAACGACTAATGTTGAATTTGTACTTACAGTATCCAAAAAATTACAAAATTTTACATCATCAATTAAAAATAGACAGAGGCCAAACATGAAAAATATTTTTTTAAGAAAAACATTCTTAGTTTTGTGTATTTGGTGTGCTGAAACTTAGTATAAAAAGCTGCAAAACCTTCTATTTTATCATAGACCCCCTCGCAATATTTAAGGATATTTTTAGAGTCGCTGTAGCTCTGTCGGCAAAACCGAAACTCTCGTAACTGGACGGTTGCGGGTTCGGAACCTTAGCCAGTCTAAGATCCGTAGTGTGCTTTAACCCCTTAACAGTTTCATTTTCTTCCCGAATTCGATCAAAAAATGTCACACATTTGTATTGAATACTTTTGTTTCTTTTGCATTTGTAATCTGTAAAATGTTATTAAAAGTAATATTTCTAATTATTTTAAGCATTAATAACAACTTATTTACAGGAAATAACAGTTTCTTTTCTCACTCATGTACACTAGAAAGGGAAGTGGCGTTTACAGTTATGCAGATAACAAATATTTTCGATTACAATTACTGCACAAATATTTTCGAATGCAAATGCTACAAATACATTTATTTAACCTGATTTTCAAAGATCATATTTAGTGCGATAAATCTTGAAAGAGGGTAAGAAGCGCAGTCCAACGTCCCAGCTCGGACAAAAATACCTAGTTTCTTTTCGAATTCTTTTGCTGCTGTCATTTTTCTTCAGTGAACATACATGGCACTTGTTTTTAGGTCTTAGTTTTTTATCTGTAGGTGGAATTATCTCTAAAAAGTCTCTCTCGGTCAGTCTCCCAAAACGTCAAGCCAAAATGAAGCCAAAAACTCAAAGCTGCAAACCCTATAAGAAAGCTCGAGCTTTCAAACGAAATAGAATACACTCCGAAAACTAACATCTTGTGGACATCTGTAAGACTAATTTAACCTTAAAAAACAAAAGATAAGCCAAAACAGTGAGAACGACAAAGAATTAAAGGCACAGTAACCACACCCGTACGGTGTACGTGCAAAACAGGCAAGGGGTTAAAAGTGACTGGGGCAAGTAAAATTTGTTTGTGGTCATAATGTCCTCTAAGTTTTCAATCAATACCTCTGAGGGTGGTAGGCCAATCTTATGGGTATTCTGCTTGGTCCCTGCTTCAAAATTAAGAGGATCCACTTGAGCAAAGAGTTGAATTTTCTCGCTTGAGGTGCTCTTTAAAACGGAAGGCGGACCTCTTTGCTTTAATACGAGTAACGTATGACTCAATCGTGCTTGGTTTGATCACAAGACAGCAACAACAAAGATTATTTTTAGCAAATTGGGAGCATTAATGTAGAAGATATCATTTTTACATATAAATTTACGTCTAAGGATGCAAGTTTGAGAAAGATTTACTGGGCCTAACTAGACATTAATTCGTCTTCCAGAAGCAAAAGGGGGCTTTTTAAAATTAAAAGAAATGAAGTTAAATTCTAAACGTGAATAAAATGATTTTAAATGAATTAGAGGTTGGATGTTATTGAAGCAAATTGTCTCCAAGTTCTTTGACTGTTAAAGAAAACTAACAATATATTATTGTAGTAGCTATCTATCTGTGTAGTAGTCTATCTACTATCATGCATGATATGTTAAAAAAGTTTTGAATTTTGATATACCTGAACATTTACTTCTTGGATAGTCACCTTTATGGTTTTTCAAACAATTTGGATTGTCTATTTTTTAACACACTTTCTAAATGAACCATGACGGGTATATTTTGTAGCCTTTTCTAAATGACTTACAAACATTCACTACAGCAGTGGGATTGGAAACTGCATATTACGGTGTCCAAAAATGACAGCATCCGACCTGTTTGGACATCGTACAGCGAAACCGTTCGAGTGAAGTGAAAAGGAAAGTGACTGGATTCCAACAGATATCAAATTGATAGAAATACAGTTTTAGGATTGTTATAATATTAGTATGATGGGAATCTAATTTTAATACTTCTCTGAGAAATTCGAATGATACATAGGAAAAAAATTATATCAGGATGTTTAAGAAAAAGGAAAGGAAATATGAATATACAAAGCTGTTGAGATGAAGACCGACTGAGCATCTAGGCCGTATAAGTGGAGTCCCTGTAAGAAATTACAAATTTGAATGAAAACTCATTCCTCCTGCTGAATTTTTTAAAATTTTGAATATAAATGAGGAGGAGAATAAGCAATAACAATGCTGATTATGCCATCATGCTAAAGGGACCATACTCGAACGAAGATCTACTGAACATGGCGTCTTGGTCTTAAAAAAGAAAAATGGTTTTAGAACTGCTGCAGAAGATTTTAAGCAACACATTTCATCTTCCTTGCTCTCTCTCTGAAGGGGTCCGCAGATTTCTCTAAATAAAGTTTGTTGGACAGCGTTTCATGGGACGAAGATAGCTACTCCGTGGTTAGCAACCCCTCTTGACCAATGGGGTCGAAGGAGGGTCACTCACATCACTGTCGTCTCTATGCCAGTCCCACGCTGGCTTTCTAGAAGTGTAACTCTTTGTTACAAAAGCCAATGGAATAAAAGGGATGTTTTTTGTTATTTAAACTTTGAAAGCCTTGTTTATACCTTTGTTTTGTTCATTGTTACGCTACATTCCAATAATTTTCTAAAGTATAGCAAAGTCATACTGTAATAAGGAGTCTCTGAATGACAGAGAAAAAAAATTGAGGGCAGTTAGGAATTAAATAAAAATTAAAGTAAGGTATCAATGTAAAAAAAATTAAAAATATTTTTGTTAGCCTCGTGTTATTAGATATTTGGAAATATATAATATTGTAAAAAATTACATATAAATCCTGGAAAATCACAGATTAATCAAAAGAAATCTATCGAATATAAAAATAGAAAAACAAACTAAAAAACAAAAAATAATAGCACCTTAAAACGTGTTGATAAAATTTTATAGCAACATGGAATCAAGTTCGTGACTACATCGCTATGAAGTGTAGAAGTAAGGCTTCTGATTAGCTTCTAGATCCTCAGTAAGAATATCAAAGAACCACCACAACTTTAATCATTTAAAGGTGGAGGTACTTTTTCCTGATTCTATATCTCTGTTCCAATCTCCTTTATTTATACGAGGAGACTTTGGGACTCAGAGGTTTATCCTATACGAAATTTAAAAGTATGAAGGCTTTTTAAGGTTTTTGCATGGATTAAACCTGGCAAGCTGAGATTATAACTTGACATGTTAATGACTAGGATATTTATAGTCCTTAAAACAGTATCTATATATTTCAGAAAGTTGTTTTTACATAATTTGTTATTGATCGGAAATATTAACCATATAATAGCTGACAGATACCGTATATTTCTGTGTAGAAGCCGAGAATTTTTGGGGTTTTTAAAGACCTAAAGTGGGGAAGGGTTGTAGGCTTATAGACGAATTCATGAAACACATGCAATACGTGTGTTTTTTTGGCGACTTTTGTCCGGTTCAAGACAAAATGTTGCCCAATCAGCAATAATTAACGAAAAGGGGTAAAAAGTAAAGAACAAAAAAGAAAATACATAACGGCTAAAAGTGAAAAAAAAGCGTGTAAAAATTTTGAAATGAGAAAACGTAAAATTGAAAAATAAATTTAAAATGACTCATCTGTGTTATAATCGCTCCAAAACAACAGTACTATAACGGTACCGGATCAACTAAATTTCTAAAAAACAAAATTCTATGTAACCCTGAAGCAATCGATAAATTGTCAAACATATGATTTTTTAAAGCTTATATTCCTTAAATTTAAGAAAAAGTTATCTTTATATAGGGTTACAAGAAATGAAACTTACCGTTACCATCTAAGTAAAAATACCATTCGTTGCATTGTCTAGAGCCGCGATTATCAAACCGTGCTTCATTGCAGTAAACTAGGCAAGTTAGAGTAAAATGTAAAATTAACTAAGACGCATAAAGTTAATTAAAATTTGAAATGTAAGTTGTTTTTCCTCGCCACTTTTGAATTTGTTAAAAGATGTCCTAGTATTTATCTTCTATATAAATACATCCGCGGTATTTAAATCGTATGATGTGTTGAAAAAGGTTTGAGGAACATTGTCTAGCGTTTAATTTAAAGCAAATTGATTGGTAAAATTTTCCCCCGTTTTACCTGCTTGGCGACATTTTCGGTTTCTTGGCGACATGTTTGAACTTTCTAGAAATTGTTTTTTTCACTTCGGCTTATATACGGGTTTTGAACTTTGGATAAATTTTTGAAGAAAAATAGTACACTCGGCTTATGTACTGACCGGCTTATATTCGGAAATATACGGTATTCTATATAATTCACGATGATTATTAACAGAAATTCTGGTTTAGTAACAGAAGGTATTGACTTCTAATAATACTAATAATAATACTTCCAAGTAACCATATAAATATAAGTTAATCCCAAATGTGTTTACAGATTCTTCCTACTTTGTTGAATTTAGTGAAATGTTTGACATGGTCAATAGTATAACGCTCTTAACACATTGTGTGCGTCTACATTTCGTAGCGGAATTGTACTGGGAGCGGGCGTTTGGCTAGTAAATTTAATTATTCAGTGAAATCTCAATAGATCGAAAATTATTTAATTTTTTATCCAACTTTTCGTATTTTATATTGAAATATATAAACAAATAAAAATAATAGAAATATATAAATAACAACTATAAGATTTTTGTAAAAAAAATATATTTTTTAGTGGATAAATTTATAATAGTATCGTAAATATGAAAAATCAAATAGAAATAGTAGTTTATAGTTTCAATTTTTTTCCATTCTATGGTTCCGCACCGACTGTTGTAAAAACGAGATTTTATTTATCTAAATTTTTACAGAATCTATGCAGTAGACAAGAACATTCGACTTCGTTTTTCTGTATATAACCCTTATTTTTGTACCCACAAACAAACCATTATTGTTACATAAACCCGTACTAGTGCGTGACCCGCGCTCAAGTATCAATCGTCAGAAAACGTACTAGTACGTGTCTCGCATACAATGTGTTAAGATTATTATACCCAAATCTACCCCTTAAGGTATCCATCTACGTTCAGAAAACTTTTTTCTATAACCGTAGAAACTAGTTCATGTTTTTACATTTTTAGGTATATTTTTTATATTATCATAGAGAATTTCACTTAAATTTATTCCTGGAGAAGTTTTTATAAAATTACTAATAAATGAAGAAGATTCAGTAAATAGATCGGGTTTTTTCAAAAGGTCTAATTTTTTAATATATTAAATTATTTAAATATTTTTTGACGCAACACATTTCTTATACACTGGACTAGTGAATCACCTAAAATCTTTGCCTAATTTATATTTGGTAAAAAAATTTTGGTTCTTGAAAATCATACACATTGAATTTTTTAACGAATTTTCATTACCTTTATATATAACTATGATTGTAACATCATTAAAAATTATCCAAATTTAAAGCTTTTAAGTCATTTACTAGTAAATACTATCAAAAGCATTCATGATAATTTTCAACAAAATATCGTAAGAACTTTTTGAGAAATCACATTTCAAGTTTCAACATTTTGTTAAAAATACCGTTCTGAGTAAAACGCATTTGAAGTTTATGAAAGCAACTTTAACTATTAAAAAATTTAAATACATGTTTAAAATTCCCCACACTTTCTTGCTTCAAAACTTTCTAATTGCCAAGTTGTCAATTATTAAAAATACTAGAAAAATGTTGAAACTAATCATAATGAAAATTTAAAAAACTTTGTCTAAAAAATGCTATTTAAAAAGCTTTAAATTCACAACTTTCGGTTCCGAAGCCACTACTTCCGTTTTGTTTTGACGGCTGTTACTGATGTTTAAACAGCTGTAACGTTTCTTTAAAATGCCGTAGACACAAAACAAAAACAGATTTAGAAGCCTAAAAGTTGAAATTTTACAATAAGGTGATTTCACGCAGCAGGGCAAATTCTCAAATTATAACAATTCTGGCTTTAGTTTCAAACAGAAGGGCAGTTTATTGTTTGTCTATTGGCTGTTGTAAGCATGAAAATGAATAGAAAGGGCATTATAGTAGTTCTTGACGTTGCTACAAATTGCCTTATGGAGAAATAAAAATTATGATTTTTGGCAAAAAATAACCTTTACAACGTAGACGGATACCGTAAATGATTCAGAATTGTTATAGACTTTCATAATAGTAACTAAATCCGAACGTACCGTATCAGGTTTAGAATACCTTTGATCTAGTTGTATCTTAGAGGGTAATGTTCTCTTTGTATAAAATATATATGTGGGCAACTTACCACACTTCAAGTCTCTTAAAAAAAGAAGCCGTAAAAATTTCCGTTTAAAAACATCAAAGTTCTGGTTCCCTTAACACGATTTCTTGAAAATCTAAACCTAAGAGAAAAATAACAGACAGTAACTGCTTCGAGAGTTTACTCAACTTCTCAAGCATCTGGGTAAGCTTTATTCCGATAGAATTCAAAACCCGGAAAAAAAGATGTCGGAAATGAAATGCAATGAAATTCTCTATCAGATCTTTTTTGGCTTCAACCCTCTTCCTGACCTTAGAAATTTCATTTCCGTAGACAAGTCTTAGAACTTCCTATTTACAATTGTTTCCAAAATTAAATTCAATTGTTTATGCAAACAACTTGTAAAATATTATGTCTTATCAGGGGTAAAAAATGTTTTGATTTGGCTTCGCAAAAATTATTAAAATTTCATACATATATGTATATTGTATTGATTGTTTACTTAGTTTATTCAGATGTAAGGAATTCACAGAATTTTACGATTCTGAATATAAAACATGTATAAAAGGAATATAAATAAACATTTTAGATGCTCCTTTTTTTTAAAGAAAAAATTATAGTTTTTCTAGATTTTTCTACATAACTAGATCAATTTTTAGTTATGGATTGTATATTAGAGTCAACAGAAGATTATTTTAAACTTTATTCTACTAACAATTATTGTAATTTTAAGTAATCCATACAAACGTAAGACAATTTATTCAGCTACTTAATTTTTTAAAGATGCGTTTCTCCGTTTTTAGCATATAGGCATATTATATTATGCAAAGTCTGTATTAGTACATTGTTGAGTTACTTTTTGCCTTCTACAGTGACTGGATTTTTGTTGGCGAAGATTATTAAAAACGGTAGATGATCTAGTCTTGCGACTACATGTCTAGGAAATTTAACTTTTCATTACCAAGAGAATTATTGATAGTCAGTGCAGCAGTACTCAATTGTATAGACACTATAAATTCAAAATTATGATTAAAATATACTATGGACTTGCTAAGCGATGATAATTACTAATTAACAAAGAATGGAGAATGGTATTTTACCATTTCCAGTCTTTGGGTATTCCCAAGCAATGTGATATGACGCTTTATCTTATTAAAGTAGAACTTAATACAATATATCTTACGTTACGTTTTGACAGACAAACACGAATCTACATTAAAAAGAGAAGCCTTTACCTGATTATGGGGAATCATGATAGTTATCTTGTTTTTTTAGATACCATACTTTCCTCAATAACGTTTTATAAAAATATTATGAAGTAATGTTAGCATTTCGCTTGCGAGCAACGTATTTTTACGTTTTTTGCAGTCTGTCACTGCAGCGCGGGTCAGTAATAATACGTATTTAGTAGATTTGTTGTGGATACCCACTAACCATCGCAGATATACTAAATACGTATAATTATATCTATTTGTGACATTATATGCGTGTTGTTTGAGTTGCTATGCAACGCTTTGCATTCTGTCTTTCCACAAGTTCGAGTTACTCGGTCTTTTGTTGCGTTATTTCGTCTTCAATCGAATTCCTAGCTGCAAAATTACTACAAGTCGTGTTTTGTCAATTTGAAGCTTGGTTTTTTACTGTTGAATACAAAATTGATAAAATGAGCCGTTGGGACAAAGATAGTGATGAAGAAATATGCGTTGACAGATTATCGGACTTTAATTTTAAAAGTCGCTTATTTTTGTGATTTAGTAAAAATATTGTTTTTTTTTGTTAAATAATCATACAGTACATATTAAAGCGTAAAATTAAAAAGTTTCGTTTATAAAAACAAAGTTGCTTTCGATTTACTGTGATTTTTCCGAATAACTAAACTTTCGACCGATTCACAAAAAAACGTCCGCTGCACTTGTAAGTTCGCGATGAAGTATTCCCGCATGCCAAGTGTTAGAAATGAAGAATATATTTTACTTCCTTTATTCAGTTGTAGACAAAGTGGCGATTGTTAATTCCGTTATCACTCTTTAATGTTGTCATAACTGCATATAAATATTCTGATATCTTTCTGTTGTATTGGTCTAGATCAGCAACATTTATGCCCATTATATTGAGATTTTTCGTTATATTGACTGTGGATTGCTATCAAAAATGTAGATTGACAGTTAAGTGTTGCAACAGTCCTAAATACAAGATTTCAACAATTTAAGGCTAATCGCTTTTGATTTATAACCAGGAACGTTGACAGCTGTTATAATAAAATGTTTCGTTATAGAGAGTGTAAAATGAAATCTAAAACGAAGGTTCATTACAGGATGTTACAACTGTTTTAAATACGAAATTTTAAAATTCTACGTTCTTATTAAAATTATGTTATATGCATATGTACTTACGTACAGATGTCAGACGGAACTATACAGATAATATTCAACAATGGTCAAATGGGTAGCTAAAGTTTCAAAGGTTATAGTTATATTCGTTGAAATTTGGAGACTGAAACATTTCCTAATTGTAATGATTCCTTTATTTCCTACAAATTGGAAATAGCTATTGGTTTCATCACAAGAAACCAATTGAACAATAAAGTGGAAAACTACAAAATCATTTAGAGCCAGAAAAGCATTAAAAAAACTAAGAAATTATAAATGTTTGGAAGTTTAAACTAAAAGAATATCTGTTGAAGTTTGGAGACCGAAAGTTTTCCTGATTATAATATTTTCTTCAATTTGAACAAGGAATTTAAAACGGCCATCCCACTATTGTGACAATGAATCAGATGATGAATTAGGATTAAATTGATCAAAATCATTTAGAGTCAGAATAAAATTTAAAAAAATAAATTACAATTATTTGGTAGTTCAAGTTACAGGGTAATTCCGGTGAAGTTTGGATAATGAAAGTTTTCATGATTTCAAAACTTCCTTCATTACTTACAAGTAATTGATAAATGCCCATCCCATTATCGACACAATAGAGTAGCCGATGAATAAAGTGGAAATTTATCAAATTCATTTAAAGCCAGAAATAGAATTTAAAAACTAAATTAAAACTGTTTGGTAGTTCAAGTTAAATGATAATTCCGTTGAAGTTTGGATATCAAAAGTTTTCATGATTTCAAAACTTTCTTCATTATGTACAAGGAATTGAAAAAATGTCCATCCCATTATCGTCACAACAGAGTAGCGATATATAAAGTAGAAAATGATAAAAAACATTTAGACCCAGAATTAAATTAAAAAAAAACTAAATTACAAGTGTTTGGTAGTTCAGTTAAATGGTAATTCTGTTGAAGTTTGTCATATCGATAGTTTTCGTTATTATAAAACTTCCTTCATTACGTACAAGGAATTGAAAAATGGCCATCCCATTATCGTTACAACGGAGTAGGTAATAAAAAAAGTGGAAATTGATCAAAATCATTTAGAATTAAAATAACATTAAAAACCCTAAGAAATTACTAATCTTTGGTAGTTCAAGTTAAATGGTGATTTCGTTGAAGTTTGATTATTGAAAGGTTTCATGGTTACAAAACTTCCTTCATTACGTACAAGTAATTGATAAATGCCCATCCCATTATCGACACAACAGAGTAGCCGATGAAAAAGTAGAAATTTATTAAAATCATTTAATGCCAGAATAAAATTTAAAAACTAAATTAAAACTGTTTGGTAGTTCAAGTTAAACGGTAATTCCGTTAAAGTTTGGATATCGAAAGTTTTCATGATTACAAAACTTTCTTCATTGCGTACACAAAATTTCCATCCCATCATGGTCACAACAGAGTAGCCGATGAATAAAGTGGAAATTCATCTAAATCATTTAGATCCAGAATAAAATTTAAAAAACTAAATTACAATTGTTTGGTAGTTTAAGTTACATAGTAATTCCTTTGAAGTTTGGATATCGAAAGTTTTCATGATTTCAAAACTCTTTTTCATTAAGTACAAGGAATTGAAAAATGTCCATCCCATTATCGTCACAACAGAGAAGCCGATGAATAAAGTAGAAAATGATCAAAAACATTTAGAGCCAGAATTAAATTAAAAAATTAAATTACAATTGTTTGGCAGTTCAAGTTAAATGGTAATTCCGGTGAAGTTTGGATATCGAAAGTTTTTGTTATTACAAACTTCCTTCATTACGTACAAGGAATTGAAAAATTGCCATCCCATTATCGTTACAACGGAGTAGCTAATAAATAAAGTGGAAATTAATCAAAATCATTTAGAACTAAAATAACATTAAAAACTCCAAGAAATTACTAATCTTTGGTAGTTCAAGTTAAATGGTGATTCCGTTGAAGTTTGATTATTGAAAAGTTTCATGGTTACAAAACTTTCTTCATTACGTACAAGTAATTGATAAATGGCCATCCCATTATCGACACAACAGAGTAGCTGATGAAAAAGTAGAAATTTATTAAAATCATTTATTGCCAGAATAAAATTAAAAAGCTAAATTAAAACTGTTTGGTAATTCAAGTTAAACGGTAATTCCGTTGAAGTTTGGATATCGAAATTTTTCTTGATTACAAAACTTCTTTCATTACGTACAAGGAATTGAAAAATGCCCATCCCATTATCATCACAACAGAGTAACCGATGAATGAAGTGGAAATTCATCTAGATCATTTAGAACCAGAATAAAATTAAAAAAAAACTAAGAAATTACTAATGTTTCGTAGTTTAAGTTAAATGGTATTTCCGTTGAAGTTTGGATATCGAAAGTTATGATTACAAAACTTCCTTCATTCCGTACAAGGAATTGAAAGATGCCCATCCCATTATGGTCACAACAGAGTAGCCGATGAATATAGTGGTAATTGACCAAAATCATTTAGAACCAGAATAAAATAAAAAAAAAATTACAATTGTTTGGTAGTTCAAGTTAAAGGGTAATTCCGTTGAAGTTTGGATATCGAAAATTTTCATGATTACAAAACTTTCTTCATTGCTTACAAGGAATTGTAAAATGTCCATCCCATTATCGTCACAGAGTAGCTGATGAATAAAGTGGAAATTGATCAAAATCATTTTAGAGTCAAAATAACATTTAAAGAACTAAGAAATTACTAATGTTTTGTAATTGAAGTTAAATGGTAATTTCGTTGAAGTTTGGGGACCAAAGGTTTTCGTGATTACATTAATTTCTTCATTTTGTACAAAACATTAAAAATGGCCATCCATTTATAGTCCCACGGACCAACTGAGAAATAAAGTGGAAACTTCCAACATGATTTAGAGTTAAAAAAACATACACGAGATTACTAATTTTTGGTAGTTCATCCTTTAAAATAACTCTACATGAGAAAATACTATAAATGTGATTTCATTAGTTTCAGATGAAGAGGATAAATAAATCACAACATAAATATAAGCAAAATTGAAGTTTAAAAGTAGCTGATACAGATGATACTATATAGATTTACTTCTAGCTCAAAAGGAGACAGATTAATGATTGACCGCACAGTAAACTGAACGCCTCCTACAGAGTTCATTGAAATAATATATTTCTTAGATACAAATAATGGAAAAGATATTTTGAATATTCTAGCAAAGTAACTCAGTTCTGTGACATTCAAAAAGACGAAAAGTTGTTCCAAAAGTCAGAGGAAAAAAGGAATAACTAAAGAGTATAAAATCACTCTACATTTTACTGATTGTCGTAAAAGTCCATAAATGAACGTATTATAATTCCTGCAAACCTAGATCAGATATTTCTGCCATAATTATTGATCTCATTCCTGAAAAAACCTTTCAAATGAGACTTTTAACCATAAGGTGGATCTCTCATAAAGGGAGTAAAAAATAGATAGTCTCAGAACATGCTATTTAATGTCATTTATCAAGAATTTATTTTTCTGGTTCCTTTTCGGTTTTTCTTAAGTTTCAATAAGTTTTTTTTCCTTTAGCAGAGGAGAAAAAAAGAGATGATGTAATGGTCAATAATTGGCAAAGATCTAAAGATAAAGAATTAAAGATAAAGAAGAGTTTCTTTTTTTTTCTTACGAATTTTCCGTGCCCTTCCGTGATCAAAAAAATGTGCCAGTTTCACTCCAATCGCAGATTAGTGATAAAAAAATGAACACGATTTTTTGTGATTTGGGACTTTCTTTTGTTAAAAATTTGGTAGAAACACCTTGACTTGTTCCCTATTCTTTTTTTTAATGATATAAAATATTGATGCACACGTGTTACTAAAACAGATAAAAATGATTATAAATTATGATATAGAAACATTACCCGTCTTCCTTACTAAAAACGATCTGCTGACACATACACATATATTATATTTACACTAGCATATACCCAGTCATATGACAGGATCAGTTAAATTTTTAATTTTCCAGAATTGTAAAGTACCCTATGAATTAGGTAAAAAAATGGTTTGTTTTTTGTCTGAGAATTATCTGGTACACGCTTAATAATTTGTTTATCTTTATTGACCGTATGTTAGTTGTAAACTTTAATTATTCTTGTCATATTACGTGAGACGATGGATAGCAGAAGTTTTAATATTGACAGTGATTATTTGGCGGTACATATGAAGGATGCCAAAAATTTAGCGAATCGATTGCAAACCATGTGGTTATGTAAAAAAAAACAAACACACAAACAAACTTCTTTATTTTAAAAAATGTATAACTTAAAGCTAGAGAT
>CM063510.1:77221366-77261366 GCA_032207245.1 Pardosa pseudoannulata
ACTACCCCCCTGCACATAAAATTAGGTGTTATGAAGCAGTTTGTTAAGGCTCTTCCAAAAGATGGTGATTGCTTAAAATATATGTGTAAAAAGTTTCCTAGATTTTCTGAAGCCAAATTGAAAGAGGGAGTCTTCGTAGGACCAGACATCCGAAAACTTATTAGGAATAACAAATTTGAGACAACTATGACATTAAAGGAAAGAGAAGCTTGGGTTGCCTTCAAAGATGTGGAAAAATTTCTGGGCAATCACAAAGATCCCAAATTTAAAACAATTGTTGGCAACATGCTAGACAAATTTCAAGTGTTGTGCTGCTCCATGAGAGTAAAATTGCATTTCCCCCAATCGCATTTGTACTTTTTTCCCGAAAATTTAGGATCCGTCAGCGAAGAACAGGGAGAAGGTTCCACCAAGACATGAAAGATATGGAGAGAAAATATCAAGGTAGGTGGAATAAGAATATGCTTGCCGACTTTTGTTGGATGTTAACAAGAGGTGAAGATAAGATTGAACGTAAAAGAAGAACGTCAAAAAGAAATTTTAACGGAAGAAGGAAATTTTAACGGACGAGGGAACTTTTTGTCTCACCCTGGTGCAGCTCATGCGTTCTGGTTGCGATGCTTTTCATTCTTTATATACAAAATGTATACATTTTTAATTTTAATTGTTGTTTAAAAATTAATATGCCTCATCATAAACAGATTAAATAAACTCACATGAATAGATAAAACCAACTGTTGCCAGTTAGTACAAGTAAACAGTTCGAGAGCATTTTTTCCATATAGGATATTACCAGGAATATGTACATCAATTTTACAAAAAATCCTGAAGTGATGGAAAAAAATGGAGGTCATTTTGGAAATCTGCATACCAAATAACTTAAAAACCAGAAAAAATTTCTCTTGTATTTTTCAAAAAATTCAGTTTCGCAGGACTGTGTAATTGATGATTAAATTTAAAATTATTAAATTATCACATATGCACCTAATATATTATTTAAGCCAAATATAAAAGTATATTATTTACTTAATCTTAGATACTTTCGTATATTTAAAGATAAACCGTTTAAAGATATACCGAGAAAAAAGTCATTTAACTTTATAAACCAGCTTGTTAATAGAAGATTCATTGTAAAAGTCTGCTATTTTTGTAAAAATACAGTTTTTTTTGCGCACATGATTGCTCTTTAAATATTGCATATGCGATGTTTTCATTGTATAAAACCTTTTTAAAAGTTCTATTTGAATGTAAATTTAACATTTCAGTATCACAGAAAAATTTTCTATATCATCAAAAACGTCTGCTATTGTATTGGAAAAATATTGATCGAGTATATTAAATAAATATTTTTTGGTTTAAGCTGACATTGACCCTTTGATACTGTACAAGCGAGGCTTTTATTTGTAATATTAAATAGAGCTGTAATAGGGCGAGGATGTACATATTCTTTATATTTTAACTGTAGAAAATGATATCTAAATTTTATGGGAGGGGATGGAGTGTCTGCCGTTTTAAACTTTGGCAATGTGCTGTTTTGGGTGTACATATTAAAAGAAATAGAAGAAATCAAACTCCAATTTAAGCTATTTCACATTATATATCTTTCATTGACGTATTACGAGATTAAGTAAGTTTATTGTTTAAAAGTTCTTTATAATTTGGAGCTGAAAATGTAAAAAAAATTCACTTTAATATAAAAGGCAAAATCATTCCTCATTCTTACTACTGTAGATTTTGCAAGACGATGGCGTATAGTTTTCAATTTATAAATATAATTGTGATCACTAGCGAAAATACTTTGATGTTCAACTACTTTGCCAGTACTATATGAAAAATACTATAACTTTTATCGGTCCCTTCATAGATGGTAATAACTTGCATTCGACGTTAAAGGGAAAGTGTTAGATATGATATAATTGCGAAATTGAGTAATTCCTATTCATTTGCATAGCAGTCTTTTTTTATTTGTAGTTACTTTAATAAATACGTCACATGTTTCTAACATATTTGCGTAACTGGTCTTTAGGTTAACTTTCCAATTTTAAGCCTAGAAAATCATATCCATGGAGATTCAAAGTACACTCAGTATAAATCTGTTAGTACTAGCGGAGATCCTGTCAGGGGAAGAGGGTATCTAGAATCAGATGTAAATTCCGCCCTAGTATCATAAACCCTTTGCACTATTTTCACGAGTCTGACTCGTGATAAAAATTTAAGACAAACTTGAATATGAGTCAGAGTTGTTGTTGGATTTCCTGTCAAATGTGAATATCGTCAAGGATCAGGCTCGTAATCCATATTTTGAGCCAAACATGAATAACACGAGCTGTACTTGTGATTTTAATCTAGGGCCAAACAAGAAAATCGGAATATTCACTTATGTATTATATTCGCCTATTTCTTCTTTATATGATATATTATATTCACTTATCTCTTCTTTATACGATGTATTATATCAACTATCTCTTTTTTATCTGATTATATTCACCAATCTCTTTATATGATGTATTATATTCATCTATCTCTTCTTTATATGATGTATTATATTCATCTATCTCTTCTTTATATAAATAGGTATTTTATATCGTATTTCTTAATACAATTTATGTGCTAATTAGGATACACTGTTGTAGTCCAGATAAGATTTGAAAACTAAGCAAACATATGCATTTGGTGTAACCATGAATGCTCTAGTCGTTCTTCAGTTTTTATTATTCCATTACATGAGTTACATACGTTTCGTAGTCTTCTTCATAAAAAATAATATTCTTGATTAATTTTGTCAAACCCTCCAGCATGTATGAAAAAGGAGCAAAATTGATAAAAAAAGAAAGTAGTACGCTTGGAAAGACTTCCAATGTTTCAAGCCATCAATCGATGGATATTGAAAAAGTTATAAGCAGTGATTTTTTATAAAGTACCATATAATGCAGAATTATTAATTTTAAACTGATATTAAAAAAAACGGTGTTTGATGTTTAATTGTTTATTTATATTGTATTTTTCTTTTTTAGGTCTGGTGATTATGACAGAATCTGAAAATTTATTTCAATTCAAACAAATCTACTTCAACTTATTTGTATTTTCCTATTAATTAACTATGTTATTATTAGTTATACAGAATTTGATGTAATACTATGTATTACGGTCTCATTAGCCCTCGTGTTGCAAAAGTTAGACCGTAGCACTCCAAAACCAAACCAAACCAAATACTGTGACTTAACAAAGAAACTTTTTAGAAGTTTTTGATTCAAATACATTTGAAATTTACAAGAGCGGGAAGTAAACACCAATGTGGTTATTTTGCTCTTATTCGTTAAGATATGGTATTTAAAGTTCTGCACATGGACTTTCGTGACCATTCGGTTGCATAAGTTAGGCATGGTTTGTTCCGAATTTTAGCATAAAGCAAGGGGGTTAAACTTGTTGAAATGCTTCCAAATTTATATCGCCAGTCAGTTATCAGTTTTAGTTTCATGTTTATCAGTTTTACTTTGAATAGCCTACAACTAAACAGGAGAACTAAGCTGAAACTACTTCAAACTAAATACAAGCTGTCTCTATTTGCATCATAACTTAATCATGGAAATGTATAATGGAGTTTATACACTACAAGCATTAGTAAAAGTCTACGAGCTTACAAAATAGCAACCTATTTTTAAGAACGGATGTAATGATTTTATCACTAATTATAATGAATACAACTCTATGGAATTTAAGTCAGGTGATACCAAAAGCAAAGTAAAAACAAATTATTTCAATACATTTTATGTGAAATGAAAATAAATAAAGATACTTTTCCCTTTTAGACAGAAAAAAAAATATGTCCCGTACATGAAGTTTAAATTTGTCATTTGAATGAATAATTGACAAAAAACACCTTTTAAGCATTGGAGCTGTATTTTTTATCAAGTATTTTTGGCCTACAAAGCATATGACATGAATTATTCCTGCTTTAAAATTGTAGTTTAACGTTTTACAAGATGTATACTATTAGACGATTATGAAAAAAATATATACATAAATAATCCACAGAAAATGATAATCAACTTGAATTTGGGAAATTAAAAAAAAATATTTCACTCTTTTAAAATATTTTTAGAGAAAACGAGGATTTATATTACACATTCTATGACACAGCATGTGACATGAATTATTCCTTCTTTAAAATTGTGTTTTAATGTTTTACAATATGTACACTATTAGACGATTCTGAAAAAAATATATACATAAATAATCCACAGTAAATGATAATCATCTTTGGAATTTTGGAAACTAAAAAAATATTTCACTCTTTTAAAATATTTTCAGAGAAAACGGGGCTTTATATTACACATGTTTCTGTAATTTACTAGTATTTGTGAAACAAAAGGCTTCTTTCGGTGTCTTCTATGATGCATTGCATGTTCCTTGGAGAAATACTTTACAGAGATCCTTGGAGAAATTAACTATAAAAATTTCTTGCCAATGTCATTATTAAAGTATTTTTAACACTTTACTGAGAAAATTAAAAAAAAATCCCTTATAGAAAATCTTCCTCATTTTCTTTTGTATACAAATAAAAACTCATAGATTAAACTCTACTAGTTCCTAATATATATTATTTTCAAAATGTTTCTTAACCACAGTAGGGAGAAAATAGAGTAAGTAAAGTAGTGGATCTTCTCAGAAAATTTAAAATCTAAGCTCTTAAATTTGGTATATTGAGACACCCCTTATTCGGAACGTAGAGGTTATTCTTACAGTGCAACCCCGTGATACAGTTTTCATAAAAGGATTGATATAATTTTCAAATATATAAATTTTTTTTTAAATACAATTTAAATACACTAAGTATTAAATATTGTCATATTTTTAGTAGTTTTCGATGGAATTATATTTGAGAGGTATTCAGAGTCGGTGAAATAAAATATATGTTTGTAATGTTATAATGTTTAAAGTGTTGACCTGAAAAAAGATAAAAATAGTTAAAAAAAAGATAAAAAAAATAAAGCATGGAAGTAAAAAACGTCAAAAATAACTAGTTACATATAAAGTGTTGGTACTAATTATTAATAAATAATTATTAACTAAAATTAATAAAGATAAATTAATGACCTTGTGATTATATATATAGCTACATTTTTAAAACAGGTAATCTGGAAGTAAGTTTGTAGTTTAATTTGGAGAACTGCTGTCAACTATTTTTCTACGTGAGACCGGGACCTATTGTTTAAAGTCAATTCCAAACAGCTACGAACAATCATTCCAGGATCACCAGGATTCGAACATGTGGACTGCAGAAGATCTCGAGGTAGAAAACATGTAACATGTAAATAAGGAGAAACTTAGTAACATTGTAGTTTGATAATATTTATTAAACATGCCATGTAGTAATTTTCTGTGCAGACGGCTGAATGTTGTTGTAATGATGTATATTATCAATTTTTAAATTACAGGAAATTTATTATTACTTTGTTTAAGTAACTTCTGTATATGATTAACAATCTTTACATATGCAAAACTTGCACTATCAGTTCAATTAATTATTTCATATTTCTTATATTTTTATATGTCTGTAAACTGTAATAATTGTTTACAAAAATGGTATTGTTCTTTTTGTCAAACTGTATATGCTTCCTGAAATTGTTTAGTAAAATGAAAGGAAGAAAAAAAACATCTTTTAAAAATACAACTTTTGTTTCATCCATGGCAACATCGCGTATATTTTATAACATGCCGGTGTTATCGTTTTTTTATTACTATACGAATAATTTTGATTTATGCATTCATTATCTGTTTTTCTTTATCCATTTTTCTTTTCTTTCTTTTTTTCTAAAGCTTATAAAAAGTATTTTACATTTAGCTTTTAGTAAAAATGCAATTCTCAAATCATTTGTTTTGAGTGAATTTTGATAATTCACTACGAATTATTCTTTCCTGCACTACTTGAAAAAATTTTGTACCTATATTTACCTGGAGGTATTGCAAATGGTACTACTTGCTTTATGGTAAAGAATGAAATTTATTTAACCATTTGAATTTAGCATCTGGTAAAAATGTATTGTACCCTTAAAATCACTGTAAAAATCAGACAAAATCAGACGAAAACCTTTCAAATCTCTCGTTTTTCTTTTTACTTTTCGGTATTTCTGACATTACGAAATTATTCTTTCATGCATGCCTTGACAAACCAAACGATGGCCGAATGGCCAGGGCATTGATCTTCGGGATTGGAGTTCATGGGTTTGGTTTAAAGTAGTAGGTCCCGGTCTCATTAGCCCTTGTATTGATAAAAAGTATATCGTAGTGCCCCAAACCAAACCAACCAACCAACAAGCATCTGTCGGCAAATTTATAATTTATCTACATCCTATTTCCATGTTAGAATTTTCATCTACATTCTATCTCTTATCTAACTCTACTCCAAATATTTTGGATTCATACATTTAACTGCATTTTTGCCAAAAGACAAATTTATTTAATCTTCTTAATTTATCATTGGATAAAAGTATGCTGGATGCTTAAAATCCCTGAGTAAATCAGATGAAATAAAATTTTCCTCACAAATCTCTTGTTTTCCTTTTTGAGATGCACTGTAGTTCCTGTATTACGAAATTACTCTTTCATGCATCTCTTGACATGTTTTATATCTGAGATCTCCAATCCATTTTGGTCTTATTCTATATGTTATCTATTTCTTGTCTACAAATTTTGAAATCATTCTATTGCTAGCTGCTTTTTGGGTAATAATTTAATCTTGAAGCAAGCGCTCTAACGTAGGTTAATACTGACTCGTGAAAAGGTTGCCCTTTTACGTTAGAGGGTAAACATTCGATTGGTGCCCAACTCTTGCCACTCGCTTAAATTACCTATTATGCTTACACACACATGAACGGAAAATAAGACATGTATTATTGCTACTTGAATAACAACATAACCACTGGCTTGTGGTAACAAAATTTAATACCAACTATAAATAATATCTTTCACAACGATCAATAACAACATGCAGCAACTTGGTAGACTTAATTTCCGCAGCGGCGTGGTGAACATACAGTCGCAGAGGGCGCCTCAAGGTCGCACGGAGCGGGAGTCCGTATAACGTTGAAGTCGGCTGCAGGCAGCGAGAGATGAGGCAAGTCGGACTCAGGTGAATGACCTCTGTTGCTTGAGTGGCGGGTGCTTATATCATGAACAGTGAACAGTCCGGTTAACAGTTACAATTTCGTAAAAATAAAAATTAGCATAAACAAGTATTGTGAAATGAATTATAAACGATTATGTAAGAAATAATCTAGTATTACAAAAAATAACCAGTGCGACCGAGTCGCTACAATCTATTTCATCTTTTGAATTTAGCATTCGGTAAGAATATACTGGACTCTTATATCACTGTGTAAATTAGAAAAAACCCTCTTAAATACCTTGTTTTGCTTTTTGACATTTTTGGTAGTTCATACATTAGGAAGTTAATCATTCTTTGATACATATCTTGATAAGTTTTATGTTTATATCTTCATAACATTCTGGTATTACAATTTCCATTTATATAACATGGTCTGCTGGCATTGAAGTTCGTAGATATCAGGAATAGGCTTTAAGCTGTAGGTAAAGGTCTAATTAGCTCTCGTGTAGCCTTAACACACCAAACGAAACCAATACTATAATACATTCTGTAATCTATCTCTACACCAATTTTAGATTTATACATTAATTGTCTGCTTTTTGAAAAATAAAAAAATAAAATGTATTTAATTTTTTGCACTTAAAATTTGGTGACGGTTATTTTATTTTTCAAATTACTATAAAAATCATACGAAATGAGAAAAAATTCTTGGTTTTTGACATTTTCAGTAGTTCATGCATTACGAAATCATTCTTTTATGCATCTCTTGACAGGCTTTATGCTTATATTTCCATCCCATTTCAGTGTTACAATTTTATCTATCCCTACTCCATTTTCTTTCGCTCTACTTGTGGTTAGAGCTACCATAAAAATGTCTATACCATCGAAGCATCTCTGAAAATTACATCTCTATCCTTCGCGTGCATCGAACTCCGGACTACGCTTAACGTACAGCAACCCCCCCCCGTGCCACATTCAAAAAATAAAAGTCCCTCCCCTTAATCGGTAACTATCAAGGAAAATATAATCCAAGCCCCAAAATCTCAGATAACATTATTGATGGTCATAAACTAACATCGACGGGGGCTTTTATATATATTTTTTCCCAGAGCTAAAGAGGTTATTTTTGCAACGCCAATCGATCTCGCACTTGAAGCTTAACCAGCGTAGGTTTAGAACCATAAGGTGGATTGCCTTCAGGAATAAAAGCAATCACGTGATAAACGATTCAACGTCATTTATCAAGAGCGCTCTTCTTTTTTGGTCATTTGGTTTTTCTTGGAGTACGAGAGTAATTTCTTTTTTCTCCAGTTCATTTCCCCCTTTTTTCTAGTCGTCGGGCACAAGATAATGGTCTAATTGTGAATGAACTGGGAGGATCCATGGGAAGAAAAAAACCTGCATACGGGAAAGAAAACATTTCATTAAATAGTTTATACCTGTTTGAGCACGCTAAATAATGTGAACGTGACTGCTGAATTCAGATCTCGGAGAAAATTGATGGTTAATTTCTTTATTGCATCGTTAACTATTAGTTTCGGAGAACTTTAGCTGGAATGTAATAGTTTTGGTTGCGTAAACACTTTTATTGTTGTATGTTTATAATCCATTACTTATGGATAATGACACAAAGGTTAACAAATAGTTCATGAAATACTGAAATAAGGAATTCAATCGCATTGAAAAAATATAAAGATTAATTGTTTGGTAAGATAGTTAGGTTATCTATACAATAAAAAACTCTAGTTAAACCAATGTTATTGCAAAATGATCTGGAGAAAATAGTTTTATTCAGAAATATTTTTCGGGTGCAAGATACAATAATTTTCAGCAGGCATTTTTAAAATTAAGCTTTAGGATAATTTACTTTATTACTTTATTTCCGTTGTATAATACTGACTACAATAAAACAGGGTAATTCTTTTCTGCATCATGATTTTAAGCTGATATCTTGCGTATAGTTTTGATAGTCATCTTCTCTTTCCATTTTAAATTATGTTTTATAAATAATTTTTATTTATAATATATATTTGATGGGATTTATTTAAACCTCATATATTATTTAGATTAGAAGATTCCAACCGAGTGAAAAAACTAACATTTTGTAATCCTGGTGGGGTTAGAAAAAGATTAAGGTCTCTAACCAGATGACTTGAAACGCTTGATAACATATTTGAGTTTATAGTTAGTTGTGTCAATCGAGTATCTCACAATCACGAAATGACCAACAATGTACCTAGTGCCTCGAGTATTGGTGTGTTGATGAGATACCACTTTATCATATTCGGAATAAAAGTTTTCCTACAGCATTAATAATGGTTGAGGATTAGAAAAAGATTAAGGTCTCTAACTAGATGGCTTGAAAACGCTTGATAACATATTTGAGTTTATAGGTAGTAGTGTCAATTTAGTATCTCCCAAGCACAAAATGACCAACAATGTACCTAGTGCTTCGAGTATTGGTGTGTTGAAGAGATATCGCTTTATCCTATTCAGAATAAAAGTTTTCCTACAGTATTAATAATGGTTGTTCCGATGCATATAGAACAAAACAACTCATTATTACTGTGATTCATTTCGGTGCTATTCAGAAGAACTCTCTAGTTGTCGGACTTTGCATCAAGAGAATGCATCTACACGGCAGCTAGAATGCTGTCCATTTTTCATTTTGATGTTTTGCGCATGCAAATTTTTCAATGTCATTTACTTGTTTTTGTGTTGTATATAACGGCGTAATATGGGTTTTTGTGTTAAAAAAGGAGTGTTTTCCTTCATTCAGTTCCTTACATCTCAACAATGGTGTAAGTTTATAAAAAGTTATTTAGTTTTGTTACATAAAGCAATCTATATAAAAAAGACATAAAAGTTGTTAGAGTTTGTTAAAAACATAAAAACATAGAATTAAACATAATTGTTAAGAAACCATAAAATTGTTTCTAATTGGATGTCAACTTGTTTGAATGGGGTAGAGGGATGGAAATGAATTTTCATTTTGCAAACTTAAACAGAAAAGACTGCATTTAGACATTAAATTTGTACTTCTACTAACATTTCATATTGTTATAATTAGTATTTAATTTTTTTATTAGTAAAGAAACAAAAACCAATCACAAACAGTTTTTTACTGCATTCTTTTCTTTAATAAATCTAAGATATTAGCTCTTCCTTCATGTGCAACTTAATAGGTATTAAACTATAGTTTCTAATCTCCATGTTTTAAAGTTATCTTGCCGATAAGTGATTTCTATTTTTCCCCTTTCAATAAATATATTTATCTTATTAAAAAAATGATACTACTTTTAGTGACAAAACTAAATTGCTTTTTCAAAGCTAGACCATTATTAAAGAATTTCTTCTAAACAGAAGAGTAGTATTTATTTAATGAAGAATAGAACAAAGGCTGTTATAACGAAGATTTGGAGTCTCAAGAGGTACTTTGTCCACTTAACCCACTCACTCGATTATTAAATGAAAATCAAAGGAAAATCTCTTTTGTGAATTATCATACTTAAAATGGTATTCTATATTATGTAGAAAAATAATTTGTTTTTTTGTGATGCTAATTAAGTAAAATTATACTCCATTCAAGCCTCACAAATTGTTTGAATGGTATAGGAAGCTAGAAATGAATTTCTATTTTGAAAAATTAAACAAAAAAATCAGTGCAGTTAGACATTAAATTTGTACTTCTGCTAACATTTTATACTGTTACAATTAGTATTAAAAATTTTTTTTGTTTGTAAAGGAACAAAAACCAATCATAAGTATTTTTTACTGCATTTTTTTCTTTAATAAATCTGAGATATCAACTTTTTCCTCATGTGCTACTAAGTAAACTAAAAAAAATAATTTATTTCATTTTTAGCCAACCTCTTTGTAAATTTAATTCAATATTTGCAATAGATGTATGTGAAAGTGTCTGTAATACTAAGGTAAGATATTAAAAACTTGAAAATTTATTAAGTATTAATTGTTTTAAAAGAAGCGATATTGAGAATGCTCCATGCACATTCCTTTTACACATATTAATGCCATTTTTTATTCAAAGGATACATTTAGGGCTTTGCTATAAAGCACAGTTGTCATTGTAAGCATTCGCTGGAAAAAAAGTTAAAAAAAATATTATAAAGTGGAAATACTCATTTTTCTCATACAAACTATGTATATAATTTTTTTACTTTGATAAATATAGCTTTTTTGGTGTTTGAAATAATAAATATAGATTTATGGTATCGTGTATATATATATATATATATATATATATATATATATATATATATATATATATATATATATATACATATATATATATGTATATATATATGTATATATATATATATATATATATATATGTATATATATGTATATATATATATATGTATATATATATATATATGTATATATATATATATGTATATATATATATATATATATATATATATATATATATATATATATATATATATATATATATATATATATATATATATATATATATATATATATATATATATATATATATATATATATATATATATATATATATGTATATATATATATATATATGTATATATATATATATATATATATATATATATATATATATATATATATATATATATATATATATATATATATATATATATATATATATATATATATATATATATATATATATATATATATATATATATATATATATATATATATATTAGATATCTTTTATTTTGCACTCCAGAAAGTTAATTGTCGATAAATTTCTAAGATATATGACAGTCAGGAATGCAACACTATATTTTACGTATTGATAATTTATAAATTTTTATTTTAATAGTTGTGTAAAGAAGGTGTTAGTCCTGATAGGTAAATACCTAAATTTGGTGAGAGCTACAAGACACCGTGTTTCTTTTCGGATTCTCTTTCCATTCTCATTTTTTTAACAGCACACTGCACATTGTTTTGCAGGTCTCAGAATTTTATCTCTGGGAGAAATTATTTCTAAAAAATATCTCTCTGTCAGTCTCGGATTAGGCTCCGAACCTTGTAGTCCAGGTCAGAAATTTATTCCCGAATGATAGCAAATCAGAAAAAGAAAGAAGAAAATATGGATGCCCGTACGCCATAAGGTCAAACCAGTTGAGGCTAATTTTGGATAGCACGTACACTTTTCGGGCAAACCGATTAAGGGGTTAAAGTAACACAGGAAGTCTAGATTTGATTTGTAAACGATAAAGTAGCTAATAATTATTTTTAACTATATATTTTAATTGGCAGAACTCGGAAATCAGTAAGTGAAGCTTTTTTCGCCCTCGAACTGGCAGCTAAAATATTGGACTAACAATAAAATATATAAAACAAGGTTTATAGCAGTAACACATAACAGACTTGATGTACAACCAATAACAATTGGAGATTACAGCTTTGAAAATGTTGAGCAGTTCAAAAACCTAGGCTCAATCATAACAAAAATTATGATATTAAAATTGAAATTAGGATGAGATTAAATATGGCAAATAAATGTTATTACGGACTGAGAAATCCTTTTAAATCAAAACACTTAAATATAAAAACCAAAATTAATCTTTATAAAACTTTAGTAAGCCGAACGATGGCCGAATGGTTAGGGTGCTGACTTTCGGAACCGGAGTTCGTGGGTTCGAATCCCACTATGGCATGGATGTTCGTAGCCGTTCGGAATCGGCTTTAAGCAGTAGGTCCCGGTCTCATTAGCCCTCGTGTTGCAAAAAGTAGACCGTAAAACCAAACCAAACATAAAACTTTAGTAAAGCCAATAATTGCGTATGGAAGCGAGTGTTGGACTATGAACAAATCTGAGGAAAATAAGCTATTAATACTTGAACGAAAAATACTAAGAAAAATATTTGGAGCTATTAAAGGAAACAATCTATGTAGAATCCGTTATAATCATGAACTGTACTCTAAATTCGGACAACCAAATAGTGTGAAAACTATAAAGATCTATCAATTAAAGTGGTTGAGACATATCTATAGATGAAGTAATTTAAACCCAACTAAAAAAAGTTACATTTAAAAAAGTTGATGGAAAAATGAAAAGAGGTAGACCAAACACCAGGTGGATTGATATGGTTGAGAAAACGCTGCATGAAATTGAAGCCAACCAGTGGAGAACTGTGGCGGCAGATGGTTAAAGATGGAAGAAACTTTTAGAGACAGCCTTGGCCTTTAGAAGGCTGTAGTGCTATAGAAGAAGAAGAACTGTATCTTTACTTAAACAAGAAGCCCCCAGGTGCACACCTTTAGGTGTGTACGGGGTTCACAATCCCGGGGTACCGGGGTGTTTGCTCCTTACCAGGTTGTACCACATTAAAATCGGACCATGACGGGCCTCTCGTAGGTCAACGGTGGCTTGGTAGCCATTTATGGGTCACTGTTGTGGCACTGTCATCATTAGTTGCTACTGTATGTCTTCGAATGGGTGAGCATAAAGCATACTTACTTAAACAAGAAGCTTAAAAGGTGATCAAGGGAACAAACACATCAATTTAAATCATTAAATTTGGAATTCCAGCTGTACGGCTTAATTAATAAACCAATTAAATCTGTTATATTATACATACTTTTAAACAACCAGCATGAAGTTTTAAATGGGACTCTAAGGAAACCTAAGGTATTATTTTTATGATATCTGATGCAAATATATGCACGAATGAATGAAAAGATGTATCTTATCTTGGTAAAAATTCTATCTGTTCTATTAAACTTAAATTTTTCCCTCATCTAAATTCAAACATCAGTAATTTTTACAATGATTTGAAATTATCTTAAGCAAGAGTATCAAGTATAATATTTATCATACCCTAATGATTTCAGAACCACGAAAATCGATGTTTCATAACGTGCCAGTGTTCCCTCTTTCTCTCTAGTATTGCTCTCTGAAATTTTTTTTCGAAACCACTTGACATTATCATTAATAATAGAAAAGTTAAAAGAAATAAAGAAGTTCAAAAGAATATTATTCTCTCCTCACCATCGATATCATACATTAAGATAAAATATTTACGTAAAATCGTCCTCCACGGGAAATTTTCAGCGATTAATAATGATAAGGCAATAATTCATAAATCCGAGTGAGTGGCTTAAGAAAGATATATCGTCTTTTGTTCCATTTCATTTGTAAAATTTAGCACATAAATATTGCTTCTCTGTAAGGCATCTCCCGAAAACTTGCGGTAGTGCTGAGAAAATCATTTCCGAAAACAAATCTATTCAGTTTATAATTTCTCCACCAACATTAGGTGATGGGGAGTGAAATATTAGAGCATAAATCTCGACACGCGGTAAAAAAAAATATTGAGAATAAACATGGGGAAAAAGAGTGATATTTTTTGAGGCAGTCTTAAAAAAGAAAGATTTTGTTAGAAAAGTTTAGAAATGGAAATCAAATCTATTTGCTTTTATGTATTTTTGGTAAACATACTGGTGTATTTAACATATTATAAGTAAAAAAATACACTTTCTCAAAATAAAGTTGATAATGTGACTGACCACTTATGAAAGTATTTGGTAGTATATAAAGGATACAACATATAGGTTTTTAATCTTTTGGGAGAGTTTGATAAAGGAAAGATTTTGTGAGAAAAGTTTAGAAATGGAAATCAAATCTATTTGCTTTTATGTATTTTTAGTATTTGAGAAATCTATAGGTGTATTTAACACACTATAAGTAAAAAAATACACTTTCTAAAAAATGGCATAAGTACTGTGTTTGACTTCTTGTAAAAGTACTTGGTAGAATATAAAGGGTAAGACATAACTATTGTTTATTTTAATCGTTTGAGAAAGTTTGTGAAAGGAAAGATTTTGTGAGAAAAGTTTAGAAATAGAAATCAAATCTATTTGCTTTTATGTATTTTTGGTAAACATACAGGTTTATTTAACATATTATAATTAAAATAGCACACTTTCTCAAAATAAAGTACATAATATATCTGACCACTTATGAAAGTACTTGGTAGTATGCAAAGGATACAACATAAATATAGGTTTTTTTAATCTTTTGGGAGAGTTTGTGAAAGGAAAGATTTTGTGAGAAAAGTTTAGAAATGGAAATCAAATCTATTTGCTTTTATATATTTTTAGTATTTGAGAAATCTATAGGTGTATTTAACATATTATAAGTAAAAAAATACACTTTCTAAAAAATGGCATAAGTACTGTGTTTGACTTCTTGTGAAAGTACTTGGTAGAATATAAAGGGTAAGACATAACTATTGTTTGTTTTAATCTTTTGAGAAAGTTTGTGAAAGGAAAGATTTCGTGAGAAAAGTTTAGAAATAGAAATCAAATCTATTTGCTTTTATGCATTTTTGGTAAACATACAGGTTTATTTAACGTATTATAATTAAAATAATACACTTTCTCAAAATAAAGTAGATAATATATATGACCACTTATGAAAGTACTTGGTAGTATGCAAAGGATACAACATAAATATAGTTTTTTTAATCTTTTGGGAGAGTTTGTGAAAGGAAAGATTTTGTGAGAAAAGTTTAGAAATGGAAATCAAATCTATTTGCTTTTATATATTTTTGTTAAACATACAGGTGTATTTAGCACATTATAAGTAAAAAATAATCTTTTCTATAAAATGAAGTAAGTACAGTGTATGATCCTTTATGAACGTACTTGGTAGTAAATAAAGGATAAGCCATAAATATTGTTTGTTTTAGTCTTTTGAAAGAGTTTGTAAAAGACAAGATTTCTTGAGAACAGTTTAGAAATGGAAATCAAATCTATTTGCTTTTATGTATTTTTGGTAAACATACAAATGTATTTAACATATTATAATTAAAAAATACACTTTCTCAAAATAAAGTAGATAATGTGCCTGATTGCTTATGAAAGTACTTGATAGTATATAAAGGATAAGACATAAATATAGATTTTTTAATCTTTTGGGAGAGTTTTTGAAAGATTTTTTGAGAACAGTTTAAAAAAGGAAATAAAATCTATTTGCTTTTATGTAATTTTGGTATTTGAAAAATCTACAGGTGTATTTAACACGTTATAAGTAAACAATACACTTCCTAAAAATGACATAAGTACTGTGTTTGACCCCTTGTGTAAGTACATCTAGTGTATAAAGGATAAGACATAAATATTAATTGTTTTAGTCTTGTGGGAAAGCTTATAAAAGGAAAGATTTCTTGGGAACAGTTTAGAAATGGAAATTAAATCTATTTGCTTTTATGTATTTTTGGTAAACATACTGGTGTATTTAACATATTATAAGTAAAAAAATACACTTTCTCAAAACAAAGTAGATAATGTGACTGACCATTAATGAAAGTACTTGGTAGTATATAAAGGATACGACATATAGTTTTTTTAATCTTTTGGGAGAGTTTGTGAAAGGAAAGATTTCGTGAGAAAAGTTTAGAAATGGAAATCAAATCTATTTGCTTTTATGTATTTTTAGTATTTGAGAAATTTATAGGTGTATTTAACACACTATAAGTAAAAAAATACACTTTCTAAAAAATGGCATAAGTACTGTGTTTGACTTCTTGTAAAAGTACTTGGTAGTATATAAAGGATACGACATATAGTTTTTTTAATCTTTTGGGAGAGTTTGTGAAAGGAAAAATTTCGTGAGAAAAGTTTAGAAATGGAAATCAAATCTATTTGTTTTTATATATTTTTGGTAAACATACAAGTGTATTTAACATATTATATTTAAAAAATACACTTTCTCAAAATAAAGTAGATAATGTGCCTGACAACTTACAAGAGAGTACTTGGTAGTATGCAAAGGATATAACATATATATATAGTTTTTTTTAATCTTTTGGAAGAATTTGTGAAAGGAAAAATTTTGGATAAAAGATAAGACATAAATATAGATTTTTTAATCTTTTGGGAGAGTTTTTGAAAGATTTCTTGAAAACAGTTTAAAAATTGGAAATCAAATCTATTTGCTTTTATGTAATTTTGGTATCTGAAAAACCTAAAGGTGTATTTAACACATTATAAGTAAACAATACACTTTCTAAAAATGACATAAGTACTGTATTTGACCCCTTGTATAAGTACTTGTAGCGTATAAAGGATAAGATATAAATATTGTTTGTTTTAGTCCTCTGGGAAAACTTGTAAAAGGAATGATTTATTAGGAAAAGTTTAGAAATGGAAATCAAATCTATTTTCTTTTATGCATTTTTGTTGAACATACAAGTGTATTTAACAGATGATAAGTAAAAAAATACACTATCTCAAAATAAGGCAGATAATGTGTCTGACCACTTATAAAAGTACTTGGTAGCATATAAAAGGCACGCCAGAAATATAATCTTTTTTAATTTTTTGGTTGAGTTTGTGAAAGGAAAGATTTTGTGAGAAAAGCTTAGAAATGGAAATCAAATCTATTTGCTTTTATGTATTTTTAGTATTTAAAAAGCCTACAGGTGTATTTAACACATTATAAGTAAAAAAGTACACTTTCTAAAAAATGACGTAGGTACTGTGTCTGACCACTTGGGAAAATATTTGGTACTATATGAAGGATAAGACATAAATATTGTTTGTTTTAGTCTTTTGGGAGAGTTTGAGAAAGGAAAGATTTTGTTAGAAAGTTTAGAAATGGAAATCAAATCGATTTGCTTTTATTTATTTTTGGTAAACATACAGGTGTTTTTAATATATGATAATAAAAAAATACACTTTCTAAAAATATAATAGATAATGTGTCTGACCACTTATGAAAGTACTTGGTAGTATATAAAGGATAAGACATAAATATAATTTTTTTTTAAAAATCTTTTGAGAGAGTTTGTGAAAGGAAAGATTTTGTGAGAAAAGTTTTGAAATGGAAATCAAATCTATTTGCTTTTATGTATTTTTGGTACTTGGAAAACCTACAGGTGTATTTAACACATTATAAGTAAAAAAATACACCTTCTAAAAATGACGCAAGTACTGTGTTTGACCCCATGTGAAAGTACTTGGTTGTATATAAAGGATAAGACATAAATATTGCTTGTTTTAGTCTTTTGGGAGATTTTGTGAAAGAAAAGATTTTATGAGAAGAGTTTAGAAACGGAAATCAAATCTGTTTGCTTTTATTCAATTTTGGTATTTAAAAACAAAGAGGTGTATTTAAGACATTATTAGTTAAAAAATACACCTTCTAAAAATGACGCAAGTACTGTGTTTGACCCCATGTGAAAGTACTTGGTTGTATATAAAGGATAAGACATAAATATTGCTTGTTTTAGTCTTTTGGGAGATTTTGTGAAAGAAAAGATTTTATGAGAAGAGTTTAGAAACGGAAATCAAATCTGTTTGCTTTTATTCAATTTTGGTATTTAAAAACAAAGAGGTGTATTTAAGACATTATTAGTTAAAAAATACACTTTCTAAAAAATGACGTAAGTACTGTGTCTGACCCCTTGGGAAAATACTTGGTAGTATATAAAGGGTAAGACATAAATATTGTTTTTGAAAAGAAAAATTTTGAGAGCAAACTTTAGGAATGGATATCAAATCTGTTTGATTATATATATTTTTGGTATTTATAAAACTTACAGGTATATTTAACACATTTAAAGCAAAAAGTTCGCTTGGTTTCCAAAACAAGTGTCATGCATATGTGTCTGGCCTCTTGTCAATGTACTTGAAGGTACTCATATATTATAAAGAATAAGACATAAAAATAGTTTTTTTATTTTACAAATCATGGAGTTGATATATACATAGTGTGAATAAAGAAATATCGCTTATTATTACATTCCATTTATAAAATTTGGCACACAAATTTTACTTTCCTATGAGGAATCTGTACAAAAATTTCGCAGCAACAAATGTTATCATTTCTGAAAACAAATCTTTTCATTTTATTATTCCTCAACCAACATTAGGTGAAAATGAGTGAAATACTAGAGCATAAATCTTGACGGACAGTTAAATTTTTAAAAATAGAGATGGTAACAGAAACTGACATTTTATAAGAGAGCTTGCTAGAGGTAAGATGTAAATGTATGAAGATCAAGCTTATATTCTTATACATTTCTTTGGCACTTAAAAATGGATGTAAAGCTTTTTAACCAAAAATATGTTTTTGCTTGTAAAAACTGGGGTAGATAATGTGTTTATCCAGTTGTTCAAAGCTCAAGGGATAAAAAACAGTTCATATAGGATAAGACATACTCATAAAAAACTTTTCTATTTTACAAACTGTGTGAAGGGGACTTTCAAAATGTAGCATTAAGAAAGATGCATTACCTTTTTGTTTCAATTTATTTGTGAAACTTAGCACTTAAATATTACTTTTCTACGAGTTACAGTCGAACTCGTTTATAACGAGCTCGGATTTAACGAGAACTTGGATTTACCATGGGAAGCGAGAATATTTGAATGAATCAATATTAAGTTTATGGAACAGAAGTCGCTTTTAACGAGCAAGACCTGGTTTTAGAGAGCAATATTTTTTTTCTTGCAATCTTTTTTCTCATTTTTCTAGTATTTCTGTCTTATCTTTTTTTTCTTCTCCGAGGTTTAATACTTTTGTAAGAAAAATTCCTTCAGCATTCCAATGTCAATAGGGAGGGTTCACAAATCTGGTGCAATTGAATTTTTGCCACCAAATTCTACATCTGTAGCTCAACTAGAAATTTGTCGCTGGTTGGGGAGGGGTTAATTGTCATTAAATTAAGAAAAGTATTTACTTAAACTAATTAATGTAATTAAAGTAAGTAAGCATTAATTGAATTTTAAGGAAACTCAATCATTTGAAATCCCAAGCCCCCACCCCTTCTGGTTGCACGCCTGCCTTAAGGACTCATTTATTACGAGCACTCGGATTTAACGAGTAAATGTAATGGTCCCTTTGTGCTCATTAAAAACGAGTTCGACTGTACCTTCAAAATATTTTATTATCCTTGGTGTTGTAAAATAGCAGATGTAGCTTTCCAATCCAACTCACCACCTAAAAAATATTTTCCAGTGCAGAGAAATACGTTTCCGAAAACAAATATTTTCAGATTATAATTTCTCAACCAACAGCAGGTGATGGGGACTTAAATATTAGAGCATAAATTTTGATACAAGGTAAATATATTAAGAGTAAATTTTATAAAAGTGACTGATATCTGTAGGGAGAATTTGTGACAGGAAATATTTTGTGATAAGAAATGAATCACCTACATTTGTTTTATATTTTTGGGTAGTTCGAGAATATACAGGTATATTAAACAGGCGTTTATAAAAATGTTATATAATGTGTCAGCCTCCTTATCTAAAACACTTAAAAGTATAAAATGACATTTTACTGTTTTTACCATTTCTATTATATTTAATATCTTTACTTAATATATTTTTTTTGTAATTTAAGCATATACAGGTATATTAAACAGGCTTTTATAAAAATGTTATATAAAGCTTCCACCTCCTTATCTAAAGCATTTAAAAGTATAAATTGGCATTTTCCTGTTTTTACCATTTCTATTATATTTAATATCTTTACTTAATATATTTTTTAGGTAATTTAAGAATATACAGATATATTAAACAGGCGTTTATAAAAATGCTATATAATGTGTCCACCTCCTTATCTAAAGAATTTAAAAGTATAAGTTAACATTTTCCTGTTTTCACCATTTCTATTATATTTAATAACTGTACTTAATATATTTTTTGGGTAATTTAAGAATATACAGGTATATTAAACAGGCGTTTATAAAAATGTTATATAAAGCTTCCACCTCCTTATCTAAAGCATTTAAAAGTATAAATTGGCATTTTCCTGTTATTACCATTTATATTATATTTAATAAATGTACTTAATATATGTTTTGGATAGCTCAAGAATGTATAGGTGTATTAAACATGCGTTTATAAAAATTTATATAATGTGTCCATCTCCTTATCTAAAGTATTTAAAAGTATAAATTAACATTTTCCTGTTTTTACCGTTTCTACTATATTTAATAACTGTACTTAATATATTTTTTGGGTAATTCAAGAATATACAGGTATATGAAACAAGTGTTTATAAAAATGTTATATAATGTGTTCACCTCCTTATCTAAAGCATTTAAACGTATAAATTAACGTTTTCCTGTTTTTACTCTTTCTATTATATTTAATAACTGTACTTAATATATTTTTTGGGTAATTTAAGAATATACAGGTATATTAAACAGGTGTTTATAAAAATGTTATATAATATGTTCACCTCCTTATCTAAAGCATTTAAAAGTATAAATTGACATTTTCCTGTTTTTACCGTTTCTATTATATTTAATAACTATACTTAATATATTTCTTGGGTAATTTAAGAATATACAGGTATATTAAACAGGCGTTTATAAAAATGTTATATAATGTGTTCACCCCCTTATCTAAAGCATTTAAAAGTATAAATTGACATTCTCCTGTTTTTGCCGTTTCTATTATATTTAATAACTGTACTTAATATATTTTTTGGGTATAAGAATATACAGGTATATTAAACAGGCGTTTATAAAAATGTTATATAATGTGTTCACCTCCTTATTTAAAGCATTTAAAAGCATAAATATATATTTTCCTGTTTTTACCGTTTCTACTATATTTAATAACTGTACTTAATATATTTCTTGGGTAATTCAAGAATATACAGGTATATAAAACAAGTGTTTATAAAAATGTTTTATAATGTGTTCACCTCCTTATCTAAAGCATTTGAAAGTATAACATGACATTGTCCTGTTTTTACCGTTTATATTATATTTAATAACTGTAATCAATATATTTTTGGGTAATTCAAGAATATACAGGTATATTAAACAAGCTTTTATAAAAATGTTATATAACGCGCCCACCTTCTTATCTAAAGCATTTAAAAGTATAAATTAACCTTTTTCTGTTTTTACCGTTTCTATTATATTTAATAAATGTACTTAATATATTTTAAAAATGGGTAAATGTTTTAAAGAAATTATTAGTATAAATTTCTACAGAAAATAACGGAGGGTAGGGGTAAAGTATTTTACTTGTCCAATGGGGACAAAGTCTCCCTTGAACCCCTATAACATTAACTTTTTTTTTTTGGGGGGGGGCAGAGACGGGAGAGTCCGAAAAGAAGATGAAGGGTAATCAGAAAACTGGATTCCAGAATTTGGCAATTATCGACAGAACTTAGTGGAACCACTAAACTGGTATACGGTTTCGACCTTAAGCAGCACCGGTCTAAATCACCATTGTGTAGCAATAAAATGACATGGTACTGCTCCAGAACCACTATCTTGTTAAAAGGTGTTTCTTTAACAAACATTTAAACAATAAAATCAGAAAATCAGCTAGCATTGTTAAGGGAGCATTGTGCTGTTAAATAATTTAATTATTGTTATTCATCACTTTTTGATCACTGTTGCAAAAGAGAGTCTCTGAAACAAAGAGTATTCTATATACGCCATTTTAAACCAGACGGTTGCTCTTGACGGTTTAAGCTCTTATTGAATTTGCTATTTATTTATATGATTACTAACTAATTCTTGATTTAAAACTTTTTATTTTGTATAACAACAAACGTTTGAATAATATCGATTGATTCGTACATTCGTATAACTTAATTAGTCTTAATTGTTCCAACATTGGACTTGTAGAAACATATTTCAAGAAAATATTAATATATTGATTGCTACAGAAGGAAATTTCTTTTCTAAACATAAAACATTGATAACAGTAGAAGAAATTAACCGTTCTGCCCATAATGAAGTCTGATAGCAAAACTTTCTATAAAATTGTCTCTGAAAATTCAGATTATTTGTATGTACTTACCCGTGGTCATCCGCGAAAAACACCAAGGAAACGACATCTACCTATAACTCTTAAGTCTACTAATGTTTACATAGACCGATTTTTAAACGATTGTGAACAATTCCAAGCTGCAGCTTTTAAAGGTAAACGAGAAAAAGCAGTAAAAGCTCTATTGGTCAAAGCTGCAGCCGCTGCAGTGGTAATATCTGTAATCCAATGCTTCCTCTAGCTAATTAAAAATAAATGTGCTAATAAAATATAAACTTGAATTTACCTCCAGTAGAGAAGAATAAGGATTAATCGTATTTTACCTTTTCAACAGTGAAGGAAATTAACATGTTGCAGTCTTTGTGGCCAATAATCCTGCATAACATATGTCAATGTTTCAAGCTAAAAACCGATTTTAATAACGAAAATGACTTGAAGGCCAGCAAATCAAACATCATAGAGCTGATTTATTATTTCTGTCTTCCATCTGCTGAAGCCACCGCTATTCGACCCATTTCTATCTCTCATCCCCTATTATGTCTAGCCACATCCGAACTGTGCTCATCAATCTTCCTGCTATTAGAACCACCAACATATGTGTAACAATAAGCTACATTCGGATCACCCCGTGGGTCTTCGGGGACATGCCGGGGCAGGACCGGTTTGAATGCAGAGTGACTTCGGACTTCTCCCAGCCAATAGAGGTGTCCGTTTGGGGAATTTTGACTCCCTTCCCCCGTCGTTTTGGAGTGGACTCTTTTTTTTTGTCTCCGCGGACAGTGGAAAATGTTTTTGGAGCGGTTAAAGTTGTTACGAGAAGAATGAGAGGTGAAAGGTCCGCGTTTTGTGGGAGAACCCTTGGCAAAGAAATTTTCTCCATTTTTCTTAGGATCGACGCCGACTCGAGAGCAGTCTTCGATCTACAAATGATGTTGATTCAACTATTTGTATTCCTTAGGCATTTATTATTGTATAAAATCATTTAATCAAGACCTATTTTTCATGTTTTTCTTAATGAGTTTTAATTTCTTTCTCAAACACTAGGCCAACGTAACATTATTATTTTTTACAATATGGAGCACATGCAAGTCTTTCTTCTATGAAAATCACGAACATCCATTCTATCTTCACCAATCTCCCTTCTGTGAGATACACCGGCGGCTTACATACATCAGTCTTGATACAATAAAAACTATCAACATCTGGATGACTTCTTTCTTCATTCTGTGAGATTCATAGACACTCGATCTACATGCATCAGTCTTGCTACAGTAAAAGCCATCAACATCTGGATAACTTTCTGGATAACTTCTTTCTTCATTCTGTGAGATTCACAGACACTTGATCTACATGCATCAGTCTTGCTACAGTAAAAGCCATCAACATCTGGCTAACTTTTTTCTTCCTTCTGTGAAAGTCACTGACATTCGACCTATATGAATCAGTCTTTCTACACTAAAAGCCATCACAATCTGGGTAACTTCTTTCAGTCTGTGAGATAACCAACATGCAGTCTACATGCATCAGTCTTGCTACAATAAAAGCCATCAACATCTGAATAACTTTTTTATTCCTTCTGTAAGAGCCACAAGACACCCGGTTCACTTCTGAGTTCTCTCTGTGAGAGCCGCCAACATGTGCTTTATTTCCTTGTTTCCAGTGAGAGACAATTTAAATCAGATTCATCAAGTTCAATTCTTCCTGCTATATCAATCTCAATTATTATGTGCATTCAAATTTCAGCAAAAATAAAATTTTAGATATTTCTTTTCAACGACCCTGTCTTTATTCACAAATTTTTTGAATCTACATTACACCTCGCTGTATATTTTAGACATAACACACAATTATGTAGCTTCAGTTAACGTTCTAAAGGTACAATTTTGTTGCAATGAAATTTTATCACGGGTATTAACAACAAATTTTTTTCATAAAAGTCTAGGAATCTATTTCACGGTCTAAAAATATCTACTGTTTCAGTTATATATCTTTGAAAATTAAGAAGTTTTTTCGTTTGTTTTTTATACATAACCACACGGATTGACTAAATGAATTCATTGTGATTCTAAACTGCATTCACAGTATCGGGAGACTTTAGAGGAGTATGAAGATAAAAAAATAATTAAGCGTGTACCAGATAATTCTCAGCCTAAAAACAAACCATTTTTTTTACCTGCTTCATAGGGTACTTTACAATTTTGAAAAATTAAAAATTTTACTGATTCCATAATATGACGGGCTATATGATAGTATTTAGTAACTGTACTTAATATATTTTTGGGTAGTTTCAAGAATATACACTTACATTAAGCAAGCGTTTATGAAAATGTTATATAATGTGTCCACCTCCTTATCTAAAGAATTTAAAAGTATAAGTTAACATTTTCCTGTTTTCACCATTTCTATTATATTTAATAATTGTACTTAATATTTGTTGGGTAGTTCAAGAATGTACAGGTATATTAAACAAGAGTTTATAAAAATGTTATATAGTGTGTCCGCCTCCTTATCTAAAGCTTTTAAAAGTATAAAATGACATTTCCCTGTTTTTCCCTTTTCTATTATATTTAATAACTGTATTTAATATATATTTTGGGTAGTGCAAGAATATATAGGCATATTAAACAAGCTTTTATAAAAATGTTATATAATGTATATTCTTCCTTATTTAAAAGTATAAATTAATATTTTCCTGTTTTTACCGTTTCTATTACATTTAATAACTGTACTTAACTAAACTAAACCAAACTCCTCAGCGCAACAGCCACTAGGGGGCCAAGGCCTAAGGTGCCAATCTTTATGTGACCAAAGGCCCTAGGGTGCGAAACATATGTTCCGGCTAGGTGGTCAATCTTACGCGAAACCCCCAGTGTTTAGTTCCCAAGAACGCTTGGTTCTCAGTTCATCTACCCACTGAAAGGATGAAAGGTTAAGTCAACCTTGCCCAGACCGGGGATCGAACCTCTGACCTGTTTCGTAGGAACGCTACTCCAAAGCCACTGGGATTTTAACAACTGTGCTTAATAAACTAAAAAGTAAAGTTTTTTTAATTATATGAGCCATTTTGAAAATTCCTTTTAAAAATTAAAATTGTCTTTTAAAAATTATGTTTCTTTCAAATACTTATAACCGAACTGTAAATTCAAAGAATTTCTTAAAATAATATATAATGCCCCACAGAAAGTGAATGTGATTATTTTCATAACATCGACTTATATAACTGAAGGAAGTATAAAGTTACAGAACTACATTTTTTTTCCAGTAGTTATAATGCATACTTTTAACTTGGTTAAAAACGAGGTTTTACATCTTTTGAGCTACAAGTACACAATTAGAACTGTTTTAAAAAAAATTTTCACATTTATCACCCTAAAGTTTTAAGTCTCTAATTTATCTCATGAAAGGGAGTTTTTTACAGGCAATGTCAAATAAACCGTAATTTTGTAAATTTTAAAAAGAATGTATAAGTCATTAATAGGAATTGTACTCAAAAAAGAAATTGAAATTTCATTGTTTTGCGTGTATTAAAACTCTCTTTTCTCTGTTTAGACCTATTTATAAAATTATACTTAACAGGTACTAGGTCAATATACCAGATCTAAATACATTTTATCTTAAAAAACATTTCATATTTTTTAATTTATGGGACATTACCAGTGGTTTGAAAACGTCTCATCACAATCCAAGATTGTACTTCTCTGAAGGATTAAGAATTGATAAAAATAATTACTCAATAATCTTAATTACTACATTTTTTCAATAGTTTAATGCATACTTTTAACTTGATTAAAATGAGATTGTACATCTTATGAGCAAAGGTACACAATTAGAATTCTGTTTTTAACGTTTTTTTTCAGTTTTAAGTCTCTAATATGTTTTATGAAAGGGAGTTTTTCACACGGAATACCTAATTAACCGCAAGTTTGTAAAGTATAATTTTAAAAAGAACTTATAAGTTATTAATAGAAATTGTACTCAAAAGAGAAATTAAAATTTTTGCGTTTTCAGTGTTTTACGTGTATTAAAAATATCTTTTCTCAGTTTAGACCTATTCATAAAATTATAAACAAGTACTAGACCGAAATACATTTTTTCCTTAAAACACATTTCATATTTTGTAATTTAAGATATATTAACAGTGGTTTGAAAACGTCTCAACGCAATTCAAGATTACAATATATCTTTTTAGCTATTGTGGTTCTTTTCGTCAAGTTCATGAATGCAGAAAAATTTGCTTAATATACTTTAAAAAGTAAAGCTTTCTTAACAATATGAGCCATTTTGAAAATTCCTTTGAAACGTTAAAAAAGGTTTTTAAAAATTATATTTCTCCCAAATGCTTATACCCGAATTGTAAATACGCAGAATTTCTTAAAATATATAATGCTCCTTTTCAAAATACATCTTCAGTTTAAATTTAAAAATTGCAAAAAATATTTTAAAGGTGCATACTGTAAAGTCTTGATAAATTAACCACTTCACGATGATTCATAAGCAATTTCAGGTACATGAAAAGGGACTTTTCCTAATTTGGCTGTAGGACCGGGATGCGTACGGGAAAATCAGGATTCAAGATTCCTGCTTTCATTCCCAGTCATCAAGCTTTGTTGCAATCGTCATTGGGGCACGCAGATCCAAAACAAGTTACCTTAAGCAAAAAAAAACAAAGTTGTGTTGCTTATTTGCCAGCTGATATTTTCTACTACAGCGAAGAATGTTATAATTTTGAGTGGCCAATCAGAATCAAAGATGAAGTCCTCAATAGATGTGGTGAAACGAAAATCTAAGAAATATGTCGATTGCTTGTCGGCAAATAACTGAGTGAAATGATGTCTGTGTAATTATTATGGTAAGTGGAAATCCTAACTACAGACCAAGGACGAAATTTGAATTTTACTTATACTACCAATTTAGATAAATGTTACTCGTAGATTCGAACCATATTCGTAAAAATTCCTTTCAACCACAGCTTGCGGGTTGATAGAGTGTTTTCATAAATATTTATAATGAGCTTATATTGTCTTCGATTAATCTAAAGGAGCATAAATTTTTCCGTATATTGGTTATTTGCATTGTTTTACTGACATCCGATCTGATATATAAACGGATAAAATACTGCTTGTGCAGAATTAATGCAAGAAAAAAAAGCTTAGATTACCCTCTGATATTATGCAATCCCCAGAATACTATAATACTATATTACTTTCCGAATTTTATATATCTTAGTTGTGGCTATGTCTCCATGGTTTTTCAAACTGAGACTTTTTCACCTCGGAACAACTCAACTTTTTAAAATTTTTTGATTTTAATAAAACGGGCCTTTTGTTATTGTTTGATCGCATGTGTTCTTATAAGCCTAACGGTTGCAATTATTTAATGGTTGTAATGCTAGATTGTGGTTTTCAATTATGTTTATACTCGTACTCAGTACGTTTATTCTCGTTGTTAAAATGATTTAATATTTATAAATTTGCACAACTACTTCACAACTATTATCAATAACGAGTTCTCTTAAACAAATTTTAATTTCGTATTAATTTAATAAATCAGCTTATATTAACCCTCTAAGCGGTTCGCACGTACAATTCCGCCAAACCGATGATGACTTCAAAATATACAATTTTTGACCAACAAAAATGTTTCGAAAATGGATGTAATGTACATTTTTTCCAGTGCTTTCCACATGGAGTTTTGAGGTAGGAGAGTCAGGTCTATTGTTTAGGAACTGCACCCCTCTTTCACTGACATTTATTGAGGGATGCAACCCTACCGCCTGAGGCACAAAGAAGCCGATAACTTTTCATGGCTTTGTAAATCTCTATTTCTAAGTATTTCGTTTGCGGTAACAGATGTATTTCTAATTGCACCCCTTGGATGTCTATCGTAAAAAAATATAAATAAGTCTCTCAACGAATTATTTTTTTTTGTACTTTTAGAATCCATTATTTCTTATGGGATAATATTCCTGACTTGACGAGCTTTATGTATATTAAAAATTAACAATCTATAATATCTATTTATATATCTATATATAACCGGAAGTAAAGTGACAATAACGAGGGTGGGTTTTCCATATTCTATTATAGTCGACAAAGGGTGAAGGTAAAAATCATTGAACTCTTTGACCACTGACATTAGCGTATTTTGGAGAATTTTTTCCTAAATGTGTTCCACTCGGAGGGTTAATCAACAATAATATTGGTTCATCATGATGCAGAAATATAAGTAGAACAGTTTATTTTTTTCTCTTTTTTTTGCCAGTTCAAAGTTGTGTTCTTGTACAAATGGTTGTGTCAGTCCTGTAAAATTGGGAATTCAAAAGAAGTATACATTTTCTAAGGTAGGGTTTGATACTTACGAGAGAGTCCTCCAAGTTCTCAATCAATACCTCTGTGGGTGACAGGTCAGGGTCTTCTGCTTGGTCCGTGTTTCAAAATTATGAGGACCCACTTGAGCATAAGTCATTCTTTTATCCTTGAGGGGCTCGATAAAACGATAGGCACACCCCTTTGCCTTAATTCGAGTAGCCTCTGGCTCAAGTGGCATAAGTCAACAGCAACAACAACAAAAATAATGTATGCATTTAAAAAATGCAAATAAAATTGTATGTTCTTTTATAACTTCCTATTTTCCTAAGGTATTCTTCTTTTCCCTAGTTTTATACGAAAAAGGCCAGTTCACAGTTAACCTTTTGCACTCTAGAGTTCCGGAGCAGATCCATTTAAAATTTGTCTTCAAACTCGAGGTCTCTGTTGTAATACTAGACTCAAGACTCGAGTTGGTGTTACATGACCTCCTGGATTTTTTCGGCGGCCAAAGACGGACACCCCGAGAGAGGGTGGGCAAGCCCTGTTCCATGCAGGTTCTACAGGAGGGGGGGCGAGAGATGCGACCCCCGCCAGCTCCAGCTAGGGAGAAGGACATTTTCCCGTGGAGGCGAAAACTTGACCGAGGGGGGGAGATTCCACCCCGGCCCTCACGAAGAAGAGTGAAAAGGAGATGCCCGCTCGGATGGACAGAGAACGGACATTCTTGTGAAAGGAGCTGAGACCGAGAGAGGTGTTTTCCCGCTCGGCACAGTTTATTTTTGTCCTCGGTCTTATTTCAGCCATGTTTAGGCGTAAGATTTGGAGTGTACATATGTTTTAACGAATCTTCTTTGTAAATAAATGTTTAGTCAAGAGTTTTGTCGCTGCTGTGATTAATTGTCGGCCGAATAGGCTTTAATCGAACCCAAGATACCTGCTCCAGACAAAATAGGCGAGCAGGTGCAGAAACGAGGCTTGTGGTCATCGGAAAGTGCAGCCGAGGACGCGCGAGACTTTATATCCGCTAAGGAGACATGCAAAATCATCAGTTTTTACGATTTGTATTTGCTCTTATGATAAAAACTGAAAATTATTTTCATTGTCTCTGTAGCAAAGCCCTCGAGTTTGATGACAAATTTTAAAAAGCTCCACTCCAGAGCCCTTGAGTGCAAAGGGTTAAAAATATCCCTTCCTGCACGATGTAAATGGAAATAAACGTAAATTATAAAATTTTGTTTTGATAAGAATTTTCATTGCTGATTTGAACGTATATAATCAATTTAAACGTAAAAATTAACATTAAATATTTTTCATTTGAGGCCTAAAATGACAAAGAAAAGAAACTAATACCTTAAGGGGTTAAGTTATTTAAAAGCTTTGGAGAATTGACTTTTATGCAAGCAAATGACAACAGTATTTAAGTTAAGCAACATTTAACACAGAAGCAATCACTTAATAATTCATGGCTTAAGATAAAAAATATTGCTTGGATACTTATTCTTATAGATAATCCTCTTTCATTACATTACTTGGAATCCATATATAATTATAAACATCGAAAGTTAATATTTCAGCAAAAAAGAAAGAAATCACAAATCTACGTGATTTTTTTGCGAGAGTCATTAATCAACTTGAAGTATGAAAACGCTTTCACTGTGGTAAAAAAATTGACTTAAGGTGATTACTTTCATGACAGGAACTTATACAACTGAAGAAAGTATAAAGTTTCAAAACTAAAATGAGTTTTTAATCACATGTACACTTCCCTGAAGGATTTGGAATTGATAAAAATAATTACTCAATAATACTAATTACTACATTTTTTACAATAGTTATAATGCATACTTTTAACTTGATTAAAACATGGTTGTACATCTTTTGAGCTACAGGTACCAAATTATAATTCTGTTTTTTAACTTTTTTTTAGACTTAAGTTTTAAGTCTCTAATTAATCCCAGGAAAAAAAGTTTTTTTCACACGACCGAAATTTTGTTACACCAAAATTTTGTAATGTATAATTTTGAAAAGAATTTATAAGTTATTAATAGGAATTGTACTCTAAAGAGAAATTGAAATTTCTGAGTTTTCATTGCTTTACGTATATTAAAACTATATTTTCTCTGTTTAGACCTATTTATAAAATGATACTTAACACGTACTATGCCAACATACCAATCTAAATACATTTTGTCTTAAAGTACATTTGATGCCGAACGCTGGACGATTGGTTAGGGTGTTAACCGTCGGTACCGGAGTTCGTGGGTTCGAATCCAACTATACCATGGATGTTCGTAACCGTTCGGAATCGGCTTTAAGCAGTAGGTTCCGGTATCATTAGCCCTCCTGTGCAAAACAGTAGACTGTAACGCTCTAAACCAAACCAAATTAAAAAAATTCATTTCATATTTTTTAACTTATGGTACGTTATCAGTGGTTTAAAAACGTCTCAACACAATCCAATATTAATCAAGTTATTTTTAGTTACTGTGGTTCTTTTTTTGAAATTCACTGGTTCAGAAAAACTGATATTGTACATGTATGCATTCTTCCTGTACTTAAGAATAGTGATGTGTTAAAACTTAAAATATTCATCAAATATTGCGAAAGTTAGTAATTTAATTTTATCTCTGAAATGTCTAATCTTTATAATAAAATACATAGACTGATGATTAACCCTTTGACACTTTCATTTTTTTCCAGAATTCGGTAAAAAAAATGTCATATTTTTTATTGAATTTTTTTGTCCATTTTACATTTTTCAGTTAAGATATGTTATTAAAATTAACATTTCTAATATTTTTAAGCATTTATTACAACTTTTTTCTTTCTATGAAAGCATCATAGAACTGAAGTTTACCTTTAGTCTCATCGATATCCAAGTTAATTTTTGGAATTCCAGTGAAAGCAAATCTAGGAGGCGGATCCGAAGGATTATCACAATTAATTAAAAAAAAATTGTCTTGCTTGACTGATTCCATCTGTACTACTATCAGAGTCACTACTATCCAGGTCATCTAGTAAATTTTCGCTACTATCATTTACAGATAATTCAGTTTCTGATTCCGAGTCACAGTTCGAATCACAAGAAATTAGCTCCATACGCTCTGAATTATCCATTATTTAAAAGTAAAAATATATTATTCAACTCTTACATCAATAAAATTATCAGGCGGTTAGTAAAATATAACCAGAAAGCTGAAAGATAATAATTCGTCTTCTGATACAAAACATGCGAAAAAACCCGCGATTTTGAACCAATCGGAGTAGAAAATACAACAAACTGCAAACTATCACCATCTATACGAATAATTTGTTACTAAAATTGGAAAAAATACTGCCGAAACAGTGCAAGCGAAATAGAAATCAGATTGCCCGTACGCCGTAGGGCAAATCAGTAAAGGCCCGTAAGCTGTAATAAAACAGGGAAGGGGTTAATAAGAATCAAAATTAACCAATCTGACTAACTAAATAATTTTAACCCTTATTAAATTTAGAATGGTATTCATTGTTGTAAAGTTATGGTTTACAGAGGAGTATGTAATAAAAATCAAAATTTTTCCTGTTATGACTGAAAGCATAGAAATTATTATAGTGTTATTACTTTTTTTATCGGAGAATCCGAACTCTCATAGTTTTTACCCTGTTTGCATGTTTCCAAATAAAATTATAAAACTCAATATCTTATTTTCTTTACCATAATTTCGTTACAGGAAATGCCATTCTCCTTTATTTATTCCATCTATACACCCATTACTTAAAAACAATTACGAGCTTTATCAAGTTAACTCGGGAATAAGAGCCTGATTTTCCCCTCGTTTTCAGTAATACACTAGAGACTGATTTCTAGATTACTCTTATAATCGCAAACTAATTTATACGCTAAACAGCTTTACGCCTGCTTCCTTTCAACCCTGAGAAGTTATTTTCCGCATCTATTAATTAATTTATTCATATTTCTCTTTTGTTGTTACTAATGTCACTTGGATAAGACATCTTCTTGAAGTGGATGACACTCGATTTAAGAAGAGGGGTTGAGTCTTTTGTTTTGTAAAGCGTCACTACGGCGAAAGGACGACTTTAAGCTCAAAGTGGGTTCTTGTAATTTATAAGCAGGGACCTAGAATAATACCTTCAGCCTTGACCGACTATTTCCAGAGGTATCGTTGGAGCTTGGATTTTAGACCTAGTGTTTCAAAAAGTAGACCGTAGCTCTCCAACCAAATCAAAAAAATCAAATCAAAATTGAGCTTGGAGGACATTAAAGGAGGAACCTATGTTATGTTTGTCTTTGGATGACAAACCTATTTTAGTTGCTCCATCCGCTGTTAGCAAAAAGGACGATCTTTGACCGGCTTGAAACCCAACCTCCCCAACATCCGTCTATGAGCTTGACGCCTTTACCTTGAGGTTTTATGTTGTTCTTCAGTAACAGTCATTTTATATTTACTCTCAAACATCGTATACTTTCTCATATCATTAGGCTAAGGGTGGATCTAATAAAAAGCATTTTAAGCATCAGTTGAGCAAAACATCTGGTTCAGCGGTTTGAACAAAGATTTTATTAATATGGAGAGAAATATAGATGGTAAAGATAAATAAGTATATGGAGAATCTAAACGTATTTCAAGTTCAGTATGTTGTAGTCAGAGCTGGTTATGGACCATGTTGATCTAATAAAAATATTTTAAGTACCAGTTGAGCAAAACAACTGATTCAGAGGTTTGAACAAAGATTTTCTTAATATGGAGAGAAACATAGATGGTAAATATAAATAAGTATATGGAGAATCTAAACTTATTGCAAGTTTAGTATGTTGTAGTCAGAGCTGGTTATGGGCCATGTTGCTGAAGGCGAGGCGATATGCTCGTCGTCAAAGGCAATATTGGTATGTCACGTGGTTGAAGACGACGTTGTACAGTACGTGATCGAAGGTGAAGTTCCTACGAAACTGTGTTTTTCGAAATGTTTCCTTGCAATAAATATTATTTCTCAATTTCTTAAAGTATTAAATGAAATTTTGCCAAAAGCATTTCTTAAATTTCCATCTAAGTTATAAGCGAATAGCTTATCTCTATTTATATATATTTAATTTAGTTACCTTTTTTAAAAGAGGAAGTGAGCTTTGGAGTTTTTTCTGTCAAGAAACTCCAAAGTACTTTAAATATTTAGGCTAATGACGTAAGTAAATTTATTTGACAGTTGCATGTTGAAAAAATATTATTGAAATACTTAAATACTACTAAGAGAAATATCTTTATAGGAAGTTTGACCTAAATATAAATTTTCACTAAAAGTTTGATAAAAGTTGCCTGTATTTTGAAAATGAAAAAAATTTACTAAAATTCTATTTCCTTTCACAGTTTTGTATCTCATTATAACTGAAAGCATAAAAATATTCAAATTAAAAGCAGTATTTCTAAGATCAGTATATACGTTATTTTTTTATATAAATATGTATTTTTGTATTAAATGCTTTATTAAAAATTTTTTATTTAAAAAACAAAGACTCAAAAAAATTTAAAAAATCATTTACTGATATTTAATAGAAACGTTGATTGGGAAATGGTTTAGACCTAATTTACCTTTGTGTAAAATAAGCAGTGTATATAACTTTTACTAAAACCCACTTTTGTTAACGACGAAACGCTGGTAAATAGACATTTACCTTCTTGGTAGGATACTAATAAATATTAGAGCTATCATAAACTAGGATACAAGCAACAAAATTTATAACAACAATTTTAGTACTTCATTTTACAACGAATCGTGAATGAAACGTAGACATAATGGCAACGAGTACTCTTATGGATCTCATGGAGCTCTCATGGACTACACAATTTCAATATCGGGCATGCCTTGGGAATGCCTCTATAAAAATAATGTTACGTTGGCCTAGTGTAAGAAGTAGAGAAAGAAGAAATTAAAACTCATTAAGAAACATATGGAAAATAGGTCTTGATTAAATTATTTTATACAATTAAATAAATGCGTAAGGAATACAACTAGAATCAACTTATAATTTGTAGATATCGAAGACTGTTCTCGAGTCGGCGTCGGTCCTAAAAAAATGGTGAAGATTTTTATCAAAGGGTTATACACAAGCCGAAGATGCCAGCCATTCACCTTCTCTCCTTCTGGTAACAACCTTGTCCACTCAAAAAATCCGACTGCCTTGCAGAGAAAAAACAGGGGTCCACTCCAGAACGGCGGGGGAGGGTCAAAATCCCCCAAAGGAACGGATACTTCTATTGGTAGGGAGAAGTCCGAAGTTTCTTTCTATTTCAAACCTGTCCTGCCCCGGCATGTCCCCTACGATGACCCACGGGAAGAGGTAAAAAGAGCTGAACGGAATGTAACTTATTGTTACAGCCTCAGATTTACGTGGGCAGACGTCGTGACGTGACTTGAAAGCAAGCTCAATGATTGTAAAAAAAAAGTCCAAAAACATCCAATGGAAAAGAATGTTGCATCTCTCTATGTTTCCTCACATAACATAAATTAGGTATACAAGAGAGAGAGAGAGAGTAAGATCATAGAAAGTGTGAGAAAGATTTGGAAAAAGTAAAGAGTGCTTGACAGTGAGGACTGAGAATTAGTAACCTCTATCCACTCAGATAACCAAAGGTCCGCTCTGCTTTTCGTGGTTAATTCCAAAATGGTGGTTATCGCACTTTATATTCCACGTCCATAGATATATAAAAACTCGATTATTATGAGAATAAGCTTACACGCTTACCAAAAAATTCTTATATTCGTATATTATATTACCAAGATACTATAAATCTATGAGACTAATGGTACAATATTGCAATGAAACAATACCATGGGAGAAAAAGAACAATTTCAAAGTTATACGAAGTTACATACATTGGTATCACCTAATAGCATTTACTTATAGAAGACACTCATTAAGTTTACTATAAAGAAATTAGAAATACCTTTTAAAAAAGGCTTTGGGGAAGAATGGTTTAAAAATGCACCATTTTGTGCTTCTCAGGCTTGTCCATCTAAGTGGTCCATCAGTCCTCTGTCCAGATCAATCATTGATTGCCATTTTCTTTTCAAAAATTTCTATCCTTTGTCGTCTCACGAAGCAGATCCCTTTTCGTCAAATGTCAGGTGAATCCTCACCATATGCTGTTTAAAAGGGGGTAAAATCAGATACTTGGTCTTATCAGTATTTATGTTGAATTGCCGAGGAAACAGGTTCTTAGTAAAAGACTACAATTATCACGTTCTGAAGCCTTTCACTTTAAATATAGAAAACACTGTTGGTAGAGCCCTACTATGCGGTGGCATATTTGCCCTTGGTTGATAGTGTAGATTCGTATTTAGGTGGATTTAAGGTAAAATATCTGTGCTGAAGGCCTAAATATGTTACCTTTACAAAAGAATCGTATACGTCCATTCATATTTGCCCATGAAATTCATTGTTTTCAGAAAAGTTTGTTTTAATTCAAAATAAAATTACTTTAAAATAATATAATTGGTTTTACTGCATTCAATTATTGTGTTCCGAAATTCACTAATAAACACAATACCACTATATAATTACTATTTACTTGGAATATGAAACTGGAATCAATTGAAACATAATACAAAAATGTCCATTAACGGTTTTTTCCCCACCACACTTTTTAAATCACTGCAGATAAGTGCAAAAATATTGAGTGATTTTATGAGAGAGCGATTTAAAAGAGCTTTACCAAGAAATAGCTTACTTAATTCTTATAAATTAACGCTATCAAGTTCACGGAACAACAACCTTTCAGTTCCGAATGAGCTTCATTTTTCCATTTTATCCAAGGAAACTAAGCAGAACCAAACAAGAAAAATCAGCCACGTCTAAAATAAATGTGTCTCGTTTTGGAATTGGTAGTAGACGAAAATGATCCAAATGGACATAACGTCATAATTCTCCATAATAGTATCTCTAAAGGGCTATTACTTTAATGTCTCAGAAATGTGCTCGTATTTAACTGGGAAAGTTTTCACGATAACTGCGAGTCTTTTAAGATTCTCCATGATTTCAGCTAGAAATGCATTTGGGAGCCGAGGCTCCAATATTCGTATGGGACTGATAACTTGTATTTTCAAATGCATATTCTTCCATAATTGTCTATAATAAATAAAGGACGCCGAGCAGTGGCATTACCTGTGGATTTGGAGTTTGGGAGTTCGAATCCTAAAGCTAGAATGGATAAATAGCGGTTTAACCCTAGAATACTATCATCAAGTCTCCAAGAAGATTTCTATTTTACATAATAAACTGTTAACAGCTGAATAAGTTGCAGTGTATAATGTTTTTAAAAAATAAAATGTATTTCACATTTCTTTGCTTTAAAATAGTTTTTAAAATGTTCTTTTACGGACAAAACAATAGTAACAACGTTCGACATAAACATAGTGTTGTTCTAGTTTGTCCTGATCTATCTCAGCACCATACATATTTTAGTTTTATTCTTTACTTTTTTCACATAATTAATTTAATCCTTTACTGTTTAGGTTTCAGTTTTTCTTAATTTTTTCACCCCTGAAACTAATGTGAGATTTCAGTTAGGTATTTTTCGAATCAGGGAGGGGGGGGGGTTCCACATGGTGGGTCAAAGTTCTGTCTCAATGACTTTCGAGTGATGATTCTGAAGCCCAGGTTTGCAACTGTCACCTTTCAAAATTTCCTGCTTCTCTTTTTGGATCACCGGTTCCCATGTATCAGTGAAACGAGCTAAATTCTCTGAGCTATTTATCACCATTTCGTTCTCGTGGTTAGCGCCACCTTCGCTAATTACGGCCTCAAGATGTCAACTAGAGCATCCAGCAAGTATTCCAAATTCTCTCCTTGAGTGCAACTCTGCCGCGTTCTCTCGCAGATGCCTTTGGGGTGGTCCAAAACTTGCGATCTGTCCACCACAACCGGGAGACACCTGGAGAGCCTAAGGGCCATATGGGCCCGGATCAGTGCTTGCTTGCTTGATTGTCCTCCTGCTATTCCTGCAGTATTCCAGCAGTATTCTTGCAGTATTCTAAACCAATCAAATTACATAAATGTAGATATTTTAAGCACTATATTTATAGTACATTTAAGAAATATGACTGCTTCACCATAAAGTTTTTTGGTTGGTGTAAGTTTAATGTGAAAGTCCCGTTGAGCTCATAAGCTTAAAGCAAGAGGTTTAATAAAGAAAAAGAGCGCGATTTCTGATTCTATAGTAATAAACGATTAATAGTTTAAAAACAAAATATCATAATAAAATTATGAAGTAAGCTTGAGTTGGATTCCTAGTAAGGCTTGGCTGTATTTTTCTTGTAACCTCATAAATGTAATGTTGACCACCTACATGGTGCTTCCATAATAAAATGGTCATGAGATTCTGCGGCATTCTAGAGGCCAATGCTAATAAAGGCAAATACATTGGAGAAAAAACTTCTGCACTAAATTAAGATGAAAAATGAATGTTAGAGTTTAATAATTTATCGCACTATTTTTTTATCACAAATAATACTTAGGTTTGACCCAAGAACAGGGTACCCCCGCCAACGTGGCGATAAAGCTCACAGTATGGCAGTCGAACATTTTCTCTTAATCTCGGCGTGTCAACACAATCTGTATTTATATTTTGATATATATTATATAGATATCCAACTCACCTTCGGAAACCCTTTTCTTATATGTTAAATATATTCTTATATGTCACATAATGTCTAAAAAGTAAATATAGTGAACAATTAATGGTTCATTGTAGATAATTTTTAATAATTTGGAGCTGTTGCATTTGGAAACTGTTGAAGGTTTAATTATCCATAAATATAAATACCCGCTGTCAAAGTAGATTTCATTAATTAAGTAAAAGTATATAATTCTATCACAATGAAGCACTCTGCATCCATTAAAGTCACTAAAAAATGAAAGGAATACAATGTTCAAATGGAAAATCTTTCTGTTTAAGTAGACATTGCCAATAATTTCACCAAATTTGCCAAGGGGAACACTATTAAGTATTACCTTATACTTATTATACATAATTATGTATAAATGTATATATATATACATATATATTTATATATGTGTACATATATATATATATATATATATATATATATGTATATATATACATATATATTTATATATGTGTACATATATGTATGTATATATATACATACATATATATATATATATATATATATATATATATATGTATATATATATATATATGTGTACATATATGTATGTATATATATACATACATACAGACATATATATATATATATTATACAATTTTTTTAGATACTCTTATTTGCATCCCCTTTTACACGTCATAAAAGTTTTCTGATTTCCATCGATTTTTCCATCGATTTCAAAGTTTGCATCGATGAGAATGATCGTTGAAAAAATCTTTTCTGATGTGAAATCACTCCTCATTTTCAAACTTTCTTCTCTCCAATGGGCACCATTAAACTTTCTCTTCTCCCACCATTTGATATCAGTGCTTTCCTGTCCGATAAATATCTATATTCGACAGTCAGAAAGGGAAAAAAAAAAGAAGAAACAGATAGTCAAAGACTAGAAAAAAGTTTCCAAACTGGGCTAATAATATGATCTACATTTTCCCCAAGAACTGAGTTTCTAACAATTTACTTAAAATAGATTCCTGCATTGTAAGGGTGGTAGACAGCGGTCGACGGCGAGGCCTCAGGATGTCTCTCTTAATAAGTTATAGGAACATTGATCAAATGTAGTGGTAAATTAATCGCTCATATTCCTCACTATTACGTAAAGCTGAATTTAGAGCTATTTTGTATTTATTAAGGATATAAAACT
>CM063510.1:77268866-77271366 GCA_032207245.1 Pardosa pseudoannulata
ATTAGAGAACTGTCTGAGTCAATTTAGAAGATGTTTCATGTGTGCACATGATACGTCAGTCCTAAAAACTTTAAAACATACTTTGGAATGGTGGCTCTCCTTTGTAGATATTATAAGCAGCGAGTAGTCATTACACAGGATCTAGCTTCTTTGTAGCTTCAAAAGAGCATCATACGATACATCTTTTTCCATTTGAGCCTTACTTATGTTGGCTATGCATTTCTTGTTATAGATCTCTAACATTTGTAATAAACTCAATAAATTAGTAGTGATTGAAAAGTAAGCAGGATTTCATTGTTATGCTAAATACTGAAGATACATACATTTTTTATTTATAGCAACCTTTATTTCCATTTATTAGCCTTAAATTACTTTATATGAAATGTTTATATGAAATATTTACTGAGTATTTCTTATTATCATAATCCTCTTATTATCTTTATATCTTAAATATTATCCTATGTCTGTTGTAGTGGAAATTTTCGATATTAGTAACTGTCCGAGTCAATTTAGAAGATGTTGCACATTCGGTACGTCAGTCCTAAAGTCGTTAAAACATACTTTGAAAAGGAGGCTATATTTTGCAGATATTATAAGCAGCAAGTAGTCATTATACAGGATCTAGCTTCTTTGTAGCTGCAAAAAAGCGACATACGATATATCTTTTTCCCTTTGAGCCTTACTTATGTTGGCTGTGCATTTCTTGTTATAGATATTTAACATTTGTAATAAATTCAATAAATTAATAGCCTTACTTATGTTGGCTTACTTATGCTAAATACTGAAAATACATACATTTTTATTTATAGCAACCTCTATTTGCATTTATTAGCCTTACATAAATTATTTTATATAAAATGTTTATATGAAATATTTACTGATTTTATCATAATCTTTATATTATCTATATATCTTAAATATTTTACTATGTTTGTTGTAGTGGAAATTTTTTATATTAGTTATTAGATTAGTCCAAGCCAATTTAGAAGATGTTGCACATACGATACGTTAGTCCTAAAAACGTTAAAACATACCTTGAAAAGGAGGCTCTCCTTTGTAGATATTATAAGCAGCAGGTAGTCATTACACAGGATCTAGCTCCTTTGTAGCTGCAAAAAAGCATCATACGGCAAATCTTTTTACATTTGAGCCTTACTTATGTTGGCTGTGCATTTCTTGTTATAGATCTCTAACATTTGTAATAAATTCAAAAAAATTAATAGCGATTGAAAAGGCAAAAGAATTTTATTGTTATGCTAAATACTGAAAATACATAGATTTTTATTTATAGCAGCCTTTATTTGCATTTATTAGCCTTACTTAAATTACTTTTATTGAGTATTTACTATTTTGTATTGAGTATTAACTATTTATTGAGTATTTCTTATTATCATAATTATTATCTATATATCTTAAATATTTTATATATTCTATGTCTGTCGTTGAAGAAATTTTCAATATTAGATAACTGTCCTAATGAATTTCGAAGATGTTGCACACACGATACATCAGTCCTACAGTCGTTAAAACATACTTTGAAAAGGAGGCTCTCCTTTACATTATAAGCAGCAGGTAGTCATTACATATGATCTAGCTTCTTTCTAGTTGCAAAAAAGCAACATACGATAAATATTTTTCCATTTGAGTCTTACTTTGCATTTCTTGTTATAGATCTCTAAATTTTGTAATACATTCAATAAATTAATAGTGATTATAAAGTAAACAGAATTTCATTGTTATGCTAAATACTGAAACTACATACATTTTTATTTGTAGCAACCTTTATTTGCATTTATTAGCCTTACTTAAATTACTTTTGCAAATGTTTATAAATATCCATATTTTTTAAAATTCAATTGCTGTAATATACCTGTATAGAGCTAAAACCACTCTTCACGTTCTACAGATTATTTGTTATTTATATAGCAGGATTATGCAACGTTCTATACCATAAACAATGAATTTTAAAGTGTATTTTCTGTAGATAATAAATATTACTGTATGTTGTCAATTCACTGAAAATTGTAGTTTTACAATAGAGGATTCAAAATAGATTTTCGTAGTAATTCAAGTTATGCTAGAGGCAGCATAATTTTAGTGTTATGTCGGTTCCAACTAATTGGGAAACCTATCTGAGATTATTTGCTATTTAAATAGCAGGATTATGCAACGTGCTATGCTATAAACAATGAATTTTGAAATGTATTTTTTGTAGATAATAAATATAATTTCTGTATGTTTTTAAAGTACTGAAAATTGTAGTTCTATAATAGAGGATTCAAAATAATTTTTCATCGTAATTCAAGTTATGCTAGAGGCAGCATAATTTTAGTGTTATGCCGGTTGCAACTAATTGAATTTTATAGGAAACTTATCTGACATATTTTGGGTTTTAGATCCGAACACCTCACGATAACTTACATCACTGATGACCATAAATTGACATCACAAAAAAGGATTTTTTTCTTCATAGTAAAATGGGTTATTTTTATAACAGCTA
>CM063510.1:77276366-77298866 GCA_032207245.1 Pardosa pseudoannulata
AAAAACAACAATAATAAATAAAAAGTATTACAAGAGGTGTTCGAAATTGCTGTCATTGGCATGAATGCATGCACGACACCGACGCGACATGGTTGGATTACATTTTCGAAAATGCCGGGAGTTTCACGGATCGTAGAAGCAGCAATGGATATCCACGCCACCAGGTCCATTGCAGAATTGACGGAAGTGAGATACACAAGGCTCTTCATGGCACCCTAGAGAAAAAAATCCAGAACAGAGACATCAGGGGATCTGGGAGGCCAAGCGACGGGGTCTCCAAGCCCAATCCACCTGTTTGGAAATTTAAGCTACAAATGCTCACGAACACACCTTTCTTCAAATACGGGTGTTCGTGATGTTCGTGGCCGTACAGAACGTTCAATCGTGGCTCTGAAGGATCCATGTTCCACGAGGTTCTGATGCATCCGGGCGAACATTTGATGATTCGGTTGCCGCCTCGTTGGATACCTTTCCCGATACAACTGAACAGCAGCACGTCCATTTCCGTTCGCTAGACCTTAGATGAAATGGATATCTGCCAACTCGGCGTTCGTAATATTATTCACGTTCATCGTACGCTGTCTGTGTCTGAACTCAGGAAACCACAAGTGCCGATATTGAGAGGTCGCGTATAGCGCCACCTATTGCTTTCCGCCAATGCTTTCCTATGTCATTTTGTCTCCTCACAATGTTCTCTACCTCCCCTCCAAGTTTGTACACGGACTTAGGGGACACCCTGTATATATATATATATATATATATATATATATATATATATATATATATATATATATATATATATATATATATATATATATAGGATAATTTTCCTGATATTATTATATTATGAAAAACGAAACTATTTTTGAGCAATTATTCTGAGTTAAATATTTTCAAATTCATTTTTACAGTGAATGAACTGAAACTTAAAGCAATAAAAGAAGTATCAAGAAGCTGCTATGAAGAAATTGTTGAAAATAAGTCGCATGATTTGAAATATATTTCAATGTGTTATTTAAACTAACCTATCACATAAAAATTCAATTGGATTTTATCTTAATTACAATTTGTGTCGGTAAAAAGTCAGAAATGCATTATTAATGAGAGCAAAAGGCTTGAATTTCTGATTTTGAATAGAATATTTAACTCATATGTATTGATAATTGCCCAAACTTTTATCTGAAAGCAAAATAGGTTCAATTAAAAATTTTATTTATGACTTTTTAAAATGTGTTCTCTTATATATTTATGCAATGATGCATACAACACTCCGTAAATTAACATTTATGTAAAGTTTCTTCCATATTATAATACATCATTTGGTTATATTTGCATTTTTTCATTTGTAATTTTTCAAGACGTTTTAAGTCTTAAGATAAATATTTTTTTAAGATATCATCTTTTTTACTTCAATTTAAAATATAACGTATTTTTCCGTTGCCATTTATTTTCGTAACTTACTTCAGACATATATGTAAAGTGTTTAAACGAGTATTTTGCATATTTTCACATGTAGTTGAAATATTAAATAAGTTATTTAGCTGCAACTGTAATAAATAAATTTGATGATCTAATATATATATTTGGGCAGGTTACATAAAAACATATTTATATTCATCCATTTCTTTCTATATTATGATTTTTTTACCATGAACTGCTGTTATTGTATTATTTATGAATTTCTAAGGCCTTTTTTTTTAAAATAAATACAAATGAAAATATACAAAAACATAAGAAAAATCTTAATTTCTAATATTTTTTTATAGTTTTATCATTTATAAAACTGTTGGAAAATGCCATACTATAAGCGTGAAGCAGGTATGTGAAGCAATAATTTGTATATAACTGTATATGTAAAATAATTTTTTGTACCGAATTTTCAGTCACTTTTACACAAATACATTATTTATAATATAATATTCGTAATGCATCTCAATGTATTATTTAAAATTTTCTGTTACAGAAAAATTCAGTTGGATATTATCTTAATTACAATTTATGTCGGTAAAAAGTCTGGAATGCATTATTAAGGAGAGCAGAAAGTTTGAATTTCTGATTTTGAATAAAATATTTAATTAATATTTATTGATAATTGCCCAAATTTTTACCTGAAAGCAAAATAGGTTCAATTAAAAACTTTATTTATGAGTATTGAAATGTGTTCTCTTATATATTTATGCAATGATCTACACAACACTCTATAAATTAACATTTTTGTAAAGTTTCTTCCATATTCTAATACATGATTTGATTACATTTGCATTTTTTTTTCATTTGTAATGTAAGATGTTTTAAGTCTTAAGATAAATTTTCTTTTAAGATATCATCTTTCTACTTCAGTTTAAAATATATCGTATTTTTCCGTTGAAATTTATTTTCGTAACTTACTTCAGACATATATGTAAAGTGTTTAAATGAGTATTTTGCATATTTTTTCATGTAGTTGAAATATTAACAAAGTTATTTAGCTGAAACTGTAATAAATAAATTTGATGATCTAATATTTATATTTGTGCTGGTTACATAAAAACTTATTTATATTCATTCATTTTTTTTCTATATTATGATATTTTAGCATTACCTGCTGTTTTATAGTTATTAGATCATTTATAAATTTCCAAGGTGTTTTTTTAATAAATACAAAAGAAATTGTACAAAAACATAAGAAATATCTTAATTTCTAAATTTTAAAATAGGACATAGCACGGATGAATACTCCAAAGTCCCTGTGACCATTCCAAAGGAAAATATAGAAGAAAAGCTTCAACCTACTACCCCTTCTATCAAGCCCTGACTAAACAGCAGAAGTTTATTTCTATTAAAAGAGCGGCCACAAAAGGTAATCTTCTGATGCATGCAGCGTAAATGCTACAAACCTCAAAAAGAAAATTTCCTCCTGCTCAAATTACTAACACTGTGCCAATACAAGTCCCTGATGTCGACCGTAGTTGTACAGATGCACTAAATATATTAGCAGTTGTTGTTGGAATAGAAGACTCCGACTTTTATAAATTAATAAACAAAAAATGGTATCCTTAAGCATCTTTATACACATAATCAGTTTATATTTTGTAAAGAAAAGTTATTCTTCATAGATGAGATTTCTTTTCAAGAAATGGCATTGAGAGAAACCGCTGCAGCTAATTCGAAAAGTGGAGGGCAAGGCATTGCAAAAAGAAATGGTTTATTACTAAATGCCATTTTAAATGTAAGGGACCATAGTGCAATTCAAATTGCTATAACAGTTTAAATTGTTGCAAGAAATAAGCTAGTATAACTTCAATCACATAATTAAGTTAATTATGGATATTATTTTTTGTGCTAAGAGTGTTCGGTTTGTTTTAAGTTCAACAGTTAGTTATATGTGCTAGTGCTATAGATTTGACTGAATTGCGGAGAAGAAAATATAAATCTCCGACATGTTCAACATTCACCATTAGTGCATGGTTAATGTCAACATTTACCGGTGTAAGTCAGAAATAAGGGTATTTAACATATATTTTGGACATATACCAAACAACTACGTGAATGTTGACATTCACCGGTGAAAGTCGACATTCTCCATATTTCGGTCTCTCCCAGCAACATATATACAGATAAAGACTCATTTGGTTCAAAAAGTGAGTAATGTGATGAAATCTATTTTTTTCTGTAAATATACATAAATTAAGAAAAGTAAAGAAATCATAGTTTTACATGAGTACGGTCTCTTATATAACCCCTTTCCAGTTTCGTTTTAATCCACTTTGGTTTCTTGGTAAAAGATTTACCAAGATTTGCTTGTATGCCAATTAAGGTGCTTATTTTATTCTTTTGAGTGAATGTGAATAAATAAAAATAAAATTATGATTTTGGGGGTATTCTCTATATGCACAGATAAATGTTCAGGCAACACCGGATGCTTCAGCTATTAAATACCAAATCTAGTACATTATCACGAAGAAGTTGAATTAAAAGAAACTGGTTCGAATATTTAAAAAAGCACTAAATGTATTATATTACGAGAATAATTTTAAAAAGACATAATTCTTTAAAAGACAAGTCGTTCCCATCGTTTTTACCAGTTTCGTTCTTACACAGTTTGTTTTCTTGGTAATTTTGATCTACCAATATTTCCTTCTATGCAAATTCAGGTGCTTATTTTATTCTTTTGGTCGAATATGAATAAATATAAATAAAAATTTTGGTTTTGGCGTACTCTCTCGTATATACACAGATAAATGTTCATGCAACACCGGATGCTTCAGATATTAAATACCAATTCTATTGCTTACCACGAAGAAGTTGAATTAAAAGAAACTGGTTCAAACATTTAAAAAAACCAGTAAATGTATTATATTAAGAGAATGATTTTAAAAAGACACGATAATTCTTTAAAAGACGAGTCGTTCCAGTCGTTCTTACCAGTTTCGTTCTTACACAGTTTGGTTTCTTGGTAATCTTGATCTACCAATATTTGCTTGTATGCAAATTAAGGTGCTTATCTTATTATTTTGGTTGAATGTGAATAAATATAAATACAAATTTTGGCTTGGGGTGTACTCTCTCGTATATACATAGATAAATGTTCAGGCAACACCGGATGCTTCAGCTATTAAATACCAAATCTAGTGCATTATGACGAAGAAGTTGAAATAAAAGAAACTGGTTCAAATATTTAAAAAAGCACTAAATGTATTATATTACGAGAATAATTTTGAAAAGACATGATAATTCTTTAAAAGAAGAGTCGTTCCAGTCGTTCTTACCAGTCGTTTTTACCAGTTTCATTCTTGCACAGTTTGGTTTCTTGGTAATCATGATCTATCAATATTTGGTTGTATGCCAATTAAGGTCCTTATTTTATTCTTTTGGTTGAAAATGAATAAATATAAATAAAAATTTTGATTTTTGGGGGTACTCTTTCATATATACACAGATAAATTTCAGGCGACACTGGACGCTTCAGCTATTAAATACCAGGTTTAATGCATTATCATTAAGAAGTTAAATTAAAAGAAACTTGTTCGAATATTTAAAAAAACACTAAATGTATTATATTACTAGAATAATTTTAAAAAGACATGATAATTCTTTAAAAGACGAGTCGTTCCAGTCGTTCTTACCAGTTTCGTTCTTACACAATTTGGTTTCTTCGAAATCTTTATCTACCAATATTTGCTTGTATGCAAATTAAGGTGATTACTTTATTCTTTTGGTTGAAAGTGAATAAATATAAATACAAATTTTGGTTTTGGGTGTACTCTCTCTCGTATATACATAGATAAATGTTCAGGCAGCAGAGAATGCTTCAGCTGTTAAATGTCAAATCTAGCGCATTATTACGAAGAAGTTGAATTAAAAGAAACTGGTTCAAACATTTAAAGAAACACTAAATGTATTATATTACGAGAATGATTTTAAAATAAATGATAATTCTTTAGATTTAAGGTTTTTTAAAAAAAGTTTTTTTTGGTTATTTATTTTATTGGTTAAATTAAAATATTTTTTTGGTTGAAAAATGTTTATAATTTTTGATTTTTAATACTCTTTATATATAATAGATAATTAAATATATAATTATTTATAATTATTTTTATTTATTTTTTTTTTAATATTTTTTAAATTTTTTGAATTTTTTTTTTTTAGATAATTTTTAAAAAAAAATAGTGTTCTTAAATTGATTTTTTCTTTATCTAATATTTGCTTGTATGCAAATTAAGGTTTTTATTTTTTATTTTTGGTTGAAAGTGAAATTTTTTTGTATAAAAATATATAATAAGGAGGAGATGCTTCAGCTGTTAATTAAGAGCGCATTATTACGAAGAAGTTGAATTAAAAGAAACTGGTTCAAACATTTAAAGAAACACTAAATGTATTATATTACGAGAATGATTTTAAAATAAATGATAATTCTTTAAAAGACGCATAATATACAAAATTCGTTATTTAAGGAAACGCAAAACCGTTTTTTGTTCTGAAAAAGACAGTTTAACACATCATCGAAGTTTTTTATACTCTGGTCGTAAATTAAAGAATGTGAACTTGAAAAGGGGAAAAACTCTGCTTTTTGTATCATCGGATTAGATAATATATCTTCCATAAAATATCGTCTGAATTGCTACTTTATCTCATTAAAAATAAACCATAAATCGTGACAACACATAATTATTTACTACAAAGGTAAAAATAGTCTTCTTCACATAATTATTTTTCATTAAAAGGAGAAAAAAACTTTGTGTGGCATCCGACATAGAAACACAAACTTTGCACTAAGTAGCTGGGAGGAGATGACTTTTCTTACTTTTAGTAGGAACAATAATTTTTCACGAAAATAATGATGTATTGTATAAAAGAAAACCACTCTGGAAAAAAAACCTGTTGTAATCTTTTTCGTTAATTAAATTCGTTTTGAAGCATTATTTATTCGCATTCACAAAAAATTAACTTTCTGTTTCAATTCATTAAAATTTCTTTTTCTTCAAAGAAGTATGCAATTTGGGTGGGATTTCCAAGGATATGTAATTTTTAATGGAATTTAAGGCATCCTCTCTTTTAAAAGATGCTTTTTTTAGAAACATCAACAGCATATACGCACTTAGATGTTTCAACTATAGTTGGAAATAGATTAGGCGAGTTTAATCGAATTTGAATAAGCATAAAGAAAGTAAAACTTTTCTTTCCTCCCAATTAGCAATAATGGATCTATATTTTATCCAATTATACTTAGTTATTAATATGACGTATGAGAGCAAATAAATGATTAAAAGAGACTTACAAAAGAGTTTTTGTAATGTATTCCATGCATGTACATTGAAGTAAAACTATCTCAAACCCCTGAAAAAGTTATATTATAAATAAAAATATAGTATATTATATAGAAATATAATTATATATACAAAATTATACAATTCATATTTTAAAATTTAATTTTTTAAATGATAAAATAATTTTTGTTAAAATTAAGTTATATTTTTATCAACATTCTTGATGTAAAGTTCAAAGAGCAAAATACCTGTTGTACCTTACACCTACATTGCACTTTGCTCCTACGATGTTTTTAGTGGTGTATACAATTTTATATAAGAATTATGTTTTATGTATAGATTTGCTTATAGAGTGTATGAGTGTGTAACGAATAAGGAAAGTTTTTATATCAGTATAGTTGATACTGATTATTAAAACTGCACTTCTTAAATTAAATATTTTGAGTAGTTATTCGATTGATTTTGATTAGTTATTGTCAGTTATTCGATAATGTTTAAACTCCCAATAATTTAGATCAGTAAATTATATGCTATTTACAAATGTATTAATACTATATCTGTGATATTTACTTTCCATCTAAATGAGTGTAAATAATAAATGTTTGGAAAACTTCTAATTGTGCCTTGAACAATCTTTTTCTTATTACCACTGCTTATGTTAAAAAAAATTAGCACGAATATTAATATATGAAAAAGTCATATATATTTAAAACAAGTTATTAAAACAGTTTGAAAAGTAAAATTTGTTTTACAGAAACTATTTTCATGGCTTTCATTTTTCTGAATATGCCTTAAATTGGATTATAAAATTCAAAACTGTTGCAGTGTTTACTACATTATTTAAATACAAAGTTTTTTAAGGGTACCATGCTCCCTTAAATTCACACAATAAAATCAGGTAAATTAACTGACCTGCTTAGAAGAGTCTTATTAAAGAATTGTGAAAAAGATATTAAAAAACACAAAACATTTTATTTTATGAAGAATTAACGAATTATAAAACAGGCTGCTAAGTGAATATTTTTTTATCTTGCATTTCATTGTTTTAATGATATTATAAAAACACAGAACATTTTACTTAATGACGAATTATAAAAGATGCTTCTAAGAGAACATATTTTTCTTTATCTTGAAATGTATTTCGTTTCTTAAATGATATTAAAAATACACAGGACATTTTATTTTATGGGGAATTATAAAAGAGGCTGCTAAGAGAATTTTTCATAACTTGAAATGTATTTCGTTATTTTAATGATATTAAAAAACGCAAAACTTTTATTTTGTAATGAATTTTAAAAGAGGCTGCTATGAGAATATTTTTTTTTATTTTGAAATGTATTTCATTGCTTAGGTGATATTAAAAAACACAAAACATTTTATTTTATGACGAATTATAAAATAGGCTGTAATGAGAATTTTTTTTTTATCTTGAATTGTATTTCGTTACTTTAATGATATTAAAAAAACACAGAACATTTTATTTTATGTTGAATTATAAAAGAGGCTCTGAGAGAATTTTGTTTTTAAATCTTGAAATAATTTCGTTGATTTAATGATATTAAGAAAACACAGAACATTTTATTTTTTGACGAGTTATAAAAGAGGCTTCTAAGAAAATATTTTTTTTATCTTGAAATGTATTTCGTTACTTTAATGATAAAGAAAATACAGAACATTTTATTTTATGACGAATTATAAAAGAGATTAAGAGAATTGTTTCTATCTTGAAATGCATTTCGTTACTTTAAAGGTATTAAAAAATCACAGAGCATTTTATTTTATAATAAATTATAAAAGAGGCTGCTGAGAGAATTTTTTTAAAATCTTGAAATTATTTCGTTGCTTTAATGATACTAAGAAAATACAGAACATTTTATTGTATGACAAATTATGAAAAAAGCTGCTTAGAAAATATTTTTTGAATCTTAAAATGTATTTCGTTGCTTTAAAGATATATATAAAAAAACAGAGAACATTCTATTTTATGACGAATTATAAGAGAATATATATTTTTTATCTTGAAATGAATTTCATTGATTTAATGATATTAAAAAACACAGAATATTTTATTTTATGACAGATTTTAAAAGAGGCTGCTAAGAAATTTTGTTTTAAATCTTGAAATGTATTTGATTTGATATGGAATGCTTTTGTTTGATCAGGCATTCATTGTTTATCATCAAAATCCAGTAAAGAAACTGAAATGTTTTCTACCTTTAATTTTTTAAAATTTTTTTATTTTGATCGATTTTTAAAATTTTTATTGTAAAATATAGCAGATATTTTCCTATTCCAAAACTGTATAATTTTTATAGGAATTAAGACATATATGTTGATTAATTTAAATATCCATAGTAATCTACAGAAAAATATAAAGCCATTTGAATTTTCCTGAAAATGTATTTTATTTTCAGTAATTCTGTTCGCTTGAAAAAATAATCCTTTTGAATAAATTGAAATCTTGTATAAATAATTTTATAATTCAGTTCAATCAGTCAATCAATATATGGATATAATTTATTTCTTTTATAAATTATACTTTTTGTTTTCAATTCATGAAGTTTGTAAGAAAAATGCGTCCTTTTTTTAACTTCAATTTTTTATGCTTGATTACATTTATTGAATTTTGTATTTAAAATAAAATATTGAAAACTATTTTAATTAAAAGTAAATACATTTTTATTAGTAGTAAAATATACTTTACGGTTTTAAAAACTATAGTAAAGTTTTTAAGCGAACCCATGCATAACCAAGCATAGTTCGAATGTTTATGGTAAGTACGTATTTGATGCTCTAAAAAATGAAAATAATGAAGAAGTCTTCCCAATATACAAGATAATAAGCATATAGTTAACATTATTTTATAAGATAATAAGCATATAGTTAACATTATTCTATTATTTTAATTAAGAAGTATTGAAGTTAACATTAAATATTTTCGTATTCTGTAATATCGAAAAGTCTCAGTTTCCTTAAAAAAGTTATGATTATTCTAGTACAAATGATACTTTTGAACAAACGACAATAAAATTTAAACATAAAGAAATAAATTATAAAGATATAATTAAAGTAATAAGTATGTAATAATATATATACATTGCTGCTGTAAAATTTATATACTGTTAAAGTGTAGTGTCAGAAAATATGCAAAAAATGAATTTTTATTGGTTTTCCTATACCTAATAAATCTAAAAGATATATGGCTAAACAATCTTATGATGAACTGAAAAAAGTATATGTTTTATGAGCTTGGTATCGAAGAAAACCACCCATATCCTTCCTGTTGTGTTCGGCTCAATGTTGTGGTAGACAGAACTGAATTTACTGCAGCATAAATATTTATGTTTGATGGACACAGAACTGAAGTGCCATATATTAGGCTTAAAGCACTCGTAACATGCTATTAAGTGTAATCCACCTTGTTGAGAGATAATCCAATCAAAAGGCACCTACTATATTAGTAGCTGGGAGACATTTGGGACATTTGGTATTCTATTACATGCTATAGAAACAGAATGGTAAATGTCAGACATTGACAAAGTATAAATACACAGAAAAAAATATACAAAATAGGAGCATGATTATCTATTTTGCTTCGAGTATATTTTTTATAAAGAATGAAAACGTAAAAATAAATTATTATTCTAAAACTATTGTAGAGTAAGAATGTAGATGAAATTAATATTCTGCCTAAATTTCTGATTGAAAAATTATATAAATAAAACAAAAATTATCATACTATGAATTATTGAAGTGATCCACTTATAATTTTAAAATGTATACATCATTAATATAAATTTAAAAGTTTTAAAATAATTCATTGTTAATTTTATCACTGAGTTTGTAGCGTTATAAATAGTTCTAAAACAGTAATCAATTTTACTTACGAAATTTGTTCCTCATAAAACTAATGTATACTTACTATTTTCACTAAATTAGATAAGGTTATTATTACATATAGAAATGATGTCACACAACCTTGACATAAGAATTTTCACTTAGACGAAAATTTTGAAATTATTAATTAATCAATGTAATTTTTTTATTAATGAGAGTATTCAGAAAATTATCTAGATTTATGATCCTGATTATCAAATTATTATCTTAAAGTTTTAATGAAAAAATTTAATAAGGTAATTGGAAAAGAAAATTTTTATAGTGTCTATTGATTAATTTCTTCAAAGCAATTAGAAACTAGTTTTGACTAGTATAAATATTTATGTTCTTCTGTGCATGATATTTTAATGCCAGTAGTTCTAATAACTAAAGTTATAGCTATTAATATAACGTTTGACTTATCAAAAGCGATAGAATATATAAATGTATAAATATATATAAATATGTACTTGCAAAATTTATAAGCAAAAGTTGAAAATGCATGCGTTATTACGGATTTCTTAAAATAGAATTTATTTAATATTTTTTTGAGAGCTTGAAGCGGTGACACTATTATAGAATACATAAAATGCATACTATATTTTATTCAGTGAAAATGCAAAAGACCTTTAACCAAATTTGAAGCTAGTTACAGCCCTTCCTTTCTTAAATTGTTATTTAAGATAAGATTAGTGGGCTGTAAGTCCATTTAACATATTGAATTAACAATGTGCTTAAGAGGGTTATTGTAAAATTTTAATTACTACTAAAAATAATCAAGATTTTGAAGAACAGTATTTAAATGTTGTTGTAGTTGCTAATGCAACTTAGATGAGCCAAACCCGTGAGCTAGATGCCACACGAATGAAGGCGAAGGAAGCTTCATTCATTTTGACGAGCACCGCTAGGGTAAAAGAGAGCCTCGGTAGCTCAGTCGGCAAAGGCAACGATTTCGTAACTGAGAGTTTGCGGGTTCGGAACCCGAACCGGCCTAACATCCGCCGTGTTCGTTAAAGGTGACTGGGGTACGTAAAATACGCTCGTGGTCACAATGTCCTCCAAATTCTCAATTAATACCTCTGGGGGGTCAGGTCAAGTCTATGTGTCTTCTGCTTGGTCCCTGCTTTAAAATTACGAGGACCTACTCGAGCGAGGTCACTCTTTCACCTTAATGGTGCTCATTAAAACGAAACCATTGGCCTTAATAAGAGAGCCTGCAGGCTCAATCGTTCTTGGTTTGTCCAATGGCATGAGAAGCAACAACAACAGAGTAAAAGATAGACAGCTCAAAGAAGTCCTCATAATTTCTAAGCCGTGATAAAGACGAAGACCCCAGGGTTGGACTGCAATACCCAGAGGTATCATTTGAAAATTTGCAGGATATTGCTGCCATGAATAAATTTTACTCGCCCTAGTCACAATTTCCTTGTATTGACATAAAAACGAAAGAAATCGAAAATAATTCAGGCTTGGACAAAACGGGTATTTCCTTTTAAATATATATCGAAATTCACTAGGATGACAGCATTTTCTTTACCAAGATGTAAAAATACTGTTGAATTCATTTTATGCCCTTTGGAAAGATTTCGATTTTGGTTTTCAGATTACGAAAAAAACCATTTATAATTATCTCCATTCGAGGATACCTGAACATTCTGCAGTTTAGTAGAAAACATATTTTAATTAACACGAGTTTTCATTAGGATGCTTATATAAAATTTCATTATCATGTTTTTAACTATGACAACTATTAACCCTCCGAGTGGAATACATCAAGGAAAAAAGTCTCCAAAAATACGCTAAAAGTTTACTGTGTCAGTGGCCAAAGCGTTCTATGATTTTTTCCTTCACCCTTAGTCAACTAGTACGGGACACCCACCCTCGTTATTGTCCCTTTACTTCCGGTTATAAATAGCTATATAAATAGACATTATAGATTGTTAATTTTTAATACACATAAAGCTCGTCATATCTCGAAGATCATCCAATAAGAAATAAGGGATTCTAAAAGTACAAATAAAAATATTCTATGAGAGACTTATTTATATTTTTTACAGAAGTCATCCAAGATATTTAAGTGGTGCAATTAGAGATACATCAGTTACCGCAAACGAAATACTTCGAAATAGAGATTTACAAAGCTATGAAAAGCTATCAGCGTCTTTGTTCCTCAGGGGGTAGAGGTGCATCCCTCAATAAATGTTAGTCAAAGAGGGGTGTAGTTCCTGAACAATCGACCTGACCCTCCTACTGCAGAACTCCATGGGGGAAAGCACTGTCAGAAATGTACACTACATCCATTTTCGGAGCATTTTTGAAGGTCGAAAATTGTACGTTTTGAAGACATCATCAGTTTGGTGGAATTGTACGTGTGAACCTCTTAGAGGGTTAAGAAGCTTTAATTTTATCCTTTTCACATGATTTTAAAAATTTATTCTATTTAAGATAACACCTAATATTTTTTGCATATTTGATAAATCAGTTACTTGTTTTAAAACTACTTACTTTATAGCTTGATAATATATTTATCTGTTTTTTTTATCATAATGCATTTACAATCAACTGTAATGAATCCCCAAATTAATACACTTTGGGCAAGTTAGTGCATATTTGAAATATTGAGCATTTGCCTAGTGCAAAGATTTATACGTAAACTACTGAACACTTATTATCATACTCAGCTATGTTGTCAAAATTTAGCTTCATATTTCCCTACAAAAGGTCCTCCAAGATATTAATATATTTTTTCCTACCTATAACATATAATTCAGACAGAAACAGTCACAGAAGCGTTCCATCTTGGTGCAGATCTTTAATCATCTATTTCTTGTTTTCTCTCTGTAATTTCTCTTGGAGCAAATTATTTTGAAAGCTTTCTCAAATTATCAGGAGAGTCACAAGAACATACGATTTCTCGCGCCTAGTGATAAATGATTTTGTACTTATCATATTGTGCTTCTTTTTCACTCCCATTTGTGTGGTTCTTTTCTTGATTACCATTACACCAGAGATTGAGAAGAAGAGAGGATAAATTTCAATTTTTTTGGTAGAGAAAAGAGTGAATCTTTCAGGTAAAGATATCCCCTGGATTTGAAAGATAGATATGCATTCTCTCACTTTTTACTGGACTCATTTTTTACTGGTTTTGCTAACTAAAACTTGTATAGTTTGACTGAATAGGTTTATTTCGTTTTGGAGACAATACAGAAAAGGCAATTATTTTAATACTTTTGGGAATTTCTAAGCTTAAATCAGTTTAATTGATTGTTTTGCTTCTCATTATAATACAACAGTTTCATTTTGGAAAGAGTTTTATTAGAAAAACCACTTAGTCTTCTGCAGATTCCCACAATCGATATACTACCATAATGAATGAAAATAGCATCAACTATATAATAATAACCTAAGTTATCTGTCCGTCTGTCCTTGCATTTATGAAGCAGTTGTACCTGGAATAGATAGAGGCATCAATATTGGATTCTTGATGAGTTAGGGTTAGCAACGTTGGAAATCCATCCCCTATCCCTTTTCTTTCATTTAATGCCAATATTTCAAGCCTTATTTTCTCCGATTAAGAGCAGGCGATTAAATTTTTCCATTTGTCAATAAATAGGTAAAATTAACATTTTTTTCTAGCATTATGACGTCATTCCTTTAACCATCTCCTTTAATCATTTCTTATTTAAATTACTTAAATATCGTCTGTATTATTTTCATACGTTTTATCACTGAACTTAGACAATACGTAAATAGTTTTCTTTCATATTTGACATAAAAATAGATTAGGTACATATGTGATAATTTTAAATTTAATCATCGATTATATTTTGTAGCAATGAAAATTTTATCACCGGTATTAACAACAAATTCTATCTACTTCCAGGGTGTAGTGAAAATGATAGCATCATTCCTTTACTTCCATTAATTACCATGACAAAAAAAGGGAAGAACTTAACGATATTTTCCACGTAGCTAAGAAAACTTTGCATTATTTTTCTAAATGAATTTAACGTGATTCTAAACTTCGTTCACAGCATCGGGAGACTTTAGAGGAGTATGAAGATAAACAAATTATTGAGCGTGTAGTAGATAATTCTCCGCTAAAACACAAACCCTTTTTTATGCCTTATAGGGTACTTTACAATTTTGGAAGATTAAAAATTTTAGTTATCCTGACATATGACGGGCTAAATGCTTGTTTATAATAACTCTTGATATAATCCGAAAATCGTTTGCATGTTTTAGTAAAAATTTGTTCCATTTTAAGGAAGAACAGAAGCTGTTAAGCATATTCTAATGCACAAAAAACATCTGTTCAACAAGAGAAGAAAATACTATATGCTTGGTGGTGTAAGTAATGAAATACACAAAATACAGTTGTATCCCCACCAATGATTTTTAGTTTGAACTGACATGTATTAATTGAGAAATAAATGAAAAGCTAATCACTAGTGCAAGAAAAAAAAGGATTTGGTGCTTTTATTATGTAGGGGACCCCAAAAGCTAGAGACCAAACTTTGAGGGGAGAAAGAGAACATCGTTAAGAATCATAGATAAACAGGAAATCATGGACGGAAATGGATAGGGGGCACTATATGCAACATCTGAAGATCAGCACTTGTGGTGCAATGTAGCGCAGCACAATAATTAATGGAAAAACTTTACCATTTAGGCTACTTTAGAGTTAATAAAATTATGATAGATATATTTATTATCATAGATTTACAATATTTAGAACATGTGGTTATGATACATAACGATGTTTTTTACCCCAACTCTCCACTCAAAATTCTCAGTCGCTGTGAAATGAATAAAATGCTCCAAATATAAATTTTGGTTAGTTTGTGGAGTGTTTATGGTTTTATGGTTTATATCGTGGTTACTTCATCTTTTTGAATATTTGGACATTACAGTTATAAAGATATAAAATTGTTTTAAACTTTATTGCATTTATATCAGAGAGTGAATGATGATATATAAAGGTAAAGTAATTAAATATACTCCTTAGAAGTGTATAAATCGAGATAGGCTAAACCTCCTTCCAATGATTTCAACTAAGGAAAAAAAACTACTCAACAGTCACATAGAGATTAGAGAAAATGTTATTGACTTTTTCTCTATAAACAAGCAAGAAGAGCGGGTTTCTTTTTTAATTAGATTTAAATTAAACGTACTGAAACGTAAATATATGGATAGTAAAAAATGTCTGGTATGTATTATTTTTTTAAATTTATCACACAAACATTTATCATATGTTTGTAGATTTCGTGAGTTACATCTCTTATAATGAAATGTCTTTTGAAAACCGTATCATTACTCACATAAATTACTACTTCTTTTGAATTATATTGCTCATAATATAGCAAGAAATTTATTATATTTATACCAGACATTTCTATCAGAACTTTAACTTAAAAAAATTTAAAAACTTATTACATTTTAAACTTTTTAATTTTACGTTACATTTCAAATTTTTATTACATTTAAAACTTTATTAATTTAAAACTTTATTACATTTATATCAGAGAGTGAACGATGTTTTATAAAGGCAAAGAAATTAAACATATTCCTTAGAAGTGTATAAATCGAGATAGACTAAATCTCATTTCAATGATTTCAACCGAGGAAAAAAACTGCTCAATAGTCACATAGATGTTGAAGAAAACGTTTTTGACTTTTTCTCTATAAACAAGAAGAGCAGGTTTCGTTTTTAATTAGATTTAAATTAAATCTACTAAAGAGTAAACATATACTAAAAAATGTCGGGTGTGTATTATTTTTTAAAATTTATCACACAAACATATATAATGTATTTGTAGCTTTCCAGAGGTACATCCCACCCTTATAATGCAATGTCTTTTGGAAACAGTATCATTAATCACATCAATTAATACTTCTTTTGAGTTACATAGCTAATAATATAGCAAGCTTAGGATAACACAACGTAAAAATGTCTGTAATGTAGCCAGAAACCTCAAATTGTTTTCCTCTTTCACATGGAATTCTCTGAGAAAAAGGCAGCTAAAGACAGTTTTTTTCATCAGCTAAAAATGTTGTATCATGAAAATAAAATAGTTTGAACTAAAATAGAAAGACTATTTTTGTTAATGTATGTTACTTTTTCTCAATCGCAATGACTACTGTCGATGTAAGTATAATAACACAGTCTATTCTAGAGACCTAAACAATAATATATTGATATTTCAGTTTACCGAAAAGATGGTTCCCCACTTATTAATGTTATTAATGTAGGGCAATATAGAATTAAAATCTTTAATCCCCTATCATAAATTCTTAGAATCTTAACCGTATGATATCTATCGAAAATACTGTTTTCTTCAACACTAATATCTTTCTATTTGTTTCTTTTGAATGCTGCTAAAATCTTTTAAGTCTTGAATATTTGTATCTTTCAATAATTTTACCTGTCGTCCTCCTTATCATCTATAGTTATAAGCAATTACAATAACTGACTGAAGGTCAAATATATTACATTTGGCCTTCATATATATTACATTTTATATTTCCTCTTTATAGCTTAGAGCACATTCTTTCCACATCATGTTGAAATATGAGGAGCTTTTGCTTCTGCATCTCATTTATAAGGGAATGTATTTTCAAGGTTTACCCCCATAGTTTATTTCTACCCTAATCCTATACGGCCCATTTTTTACACAGTTAGGAATTTCAAAACTGACATATTCTAACATATACTTTGACGATATTTAAAATAATGTGATTAAATGCACTCACACATATATTTATATATTTGTATATATATATATATATATATATATATATATATATATATACACATATATACATATATATATATATATATATATATATACATATATATATATATATATATATATATATACATATATATATATATATATATATATATATATATATATATATATATATATATATATGTGTGTGTGTGTGTGTGTGTGAGTGTAATGATATTTTGATTACATTCGATTCCAATTCTATCGTTCTGGCATTCCTTTCTAGCAACCCTTGCGAATGTCTTTGTTCTCGAATGTTCACCTGTGAATTCCTTCGGGTTTTATAACTAAAAACAGATTCTGATGCTTAAACTACGTCATCGGCATGACCCACGTACCCTGTAGGTAAATTCTGATTGGCTGGTACAAACAAATATTTAAACCGAATGTACATCGTTTGTGAACAGTTCGTTCGTAAGAGTCAACATAAGTAAACTACGATAGTTTGATCTAAAAATTCCATTATCTTTATTTCTTTGCTCTTCTTGCTTACTAGGTAAGTTCCACGACTGCAGGACTAAAATATCAGCTTATAACTTTGAGATGAGATTAAATGCTTCATATCCCTCTCTCTCTCTCTCTCTCTGTATATATATATATATATATATATATATATATATATATATATATATATATATATATATATATATAAATATATATATATATATGTATATATATATATATATATATATATATATATATATATATATATATATATAATATATATATATATATATATATATATATATATATATATATATATATATATATATATATATATATATATATATATATATATATATATATATATATAATATATGATATATATATATATATATATATATATATATATATTTATTGTTCTTGTGGAAGAAAGAGAATATAAAAATAGCCAAATTCTGCTATAGTGCCACTAGCCGTCAGGATAACAATTTAGAACTATAACGAAATTAAGGGAATATCAAACTACGGCCTTATGTCTATCTATAAGATGAAAATGAATATTTATTTAATCTTTAAATTGAATCATTAGAAAATGAGATATAAGCAAAAATCAATAAAAAAATATAATTAAGTACTAAAAAATTAATTTTATTTTCTTAATTTTAAAATGGTGATTTCCCCTCTTAAATTCTTTTATTAATAAAATTACTTTTACATATCATTAGAAAAAAAGAAAAAAGTATATAAAATGTAAGATAAAAAGTGGTATGTATTTTTTCTTTTCAGAAAAAAAAAATACATTTATAATATTAAAATAGAAATTACTTTGGTGTATATATTAAAATCAAGAAACTTTATGAAGCACAACTTCAATAAGCTATTAAGTACAAATTTTATCAAATGTGGAAAATATATAAGGCATGAAAATATATATAAAACATTCGTGCAGTAAAAGTAAAATTGCACTTAGTATAATCATGCTTCACACATTCATAAAACTAAAACAGAAATTATTCAGTTTTGTGTATATGTTAAAATTAAGAAACTTTATGAAGTACAATTTCAATAAATAATTAAATACGAATTTTATCAAATGTGGAAAATATATAACGCATGAAAATATATAAAAAATTCGTGCAGTTATAGGAAAATTACACTTAGTATAATCATGCTTCACACATTCATAAATTTAAAATGGAAATTACTCAGTTTTGTGTATATATTAAAATTAAAAAACTTTATGAAGTACAATTTCAATAAATAATTAAATACGAATTTTATCAACTGTTTAAAATATATAGCGCAAGAAAATATATAAAACCTTCGTGCAGTTAAAGGAAAATTACACTTAGTATAATCATGTTTCACAGATTCATAAAATTAAAACCGAAATTACTCAGTTTTGTGTATATATTAAAATTAAGAAACTTTATGAAATACAACTTCAATAAATAATGAAATACCAATTTTATCAAATGTGGAAAATATATAACACATGAAAATATATAAAACATTCGTGCAGTTAAAGGAAAATTATACTTATAATCATGCTTCATTTACATTTCATAATAAAATTGTATTTATCTTAGTTTTTAGACACAAAATGTAAATTTTAGTTTGGCTTAAAAGTCCTGAACTTTCTTTGTTAAAAATGTATTTATATCAAGAGAAATCCAATGTGTCAAATGCAGGATCTGGGCCTTACAAGTGTACTTATGTCTTTATGGGAGATAGAAAGAACTTCTTTTACAAAAGCTTTTATTTGAAGAGCTTTTAAAAGCTTTTGAAGCGGGAAAGAGTACTAATATCAGTTTAAGACACTTTAATGTAAGAGTGTCTCTTAAAATTTGCCCTGCTTCCAAATTTTTATCCAAATAGAGACACTAAATGTAACAATAACTTAACGATATTGGAAATGAGTAGAGTTCTTTTTTACCGTTAAAAAGGGAACCCGGATTTAGCAAAACGATCAGAAATATTTTAATATAACATTTACATTACAAACACTGTAATACAAGAAAATAATTTTATGAATAAAACAGTTTATATTTAACTTATATTTGTGCCCTGAAAAAAATAAAAGCTTCATTCTTTCCAGCTTTAAAGCATATAAAGATACTTATAATAGTTATAAACATATATCATAGAGCAATAAAATAGCAGTTAATATAAGCCAATATGAAGTAGCAAAAAATATATAAAAAGCAATAAATTAATACTTTTAGAGGAAAAAAGAGCATCCATTCCGAGACATGTTATTTCATTCAGGTTTGAGGTACTTTTAAAGCACTACACATCTCGTGCACATTATAGAACGTTAGCGTTACACACAAACATATACGTATATACATATATACATACATATATATATATATATATATATATGTATATATATATACATATATATATATATATATATATATAAATATATATATATATATATATATATATATATATATATATATATATATATATATATATATATATATATATATATATATATATATATTATATATATATATATATATATATATATATATATATATATATATATATATATATATATATATATATATATATATATATATATATATATATATATATATATATATATATATATATATATATATATATATACATATATATTCTTAGACAAAAAATAAAATAAAAATAAAAATAAAAAGGCACACCACGACACATTGAGAAGAAGTAATGTAAATTGGACTTTAAATGATATTCATACAGGTTTCGACAGAAAATGCAAAATTTTAAAGTTTATCAGCCAATGAAGAAACGTGTGTCGCTGCAGTGCATCTTATCTGCGCAGCTGGCAGTATATTTATGAATAGAAATTTCGATTCCAGTTCATAAATTCTTTACTAATTTCATTCTGTGTACTCAGGCAGACACTAATTATAGTTATTTACCATACAGGTGCACGACGATATGCGCAGATGTGAGAATTTGAGAGAGGACATGTAGTTGGGCTTAAAGAAGAAGGTTGATACTAATCGGCGAATCGCTAGACATTTGAGCAGAATCTATGTCACTATTAGACGATATTGGCAGGAAATGGATGAAGAGGGACCAAATATAGCGTCAAAAAGGAAGCGGTCGGCCTAGAGGAACAACAGAGCATGAAGACCGAGCAATCATCAGAGCGCCTTTGACAGCTCCAGATGAGTCGATATCATCTATTGTTCATGTTACTTTAGTGACCGTAAGGACAATTAATTGGAGGCTCACAAAAACTGGGGGTTAGGTGACGGCGCCCCTTGTGCCTTCTATCCTTGATATTTGTTCAAAGGACAAACCTGTTTTCTGTGATGTTAGGCTCTTTCTAATTGGAATGTGACTGACTGGAATAGAATAGTCTTCAGTAATGAGTCCCGCTTTGAACTGAGCCCCGATGATCAGCTAAGACTAATCTGAAGACTCACGGATAGCGGTGGGATAACAAACGGATTGTCTTCCGTCATACAGATTGAAAACCAGAAGTGATGGTCTGGGGTGACATTTCATTTCGTACTAGGACCACTTTGGTTGTCATCCGTTACTTCCGTACAGCATAGTACGTCAACGAAGTTCTACCCCCTGTTGTGTTGCCTTTCATGTCACATCATCATGGGCTTACATTTCAGCAAAATGCACGGCCCCACGCTGAACGTCATTCTACTGCTTGTCTTCGTGCTTCCCGAACGTTATTTTGCCCAGCATGATCGCCGAATCTCTCTCCTATTAAACACGTTTTGAGCATTACGGGCACGGCCCTCCAGCTACAGATTTTTACAACCTAACGTGCCAGTTTGATAGAATTTGGCACGGTATAACTAAGTAGCACACCCGCCACCTCTATCAATCAATGCTAATCCGAATAATTGCTTGCATAAGGGCCAGAGATGAACAACTGCGTTATTGAGCTTTACACATTGTGAATCTCTATCACTTGAATAAATCATCCATTTGATATTCTCAATTAAAACAATTTGTTTTCCTGTACATGTATATCACATCTACCAATTTTCGTCCCCTTCCGATAACTCCTTCTTCTTGCGTCATTTTTTTTCTCACAATGTATTATATATATATATATATATATATATATATATATATATATGTCAGGATTTAAAATATAGAGTAATTTAAGAGATTTAATTAGGGATTCTTTTAATGGGAGTAACGCTCCTCGCGTTATTAGTCACATAAATACGGCTCATGCGCAGTGATATGGGCAGAGAGAGAGAGAGAGAGAGCGATAAGCAATTACTATAGGCAGACCTGTGGCTCCTCGAAGCAGTAAAAACTGCCTTTGTTAGCAGTTGGGCGCCAATATGAGACGCCATTGTTGAATAGAGTGTGGGTGAATTTAAATAACGATATGAAGCTGATGTCAGGACTCTAGTGTCGTTTACTGGGACCCCGTCATATATATATATATATATATATATATATATATGTATGTATGTATATATATGTATATATATATATATACATATATATATATATATATATATATATATATATATATATATATATATATATATATATATATATATATATATAAACACACTTATATATATTATATACATGCATATATAGATATATATACATATAGGTACACATACATGTAAGTATATATACAT
>CM063510.1:77308866-77318866 GCA_032207245.1 Pardosa pseudoannulata
ATTACTAAAATAGTTCAAAGTACTGTATCAGATCATTTTTGTGTAGCGAACAACTGTAAGGTAGATTGACTGGGAGGCAAGATAAGATGTATCACAAGTAGAGGTACATGCGGTACATTTGAAATATGCACGATGGTGCTCCGTCCCATTTTGTTCTTGACAAGTGTATAACTATCTCAATGGAAATCGGTTAAACCTTAACTCTTTGATTTCTTTTTCTGGACACAATTGAAATCTCTCTTTTATGAAGCACCAGTGAAAACACCAGAAAATGTAATAGAAGAGATTGTTTATTCTGCAGCAAATATTCAGGAAACTCCCAGCATTTTAGAGTGCGTCAGCCAGTTGATCTTTCGTTACTGTAATCTATGCAATAATTTCCACAGCTGGCATACTGAACAATTTTCAGATATTTTTTAAATTCTGGGCATTACGAGGTGTTTCAAGCTCGTTCAGTGCGATAAATGTTTTATCTTGATATTCGGAAATGTTTTTGTCTTATATCCCTTTGTTCATTTGCAGACGCATTTTCACTAAATTACCTCATTAAATAATATTTGCGACCCCATGATACATTGCAGTTTCTGTTCTCGATGAGTTATTTTACAGCTTCTAGTTTCTTGAAGTTTTTTTATACACACCTTCTACATTCGCATGTCTGTATTCCCATGTTGCATAGTAGTTACATGTGATTCCCCCTCGTGGAGTTGGATTAGTTTCTGAAGTAAGGCTTGGATGCAACTGGTGTTGTCTGTACATAATGGTGCTCAATTAGACTTTCTTGTATTAAATTTATATTTTTATATCAAACTGAAGAAACATACTTTTCTTATATACATGATTGACAAGATTTAACTTCCCCACTTCTTAGTACTCTAGAATTCGTTCTATTGGTCCAAATGGAATACAACTGGAACTAGACTTGATTAAACTTATGAGCTCGACATGTATTACATAAAATAAATTTAGTACTGATAGTCAATCTAATTTAGTCAAACTAAAAATTAAAAAAAGGAATTGTAAAAGTTATCTTTGCAGAGTATCAGCAATGTGTTTTAAATGTAAATGAGCATAAACAAACTTTTAAAAATAAAACTAACGTTTAATTTACTTGAAACATACAAAGAAATGGTTTAAGGCAAATAAACATGGTATAGAATCTTTTAAACTGGTAAGTTAAACTGTTAAACAATATTACTACTAGTAAAAGAAAAACATTGAAAACGATTACAAAAATGAATGCATTTGACCTTACTAAAACTTAGGCTAATCCAGAACCAGGCACGAGCAGAACCTCATAAAGCGAAGTTGTTTTGCACCCCTCATTACGCAGATCGACTTCTCAAGCAACAAACAAGTTAAAATGAACCGCTTAAGTAAGAACTTGTATTATTAAATTCGTTGGGATAAATTTCCCTTACCCAATTAGAAGCTGACTATTTTATGGAGTTGAGAAGTTGACCTGGCTAAAGGTTAGATTAAGACATGAACTTTTGACTAGTATTTTGTGTATGAGTGAACAAACCAAGGTGTTTTATTTGACAACAAGTACAAAAATCTGCCTATTGGTGAGACTGTGACATATATGGCATTTATTTAGTTTCATTACGGTATGTAGATCATTAGTAAACTCATATGCTATCATGGGACGACCCTTTCAATCTGAAAAAGTGACAGCATGGTGTAGTTTTGAGGGTACTTTTATTATTATTGGACCGTATTTTTTGAAGGGATAACTGCAAAAGGAATTCAAACCAGCTCCATCACATATGTTAAGGTATTTTTTAATTCCATAACTTCTACAGCTTGGATGCCTTCATGCTATCATTTTCAAGCAAGATGGCTCACCTCCTCACATTGATCGTCGTGTATAGCAAATGCACAAATGCATGGGTGATGAGCCGTCTTTTTCTAACAGCAGTCACCACTGTAACTTTTGGTTTAGGGGTTTCCTGAAGGACAAGATCTACCTTCAAATGCCTGAATCTGTGCGAGATCTGAAGGACAGCATTCTATGCCATGCTCTTGATACTCTGGTAGACGCAATCCAGTCAGCTGTGGAAAATAAGGTTATGCAAATGCAGCACATTGAGCACTTTTAATGCTCCTTTTTAATATTATTTATCATTTATAAAGCATATAAATGTGTTTAAGTGTATTATAGCGCTACCTATAGCCAAATTTTTGTACTAAAAATTTTAATTTAATAAAAGTTAAGCCCATCATTTCAATAATTTGTAGTTCCAATCTCATTTAGATTAATTTAACTCATACTAGAGTCCGCATAAGTGAGGAACTTATTTCTTGCTAACCCTGTATATCTAAAATTTTAAAGGTATCTAAGATTTTAAAATTATAAAAAAACTAAAAATTCTCTCAAACTTCTTTAAATATATAATGATCATATAATTAGAGTTGAAGTTTACATCATAAAGAAATATAACTAGCTTTCAATTAAGTTTCTATTTTATATCTTTCTATAGTTATCATGAAGTTGCGTAACTTGTTTCTTCATATATATATATATATATATATATATATATATATATAATATATATATATATATATATATATATATATATAAATGCTTAATGTTATTTATAAACATATTTTTCCAAATAATAAAATTGAATAATTTTAAAAAAGTATAATCTTATTAAAAACTTCTAAAGAAGTTATTTTAATATAAGCAGAACATTTATGAAATAAAGTATTGGAAAATACGGTTAGAAAGAACATTATACAACAAAACATATTTTATTACTTGGAATGCTTTGGCAACATAAAATCTTTCCAGTACAACAGTAAAAATATTCAAACATTTATGGAATTATGGCAATACATTTAAACTTTAAAAGTCAGGATAATTTAAAAATAAATAAATAAATTTAAATACTTAAACATATATATATATATATATATATATATATATATATATATAATATATATATATATATATATATATATTTGTATATATATATATATATATATATATATATATGCATATATATATATACATATATATATACACATATATATGTATATATGTACACACACACATATATATACATATATATATATATATATATATATATATATATATACATATATACATACATATATATATATATATACATATATATATATATATATATATATATATACATATATATATATATATATATATATATATATATATATATATATATATATATATATATATATATATATATATATATATATATATATATATATATATATATATATATATATATATATATATATATATATATATATATATATATATATATATATATATATATATATATATATACATATATACATATATATTAGGAAAAAGCCAAAAGAGCGTTTTGCTAAAAGAATATTTGTTTTTAAGAGGAATCGAAAAAGACTTATAATACGGATTTTTTTGGTTCAAAATGTGTAATTATAAATATTATTTAAGTTCTTAAACTAAACAAAGGAATTATATTTATTTAAAAATATTTTAGTATAGAACAAATTACGTATTAAAAATAATAGTCATTTTTTATTTTTCAATGAATAACTGATTTTTCTCCCATTTTAAAATGTTTAATTTGGATTAAAAATATTCGATTGATAAATTCAAAATATCGTTTCGAATAAAATGTTTTATAATTTATAGGAAGAGAAATATTCTTTACAAATTTCTATTTCTGTTCATGCACTATTATAATAATCAATCTTCTTTCTATTAATATCTCAATTGAAACAACAATTCTTAAACTCCCCATACGAAATTCAATGGTTTCCATTTAATCTTTATGACGAATACACTTCTATCGTCCTCGGTAAATTTGTTTTCTTTCGAAAAATCGTTAAGGCTGAGAATAATCCAAATAAAGACTATGTGTCAACTGCAAATGCCGCAAGTAAATATTGTAACAATAGGAGAAAAATACCTCGCCTTTCTTCCGGGAATAAATTTATCATTTTGCCTAATGCCGATAGGGGGAAGAAAGGTATTCCAGGAAAAAGAATCTATGGGGATAAATTTACCATAAAAAGAAAAGAAAGAAAACCACGTTTGTCCTTACGAAGGAAATAAATGCTTAAAAAAAGTAAAACATTAAGATGGAAGCCAGTTTGACGCTGAGCTATTGAAATATTTCTGAAATTTTTTTTTATCTTTTTCGTTCGTATATCATATATTCCATCATTCATCTATTCATCTGCAGTGTACTTTTATCATCCCAATTCTAATGCTGTTATTCTGTTATCCAGGAAGTGAGATTTATGAGAGTTTGGAAATGAAATCTTCACCTTCACGGCTCAAAAGTCTGCGAAAATTCTCAAATATGCGCATATATAGAGCAAATATACTTAGGAAAGTATGTAAATTTTAATACTTTCGACATTTCTAAAGTAGGTTAGAAGAGAAATGTGATAAATTCTAAGTTCGATGCTGCAGCTATAAAAAGCAATGTATTATCGACGGTCAAGCGTACAGATAGATTTTTCCCTTTTTGTGGGTGGGTGTGGGGAACATGGAAGTTTATCTCGGGATATTTGAAGGTCCCTGTTCAATATGTGTTAACACCATTCAAGACAGATCGATTGTGCGTAATACCCAAATGCGCACATAAAACTGAAGACAATCTTTGTTTAATCGTTGGGTAAGGAAAATGATATGGCCCTTCCTATATTTGAGGTAAGCTATAAATTTAGGCATCCCCAATTGCGTGCAATGCACCCATTAGAAAGCTAACACGGTACTGAGGTATGTATGGAAAAGCATATTTGGATTAATCCCACTCTGATATATAAAAAAAACTGCTTAATTTCGAAATTTTAGCTTTTATTTGTATCACATATATTTTGTTCCAAGGTAGAATTTAGATTCGGAAAATTATAATTATCTTAAATCTAGTAGAAACAAAGTTCATGATAGTAGAAACTTATCTTCTTTAAAAAGTATTACACCTTTATCAATCGAGTTATATACGGATTAAATGCACCCATTAGAAAGTTAATACGATACCGAGTTATTATGGAAAAGTATATTATATTTGGATTAATCTTACCTCAACTCTGATATAAAAAAACTGCTTAGTTTCGAAATTTTAGCTTCTATATGTATCACATGTATATTGTGACAAGGTAGAATTTAGATTTGGAAAATTATAATTATAGTAAATCTAGTAGAAACAAAGTTCATGGTAATGGAAACATATTTGTTTAAAAAGTATTACGCATTTATCAATCGAGTTATTACGAATTAAATGCACCCATTAGAAAGTTAACACGATACCGAGGTATTGTGGAAAAGTATATTTGGATTAATCTTACCTCAACTCTGATATAAAAAAAACTGCTTATTTTCGAAATTTTAGCTTCTATTTGCATCACATATATTTTGTGGCAAGATAGAATTTAGATTTAGAAAATTATAATTATCATAAATCTAGCAGAAACAAAGTTCATGATAATGCAAACATATACGTTTAAAAAGTATTACACATTTATCAATCGAGTTATATACTAATTAAATTCACCCATTAGAAAGTCAACACGATACCGAGTTATTATAGAATAGTATATTTGGATTAATCTCACTTCAACTCTGATATAAAAAAGACTGCTTAGTTTCGAAATTTTAGCTTTTATTTGTATCACATATATTTTGTGGCAAGGTAGAATTTAGATCTGGAAAATTATAATTATCGTAAATCTAGTAGGAACAAAGTCCATGATAGTAGAAACATATCTTCTTTAAAAAGTATTACACATTTATCAATCGAGTTATATACAGATTAAATGCACCCATTAGAAAATTAATACGATACCGAGTTATTATGGAAAAATATATTATATTTGGATTAATCTTACCTCAACTCTGATATAAAAAAGAACTGCTTAGTTTCGAAATTTTAGCTTCTATATGTATCACATGTATATTGTGACAAGGTAGAATTTAGATTTGGAAAATTATAATTATAGTAAATCTAGTAGAAACAAAGTCCATGGCAATGGAAACATATTTGTTTAAAAAGTATTACGCATTTATCAAACGAGTTATTACGAATTAAATGCACCCATTAGAAAGTTAACACGATACCATTGTATGTATGGAAAAGTATATTTGGATTAATCTTACCTCAACTCTGATATAAAAAAAAACTGTTCAGTTTCGTAATTTTAGCTTCTATTTGTATCCCATATATTTTGTGGCAAGTTAGAATTTAGATTTGGAAAATTATAATTATCATAAATCTAGCAGAAACAAAGTTCATGATAATGCAAACATATACGTTTAAAAAGTATTACACATTTATCAATCGAGTTATATACTAATTAAATGCACCCATTAGAAAGTTAACACGATACCGAGTTACTATGGAAAAGTATATTTGGATTAATCTTACCTCAACTCTGATATAAAAAAAAAACTGATTAGTTTCGAAATTTTAGCTTCTATTTGTATCACATGTATATTGTGGCAAGGTAGAATTTAGATTTAGAAAATTATAAGTATCATTAATCTAGTAGAGACAAAGTTCATGATTATGAAAAAATATCAGTGTAAAAAGTATTACATATTTATCAATTAAGTTATATAAGGATTAAATGCACCCATTAGCAAGTTAACACGATACAGAGGTATGTATGGAAAAGCATATCTGGATTAATCCCACCTCAACTCTAATATTAAAAAGACTGTTTAGTTTTGAAATGTTAGCTTCTATTTGTATCACATATATTTTGTGGCAAGGTAGAATTTGGATTTGAAAAATTATAATTATTTTAAATCTAGTAGAAACTAAGTAGTTCATGATAATGGAAACATATTATCTTTAGAAAATATTACTGATTTATCAATAAAGTTATATACGGATTAAATGCACCCATTAGAAAGTTAACACGATAATGAATTACTATGGAAAAGTATATTTGGATTAATCTTACCTCAACTCTGATATAAAAAAAAACAGATTAGTTTCGAAATTTTAGCTTCTATTTGCATCACATATATTTTGTGGCAAGATAGAATTTAGATTTAGAAAATTATAATTATTGCAAATCTAGCAGAAACAAAGCTCATGATAATGAAAACATATCCGTTTAAAAAGTATTACGCATTTATCAATCGAGTTAAATACGGATTTAATGCACCTATTAGAAAGTTAACACGATAATGAATTACTATGGAAAAGTATATTTGGATTAATCTTATCTCAACTCTGATATATATATAAAAAAAAACTGATTAGTTTCGAAATTTTAGCTTCTATTTGTATAACATGTATATTGTGGCAAGGTAGAATTTAGATTTAGAAAATTATAAGTATCTTAAATCTAGTGGAGACAAAGTTCATGATTATGAAAACATATCAGTGTAAAAAGTATTACATATTTATCAACTAAGTTATATACGGATTAAATGCACCCATTAGCAAGTTAATACGATACCGAGGTATGTATGGAAAAGCATATTTGGATTAATCTTACTCTGATATAAAAAAAAAACTGCTTAGTTTCGAAATTTTAGCCTCTATTTGTATCATATATATTTTGTGGCAAGGTAGAATTTGGATTTGAAAAATTATAATTATTTTAAATCTAGTAGAATATAAGTAGTTCATGATAATGGAAACATATTATCTTTAAAAAATATTACTGATTTATCAATAAAGTTATATACGGATTAAATGCACCCATTAGAAAGTTAACACGGTAATGAATTACTATGGAAAAGTATATTTGGATTAATCTTATCTCAACTCTGATATATATATAAAAAAAAACTGATTAGTTTCGAAATTTTAGCTTCTATTTGTATAACATGTATATTGTAATCGAATTTAGATTTAGAAAATTATAAGTATCTTAAATCTAGTGGAGACAAAGTTCATGATTATGAAAACATATCAGTGTAAAAAGTATTACATATTTATCAACTAAGTTATATACGGATTAAATGCACCAATTAGCAAGTTAACACGATACCGAGGTATGTATGGAAAAGCATATTTGGATTAATCCCACTCTGATATAAAAAAAACTGCTTAGTTTCGAAATTTTAGCCTCTATTTGTATTACATATATTTTGTGGCAAGGTAGAATTTGGATTTGAAAAATTATAATTATTTTAAATCTAGTAGAAACTAAGTAGTTCATGATAATGGAAACATATTATCTTTAAAAAGTATTACGCATTTATCAATCGAGTTATATTTGAATTAAATGCTTCCATTAGAAAGTTAATACGATACCGAGGTATGCATGGAAAAGTATATTTGCATCAATCCCACCTGAACTATGATATTAAAACGACTATTTAGTTTTGAAATTTTAACTTTTATTTGTATCCCATATATTTTGTAGCAAGGCAAAATTTAGATTTGGGAAATTAAAATTATCGTAAATCTAGTAGAAACAAAGTTCGTGATAATGGAAAACTTATCCGTTTATCCTCGTATTAGTCGAGTTATCATTAATGTCATGTATATGTGATTTTATTTATAATTTTAAGTATTTTTGTACTAAATTACGTTTGAGAAATCAGAATAATATGATGAAAATGCTATTAACAGATCCGAAATCTTTTAAAACAAATGTTTAGAATAAATATATATTTTTATATATTAATTATATCTTTTATATATATATTTAAAATTATTTTTTTTTTTTTATATATATTATATATAAATTTATGATTTTAAAATTTTATATATATATATATATAAAATATATATATATATACATTTTTACAACAAAACTATGCTAATTTCACAAAATAAATTTGGCAACATCTTCTAAATTAGTTTGTACAATTTTTTAATATTAAGTAATTTTGAAATTATTAAGTATTAAAAAGAGGATAATCTAATTCAAAATGTATTAAATATTTATAAAAGTGTAAACTGGATATATCTATATCTTTTTTTTATTTCGAGTGTTTTTGGAGTCGGCCGTCTATTTAATGCAGGAATTGTCGATTAGTGGACTCGAACTCGTTCTCTTTTTTTATATGAACATTCTGTGGACTTATGTCTAGAGAAAATTCTGTCGGATCTCCTTAGATGACTATCGAACATTTTTTTTTGGGGTGAACATCTTCTCAATTTTAGATCTTATTTTATATTAATATTGTTCTCTTTTCTTTATCGAATCACATAGTTGTAAGAATCTCATTGGTCTAAAACCCCGTTGAGACAACGTGGACTATTTTTTGGGCACTGTTTACATAAATATACAAATCATTCTTATTAATGGTTACAGTTCTAATCTGCTGAGATCAAATACCAGACAAGTAAACAATATGTAAATATATTTATTCCTCTGTCTTTTTAAGATGTAATGGTCAATTAGATACGAAATTTACTTCTTGTATGAATGAATCAATTATATTACTGATCTAAATCACCTCATCACACTTATCCTCTTTAAAAAGTATTACGCATTTATCAATCGAGTTATATTTGAATTAAATGCTTCCATTAGAAAGTTAATACGATACGAATGGTAAAAAATGCATCAATCCCACCTGAACTATGATATTAAAACGACTATTTAGTTTTGAAATTTTAACTTTTATTTGTATCCCATATATTTTGTAGCAAGGCAAAATTTAGATTTGGGAAATTAAAATTATCGTAAATCTAGTAGAAACAAAGTTAGTGATAATGGAAACATATCCATTTAAAACGCATTACGTATTTATTAGTCGAGTTATGTCATTAAATGCTGGCTGAAACGGATTTATTATAATTTTAAGTCAGTTTGTTTCATTTGAAACAGAAGTGATTTAGCTTTGTATGGAAAATTGGCCGCGTTGAAATCGATTTCACGAAATCTGTCGAAGTTAGTGAGAGCGGAAGATATTTTTATAAAATGTGTGTAGAGAAATATATTACATTGTGGTAGATTGGATTAAGGTATATCTAAAGTTTAATGTTTAGAAATGTATGCAGTTTTGCTTTTCTGGTAGTATTTACTAAATTTCTTGCTGTTG
>CM063510.1:77326366-77343866 GCA_032207245.1 Pardosa pseudoannulata
TTTATTTTAGAATCGGATCGACAATTTAGGAGAAGATAAACTTCACCCTCTTTGAATTTTGCTAACCCTACCTCGTCAAGAATCCAATATGAATGCCTCTATCCATTCTAGGTCTAACCACTTTATAAATTTGTGGACAGACCGACAGATAGAGTAAATAGAGGGGTAAATATTGTAATTATTGCAATTTTACTCCTTAAATTTTGTAAAAAGGATTTGATGTTATATTTGAGAGTTTGAAAATTAAGCATTAAGTACGTGAAAAGGGAGGAAGGGGTGGATTTCGAACGTTTTCGAACTCGCTTTGAATTTTGCTGATCCTTACTCATCAAAAATACAATATGGATGACTCTATCCATTCCAGGAACAACCACTTCATAAATTCGCGGACAGACGGACAGATGCACAGAGAACTTAGGCTATTATTATACAGGGGATTTTCCCGATATACTAATACTAACCAGCGCCACATGAATAATTATAGATGGCTAGATAAATTACATATGTAGAGAATAAATGTGCTAGGAATGCATCATCTGAAATTTTTATATGTTACTTAAATTAAGAAATTGTTAGATTCTGTTATAAATATATTAAATGGTGTATAAAATGGCATAATGAGTAGTCCTTAATAAAAACCATTAAAAGAGTGTATAAAACATCGAATTCAATTCGGAACAATATATCCAAATAAATTTTCTTATTAAATATTATTGCCTTTATGTAGTGAAGAGACTGATCTCTTTGGTCTATCACAGAATCCAGAAGAAAATTTTTGTTCTCCACAGTTAACCCCTTCCAAGTTCATTTTATTTCGGGATTATGGGTAAAAAAATGTCAATTTTTTATGCTTATTTCATACATACATATTTTTTAAACATAATAGCATCATTCGCATACAAAATTTCCTAAAAATTAATGTAAAAAAATCAGTTTAAATAAATGAGTAATTTAAATGTATAGTTGGCTTTCTGTGCTTCAGAAATCATTAGACTTTGGAGTCAATTCCCACTAACTATAAATATAAATCTTAGAATACCTAGCTTTTATCTTTAATTAAATTTTATTTATATCCTTTGCATTTACCTAAATGATTATGAAATTATTAATCAAAATTTTATCATGTATGATATAATCGGACACACGGTACTGAATAGAGTCCAACATCGCAATCTGTATAATAGAACCTTGTTTCTCTCCTTACCTTCTTCCCTCAGCTGTCTCTCTTTAATCAGCAAATAATCTGGTAACCAGAAAAGTAAACAAAATCATTCGAAACCATAAAAAGAGCATGTGAGGTAATTCGGGAAAGACTAATTGCACAGTGAAAAATTTCACAGTGTCCGAGCTACACTCGGGATGAGCCAGGATGGTACATTTCGCCTGCCTGAGTTCAGCTCGGGAAAAACCGGGAAGGGGTTAAAATACCATATTAAAATTTTGCATCATTTTATCTCTCTCTACTTGTATTAATAATAATACTCAGAATCCCGAATTTATCTTTTGATGAGATTCAGAAAGACAAAGACATCCACTTAAAAAAATATTTTTCTAAAAAATGTAGTGTTCTTTTGCGTTTTTCGTTAATATAATCTAAAATAAACTAATTATTGGATATACCTAAGTTCTGTATGACTTAATTTGTAAATACTCTTTAATAATCCAGTTAAAAGTTTGAAATAGGATTAAAATTTGACTGATATAAAATCTTTGATAATTTTATCTGAAGAACTCACCATCAGGATTGTTCGTTATCTGAAATATCTCGAGTTCGAAAATGAGTTATAGAATGAATCCTTATGGTGTCATTGAGGAGTTTAAGTTATCTCTCATAATCCACGGTAGCTCAGTCGGGAAAGGATACGATCTTGTAAAGAGAGGTTGCGGAGTCGAAACCCAAGCTGATCCGTCGAGTTCGTTAAAGGTGACTGGGGCATGTAAAATATGTTCGTGGTTACAGTGTCCTCCAAGTTCTCAATCAACACCACTGGTGGTGGCAGTCCAAGTCTATGGGGTTTTTTTCTTGGTTCCTGCTTCAAAATTACTAGGACTCTCTTGAGCAAAATCGTTCTTTCACCTTAACCCACTGACTGCTCAATTTGTAAACCCAGATCTCTTTAAAAATTTAGTATTTTTTTGTTGCACAGTCTAAGTGTATATATAATAAACTGGAGAATTGAAATACTAATTTTTTTCCTAGCAAATATTTTTTTATATTGACTTTTATCATGAGAAACTAATCTTTTAGAAAAACTAATTTCAGATGTTATCACATAAAAAATATTTTTTAAAAATTTCAATTGAAATACAGTTAATTTCTATTTATAACATACTATCTATAGTTCTATTATCTTATATAACTATAGTTCTAGTTATATAATTTTATTTATTACCTAATTAAATGTCTGATACTGTATATAATTTATTCCACTGGTTAAACGGTGAAAAGGCTGAATGTGCTTCTTAATAAAGAAAGAAAAACACATGCCCGCGAAAATCGAGGGATGAGCAAATTTTGCTACATTTGAATTACCTGTGGAAATCGCGAGATGAGCAGTCAAAGGGTTAACGGTGCTCATTAAAATGAAAGGCGCCCATCTTTGCCTTAATATGAGTAGCTCATGGCTCAATCGTGTTTGGTTTGTCCATGTGACTTCAGAAACAACAACAAAAGTTGTCTCTCGATCCGCATGCTGCTCTAAATGTGTAGTTGTAAATTTCTCTGGGCCCGTGTTGAAACTGGTTGTGTCGTAACAGAGAATGAGTTTTTAGTTTCAATCCCTAATCTTTTAGAACTTCCCATAGCTTGTTCCTTCTATGAAGATTTATTTAATTTTTCTTGGTTTTTACATATTGAAATGATACCTAGACTTCACTTTTGAAATCTCTCATATTTAAACTAGTTGTAAATTTGCTATCCCAATAAACTGCTACAAAACTAGGATAATTTTCTTTAGGTAATTCTTCAGTCTTTGTCGTCAACATCTTATGAAGATGCATAGGATATTTTTGTTTGTATGTCGACTGATTGTCAGTTCTTCTGTGAGGATCAACTGTCGCCTGAGAAATAAAAACTAATCTGGAATCCATCGAGTACAGTTATTAGTCTTAGAGTTAAATATATTTTCCATCCCAGTAACTCTTTCAACCCAATCCTCTCTTCATATCTGTACTTCTTAAGAGATTAATGGATGATATTAGATAAAGGATTAGGTTGGTGATAAATATTCAATAACTCTGGTGATTCTTCTGACGAATCCATGAATTTTACACCAATATACAGTCTAAATTGATATTGATCTCGTATGTTCTATGATGTCTGATTCTTAATAATATATATTCTTAATGTTTTGATAATTATGTACTGACTTCCCTAGGAATTTACTTCCACGGTTCTATTTATCTATAAAAAGTTTATCTTCTTCAGGTTATATGATATCTAAAGTATTAGCGTGAGCAATGTTAAATGAATTGTTTAATCTTAATATAAACTTCACATTCCTTCGTATGTTTTACTTATGACGGCACATTTGGAAGAGTGAGCATGTTTACATCGGAACAATTTGTGTGTAATTTTTCCCACAATGTAGTATTGCTCTTGAAGGATTTTTTCTCATCTAGTAAAAAATGAATCATTTTCACACACCTAAGTTGGCATATTCACTTATTGATAGTTTTTTCCTCTTCAGGTATAAAATACCTTGCTTGTTTGATAAATGCCTGTTTCTCTCAATTTTATGATAGTCACTTTCAATTAAGAAAATATTTCGATTATTTCTCTAATTAATATTTCGTTGGTGTGTTAATTATATGTCCATACGAAGTTACTTGATACTCACTTTTGTTTACACTAACGTAATGCATTTTCGTTACAAAATTTTCCTTATGAAGTGAGCCTTAAAATGACACGGTCCTGAGTGCATTACATTTGAGCCGCGTCACTAAAGGCAACAATCTCCTTACTGGAGGTTTGTGGGTTTGGAGCCCGAGTCAGCTTAAGATCCACCGTGTTTTTTAAAGGTGACTGGGGCTCGTAAATATGTTCGTGGTCGCAATGACTTCCAAGTTCAAAATCAATACCTCTTGGGGATGGCAAGCCAAGTTTATGGGACTTCTGCTTGGTCCTTACTTCAAATTTACGAGGACCCACTTGGGCAAAAGCCGTACTTTTTCCCTTGAGGTGCTCTTTAGAATGAAATTCACACTCCTTAGCTTTAATATGAGTAACGTATGGCGCATTCGTGCTTGGTTACAAGTACAACGTTACAAGTACAACGTTATTATAAAATATGCTACTTAAAACGACAAAGCGGAATTTTTTTAAATTAAAAGCGTTATTACGAAGACAAGGAATAATCAAAATGACAGATTTTGACTATAAATCTCTGACGATACGCATCTCTTCAAGACATAATGCTCCTCTGGTACGATACAGAAACTACACTTATTTCACCACTGCTACTAAACAGGAAATTTGAACAAATTGAGGAACTCAGACCAAAGAGCAGTGATACTTTTTCATTTGGTGTATACTTTTATTCATTATAACAAATATACTACTTAAAAAGACAAAATCCCTTTTTCTTAATACGACTAGCGGATAGCTCAACCGTGCTTGGTTTGACCAAGTGCCATCAGATACAAAAACAACAACAGATATATTACATTTTTGAAGTACGAAAAGGTTCTCAGTACGTTGATATATTCCTGATTTTTCATGGTATTCAGTTATATTTCTTATAAAAGTCGTTCTGTATTATTAGATACGTTATTAAGCGAGATAACTATTGTTAAATTTTGAACAGAAAATTAGAAAGTACTTACTTTCAATACTTATATCACTTCGTAAATTTAAATTTTTAAATACAAATTGCATGATAGTTCTCATCATGTACTTTGACAAAATGTCTTTATTTTTCAAGAAATTTGCTTGAAAATTTTGGTTAGAATGGGGTAAAGCATATGAAACGTTTAACCTGACAACAAATGGTATTTTTTAAACTCTAATATTCGCGTATCGGTTTATCTGATGCTATTAGCAATCGATTGGCAGAAACAGTTTCATTTAGTTTTCTATTGTTATTTTTCAATGAAGATAATACAAGAAAGTTTCTAACATATATACTGACTACTATCCACTTCCAGTATACAACTTTTCTTGCAGAGTACTCCTTGGAAAAAAGGAAATCGGGAAAGAAATTAGTGAAAGTAAATACTCGCGCCATGGTCAGAATGACCGATTCTTTAAGTAAAATATAATAAAATTTTGAATATATGTGAAGAGGAATTTCTGCTGTAATAAATTAGGGGTAGTAGAATCAGGATCAGATATAGGTATCTCTCTGTGAGATGTTTAAGAGGTCACAGATTTGTGTCATGAATATAAAAAAAGATCGGGGAATCTTCTATTACTGAAGTACTTTCATGTAAAAGAAACGTTTGTATTTTCTTGAATATATCGTGGGCATTCAAGTAAAACTCACTAAGTGAAAAGTTTGATGTTGATATAATTTACAGGTAAGTACACCTTTATAGCTAAAAATCCGTAAAATATTTTTGGAACCGTTATTGTACCGTATTTGATACGACAACTCTCAAATTGAAATCTGTTATATATTAATTTTTTATTTCTTAATTACTACCTAAATATCGAGGATTTGCTCTATTTCTATGAAAACTCATAGAATGATTACCAATAGCTCCTTTAACATGTTAACAAAAATAGTTTTTTCAATTTATAAATAGTCAACATAATTACATTAAACATGTATTTTCATTTAGATTGAAATGATGGCACATAATAATTGCTTAAGAATATTTTCATTAAGATTAAAATCACGTCTTATTTTTACTCCAAGTTTGATGTAGATGTGATTTACACGTAAGTACAACTTTGCCTACTCTAACGTATGTTTGGGAGCTTTTTGAGGCTTAAATCGGTAATCAAGATTTACCGTTATAGCTAAAAATCCGTAAAATATTTTGTGAACTGCTATTTGATACGACAACTCTCAAATTGAAATCTGTTATATATTAATTTTTTATTTATTAATTCTTACCTGAATACCGAAGATAGGCTTTATTTCTGTGAAAACTCATAGAAGGATTACCAATAGCTCCTTAAATATGTTAACAAAAATAGTATTTTTCAATTTATAAATAGTCAACATAATTACATTAAACATGCATTTCCATTTAGATTGAATTGATATTACATAACAATTGCTTAGTAATCTTTTCGTTAAGATTAAAGTCATGTCTTATTTTTACTCCAAGTTTTTTAATAAAACTCGAACTAAAAAACTACTTTCATCTCAGAATTATATTGGAAGAACTAGTATGTTTCGCTCAAAAATTTACTTTTAGCTAGATGAAAAAACTGCTTCTAAAATTTCACTATACAAGTTTTAGCATAGATGAATTATTCATCGATTGGTAATTTCCTTACTATTCCAATAATTAAAGTGCTCGGCGCAGTTTCTTTTATTAAACGCAAAATATATATTTTACTGACCCTTCAAGCATTATTTATCCTATTCATGTATGATGTTTTAGGACAGCTCTCTAACTAAACAACCGTGCTCATTTCGAGATATGAATTTGTAACAGCATAATGTACTAAATGCTTAAATTTTCAAAACCAGATATTAGATTACAACGTTCCAATTTCATGTTAATATAGCATTTTTAGATATCAGCCTCACACCAATGATATAATTCAGATTTACAACACGCTTCTGAAAGAAATATGATTTATGAGGACGAATCACGTGCAGTATATCATAAATTACCATACTTATGAAATTTTTTTCTGGTTTATTTTTGAATTTATTGAGCAGTGAATAACTTTTGCAGATGATACTATTCATTCAATTAGAAAAGTAGAAAACAAGTTATTTAATATTAACGGTAAATTATGTTCCAGGATGTAAAATTTAATTTTAAGGAATATACATGTAATGTAGAATTATTTTTAATTTTTCTAAAACACTGCATCAGTAATATTGAACTGTTGAACCTTTATATGACACAATGTATATCTGAATTTTATTTTTTATTCTTAACCAAAAATATTACAAAAATTCATGAAGATATCCATGTAATTTTATTCTTATAATTGCAAAATTTCTCCTTACTATTTGTGGAAGCAAACAAAATTTATTCATTCCCACTATTTTAAGTCGAAATCAACACCTTATTGAAGTAAATGCAATTTTTCATCAGTGAGCTTTATGATTGAATTTCGATTTTATTATTATTTCATGTTTTTTAATACAATCTGACCTAGAAAACAATTCTTCTTTATTGATTCTCTAGAAAAAATGCTGTATTTTTTACATTTTTTTACTGGGATGAACAAATGTCCACCACGATTTGAACAAAAGATATTTTTCACACAGATGAATTATTTTTCGTTTGGTAATGCCTCTAAAATTTCAGTTATTAAAGAGGTGTTAGCAATTCTTTTTTTTACGGAAAAATTACATTTAATTCACTTCTCTCATATTATATATATATGATTCATGCATCGTGTTTTAGGAGAGCTCTCTATCCAAACTAAGGAGCTATGGCCATTTCATGATATTAATTTGCAACTGCGTAATGATTAACGAAAGTAAATTATCAATACCAGATATTATATTACAAGCTTCAAATTCATGTAAACCAAAATTTTTGTACGTCAGCTTCGCACTAATAATATCTAACAAAAATCACATATTATACTATCCATGTATCCTGTTTAGGAGATCTCTCTATCCAAACTAAGGAGCTATGGCCATTTCATGATATTAATTTGCAACTGCATAATAGTTAACAGAAGTAAATTATCAATACCAGATATTACATTACAAGCTTCCAATTCCTGTAAACCAAAATTTTTGTATGTCAGCTTTGCACTAATAATATCTAGCAAAAATCACATATTATACTATCCATGTATCCTGTTTAGGAGATCTCTCTATCCAAACTAAGGAGCTATGGCCATTTCATGATATTAATTTGCAACTGCATAATATTTAAGAAAAGTAAATTATCAATACCAGATATTACATTACAAGCTTCAAATTCATGTAAACCAAAATTTTTGTATGTCATTTTTGCACTAATATTATCTAGAAAAAATCACATACTATCAATGTATCCTGTTTAGTAGATATCTCTATCCAAACTAAGGAGCTATGGCCATTTCATGATATTAATTTGCAAATGCATAATAATTAACAAAAGTAAATTATCAATACCAGATATTACATTACAAGCTTCAAATTCCTGTAAACCAAAATTTTTGTATGTCAGCTTTGCACTAATAATATCTAGCAGAAATCCAATGCGCTTTTGAAAGTAGGTATGATTTATGGTTAGGAATCATGTGCAGAGATGTCATAAACTCCAATTTGTAAAATTATCAACACCATGAAGTTTTTGTTTAGTTTGCATTACTAAGGCAGACATGCCAATATTCAGGCACTTGTTTCAGGAGCAACTCAGTGGTTTGAAATTTTAACATGCTAATTACAGATTATACATAAGTACATAACTTATTGGTTTCTAGATAATAATTAAGCTTAAAATATTCACCCAATAGTTAATTATAAAAGTTAAATTAAAATTTATGCATTTAAAAATGTATGAGTAGCTTTTTTTTAGCTTTAACAACTTATTTTTCAGAACAGTGTTTCTTGTAGCAACATTGACCCTGATTAAAATACTTCCATTTTTCTATGATCAGGGATTCTAGAGTTTGTATACTCAAATTTAACCTAAATTCTGTTTGGTTTTTCAGCACAGTACTGAAAACTCTTTAACATGCAGCATTATTGTGAGGAAAGAGAAATATGCAGCATTATGTTTTGCAAAACTTTGTATTTAGTTGCTGAATTGTAATTTTTTAGCTGTTCAAGAGTTTTGTAATTTTCCGGAGCAATCTGAGGAGTTACAGGAGTTATCCATTTTTCTCATTTCTCTGGACAACTCCAGGGAATACGGAGTAGTTGGCATGTCTACTAAGGACTATTATTTCGTTACACTAGGACTAATTAGCCTAATACTGTAAGCCAATTCCAAACGGCTACGAACAATATTAAGTACCTGAAATTAGTTTGGTGTAATCACTATGCACTACAATAAATACTGCTTTATGATGTAACATATAGTCAAAGAGATATCTGCTTAGGGAAGACAATTCCATATTATTTGTATGTGTGATGAAAGTTTATCTGTTGAAACTATCAGATAAGTATCACGAGCTAGAAGTGAACCAAAGAATATAGACCATAAAAGCCAAGGAAAAAGCTGGAAGTGTTCTACTGAAAAGAAGTCTCGAACATATTTTGCATGTAGGTGCACACATGTGGATGTGCATTGGCCTATTAAAAGTTAGCTCCAGGAATGACTTACAGGAAAGAAAAGACTTCACTTTTGTGTCTGTTGCTGTTAAGATTACCCACAACTTGTAGCAGCTTAGATTATAATATGCATTTACACCCCATACCATAATTTTGGGTGTTCGTACAGTGTGATGTTCAATAATGCACTCCGGAAGGTTCACCGGGATAGTATTTAAATCATGGTTCCCTAGATCAAAGGGGGATCTTTCCCGTTCCATTAATTATTAATTACGTTACATATTTTATGAGCAGAAATATTAAAACTATTCTTTTCAAATCTTTTTCAATATTTGAATCAAAGAATTTTTCTCCAGAAAACCCAAAAATATAGCCTTTGATCTATTGTTTCTTTTCTAGCTACATTTTAAAGTATAGAATATTTTTAATGCTGCATTTGATATTCAAACTTATTCCAATTGGATTCAAATTAACTTTTTATTTTAACATTTAAACATCAAATCACAAAAAAATACTAGTTCTTTCAATGGAGTTGGGAGAGAAGAGACGTTTTTAGATCCCATTTTTTAAATGGTTAATTTAAAATGAAATTTAATTTCGATCATGATGATATGGAACATGTTAACTGAAACACGCTATAAAATTCTTTTAACTTTTAATCCTTAATTTGACAAGATGTTTTTCCAAATATCGATTAAAATATATTTAAATAAATAATAATAACAATAATAATAATAATTTAAATAATAATAATAATAATTTAAATAATAATAATAATTTAAATAATAATAATAATAATTTAAATAATAATAATAATAATAATAATAATAATAATTTAAATAATAATAATAATTTAAATAATAATAATAATTTAAATAATAATAATAATAATAATAATTTAAATAATTATAACAATATATAATATATTTAATATATTATATATTATCGATAAAAATATATATTTATCATAAAGATTTTATTTATTAAATTATTCGTTGTAGCGGACTTAGCCAAATTAAGGGTTAACAGTGACAAATATATTTATCAGTAAGTGCTACTATTACTCAAATTTATGAAGCGGTTGGACCTGGAATGCATAGCAGCCTTTCATATTGAATTTTGGATGAGTTAGTGTTGGCAAAATTCAAAGCAAGTCTTTAGAACTTTCAAAATCCACCCCTTCCCCCAATTTCGAGTATTTAATATCATTATTTCAAGCCCTATTTTTCCCGGGTACTAGCGGGCGATTAAATTTATCAATTTATTACATAATAAATAGCTAAAAATAACATTTTTTTCTAGCATTATTACGTCTTTCATTTAAGCATCTTATGTAATCATTTCTTATTATAAATTATTTAAATATTGTCTGCATTGTTATCATACGTTTTATCAGTGAACTTAGATATGATGTAAATAATTATCTTTTATATTTGTTTTAAATAATAGATAGTGTACGTACGTGATAATTTTAAATTTAATCATCGATTATTTTTTGTTACTGGGAAAATTTTATTATCGGTGTTAAAAACAAATTCTTTTTATAAAGGTCTATCAGCCTATTTCATGGAATAATAAATATCTAGCGGTTAAGTTATATATCTTTGAAAATTAAGAAGTTTGTTCAATTGTGTGTTTGTTTTTTATACACAACCACATGGTTTGACTAAATTAATTCAGTGTGGTTCTAAACTGCATTCACACAGTATTGGTAAACTTTAGAAGAGTATGAAGATAAACAAATTATTTAACGTGTACAAGATAATTCTCAGCCAAAAAAAATTTCTTACCTGTCTCATACAGTACTTAAGAATTCTATTTCTTACAATATATCTTTGAAAATTAAGAAGTTTGTGTGTTTGTTTTTTTATACACAACCACATGGTTTGACTAAATTAAATTCAATGTGATTATTAACTGCATTCACAGTATTAGGATACTTTAGAAGATTATGAAGATAAACAAATTATTGAACATGTACCAGATAATTCTGAGCTAAAAAAACCAATTTTATTACCTGTCTCATACGGTACTTAACAATTCTATTTGTTACAATATATCTTTGAAAATTAAGAAGTTTGTTCGTTTGTGTGTTTGTTTTTATACATAACCACACGATTTGGCTAAATGAATTCAATGTTGTTCTGAACTGTATTCTTAGTATTGGGAGACTTTAGAAGAGTATCAAGATAAACAAATTATTGAGCGTGTACGAGATAATTCTCAGCCAAAAATATACCATTTGTTTTACCTATCTCATACGGTATTTAACAATTCTATTTCTTACAATATATCTTTGAAAATTAAGAAGTTTGTTCGTTTTTTATACATAACCACACTGTCCGACTAAATGAATTTAATGTGATTCTAAACTGCAATCACACTATTGGAAAACTTTAGAAGAGTATGAAGATAAACAAATTATTGATCATGTAATAGATAATTCTCAGCCAAAAAAAAACCCCATTTGGTTTACCTGTCTCCTACTGTACTTAACAATTCTATTTGTTACAATATATCTTTGAAAATTTAGAAGTTTGTTCTGTCTCCTACTGTACTTAACAATTCTATTTGTTACAATATATCTTTGAAAATTTAGAAGTTTGTTCGTTTATGTGTTTGTATTTTATACATAACCACACGGTTGGCTAAATGAATTCAGTGTTGTTCTAAACTGCATTAACAGTATCCAGAGCCTTTAGAAGAGTATGAAGATAAACAAATTATGGAATGTGTACCAGATAATTCTCAAACAAACAAACAAAAAAAAAACCAGTTGTTTTACCTATCTCATATGGTACTTAACAATTCTATTTCTTACAATATATCTTTGAAAAGTAAAATGTTTGTTTGTTTGTGTGTTTGTTTTTTACACATAACTACACGATTTGACTAAATGAATTCAGTGTGATTCTAAACTGTATTCACAGTATTGGGAGACTTCAGAAGTGTATGAATATAAACAAATTATTGAACGTGTACCAGATAATTCTCAGCCAAATATAAAAACGTTTGTTTTAACTGTCTCATACGGTACTTAACAATTCTATTTCTTGCAATATATCTTTGAAAATGAAGAAGTTTGTTTGTTTATGTGTTTGTTTTTTATACATAACCACACGGTTTGACTAAATGAATTCAGTGTGGTTCTAAACTGCATTCACAGAATTGGGAGACATTAGAAGTGTATGAAGATAAACAAATTATTTAACGTGTACCAGATAATTCTCATCCAAAAAAAACCCATTTGTTTTATCTGTCTTATACGGTAGTTAACAATGCTATTTCTTACAATATATCTTTGAAAATGAAGAAGTTTGTACGTTTGTGTGTTTGTTTTTTATAAATAACCACATGTTTTGACTAAATGAATTCAATGTGGTTCTAAACTGCATTTAAAGTATTGGGAGACTTTAGAAAAGTATGAAGATAACAAATTATTGAATGTGTACCAGATAATTCTCAGCCAAAAAAAAAAAACCATTTTCTTACCTGTCTCATACGGTACTTAAGATTTCTTTTTCTTACAATATATCTTTGAAAATTAAGAAGTTTTTTCCCCCCTTTGTGTTTGTTTTTTATAAATAACCACATGTTTTGACTAAATGAATTCAATGTGGTTCTAAACTGCATTTAAAGTATTGGGAGACTTTAGAAAAGTATGAAGATAACAAATTATTGAATGTGTACCAGATAATTCTTAGTTAAAAAAAATTGTTTTACCTGTCTCATACGGTACTTAACAATTCTATTTCTTACAATATATCTTTGAAAATTAAGAAGATTGTTCGCTTGTGTGTTTGTTTTTTATAAATAACCACATGTTTTGACTAAATGAATTCAATGTGGTTCTAAACTGCATTCAAAGTATTGGGAGACTTTAGAAAAGTATGAAGATAACAAATTATTGAATGTGTACCAGATAATTCTCAGCCAAAAAACCCCATTTGTTTTACTTGTCTCATACGGTACTTAACAATTCTATTTCTTACAATATATCTTTGAAAATTAAAAAGTTTGTTTGTGTGTTTGCTTTTATACATAACCACACGGTTTGACTAAATGAATTCAATGTGATTCTAAACTGCATTCACAGTATTGGGAGACTTTAGAAGAGTATGAAGATAACAAATTATTGAATGTGTACCAGATAATTCTTAGTCAAAAAAAATTGTTTTACCTGTCTCATACGGTACTTAACAATTCTATTTCTTACAATATATCTTTGAAAATTAAGAAGATTGTTCGTTTGTGTGTTTGTTTTTTATAAATAACCACATGTTTTGACTAAATGAATTCAATGTGGTTCTAAACTGCATTCAAAGTATTGGGAGACTTTAGAAAAGTATGAAGATAACAAATTATTGAATGTGTACCAGATAATTCTTAGTCAAAAAAAATTGTTTTACCTGTCTCATACGGTACTTAACAATTCTATTTCTTACAATATATCTTTGAAAATTAAGAAGTTTGTTCGTTTGTGTGTTTGTTTTTTATATATAACCAAGCGTTTTGACTAAATGAATTCAATGTGGTTCTAAACTGCATTCAAAGTATTGGGAGACTTTAGAAAAGTATGAAGATAACAAATTATTGAATGTGTACCAGATAATTCTTAGTCAAAAAAAATTGTTTTACCTGTCTCATACGGTACTTAACAATTCTATTTCTTACAATATATCTTTGAAAATTAAGAAGATTGTTCGTTTGTGTGTTTGTTTTTTATATATAACCAAGCGTTTTGACTAAATGAATTCAGTGGGGTTCTAAACTGCATTCAAAGTATTGGGAGACTTTATAAGAGTATGAAGATAAACGAATTATTTAATGTCTACCAGATTATTCTCAGCCAAAAAAAAAAGATTTTTTTACCTGTCTCATACGGTACTTAACAATTCTATTTCTTACAATATATCTTTGAAAATTAAGAAGTTTGTTCGTTTGTGTGTTTGTTTTTTATATATAACCAAGCGTTTTGACTAAATGAATTCAGTGGGGTTCTAAACTGCATTCAAAGTATTGGGAGACTTTATAAGAGTATGAAGATAAACGAATTATTTAATGTCTACCAGATTATTCTCAGCCAAAAAAAAAAGATTTTTTTACCTGTCTCATACGGTACTTAACAATTCTATTTGTTACAATATATCTTTGAAAATTAAGAAGTTTGTTGTGTTTCCCCTTGTAACCGAACACTAGTGTATAGGTTGTAAGTACATTACAACAATTATATTAAAAAATCAATATACTTTATGCAAAAATCAACAATTCAGTTTGAAAGTCCAAATCGTTGCAAAAATGTGTGAGCACCCTCTGTGTATCCAAGCTAAACAACCGTGGCGATTTCATGATATCAATTTGCAACTGCATAATGGGTAACAAGCGTAAATTTTCGAAACAATATTAGATTACAGCGTTCCAATTTCATGTTAACACAGCATTTTTGTATATATCAGCTTCGCACCAATAATATCTAACAAAACCCCCGACACGCTTCTGAAAGGAGGTATGATTTATGACCTGGAATCACGTGCAGGGATATCATAAATTAGCATACTTATGGAGGCTCTCCTGATTTATTTTTGGATTCCCTGAACAGTCAATAGCTTTATTTGGCTTACTATTCGTTGCATAGGAATAATCAAGGTAATATTATTCCATCATGTAAAGGAAATTATTACACACAAGTATAACAATAAGGCTATAAAGTTAAGATTCAAAGGACTATGATTTTGCATAAATAATACATTTAGAAAATGAAAACTGCTGAAATAGACACAGCCCTTTTTAAATAGTACAGTATTTTAAAAGGGTTCTTTTTATTCTAAAAGTGAAACTGAACTGTTGCCTTTCAAACTCAATTGTTGTCTTTTGCATAAAGTATATTACTTTTTTTACTATCTTATTAACTATATTCGGCCTTGAAATGCAGAATTAGGTATTGCAATTAACTATATTTGGCCCTGTGGACTGAAAGCTATATTTAATTTCTTATTGATATTGACATAATGAAGATTCAGAATTAACCCGTATGTAAGATATAATGGAATCTTACGGATATTCCTCTGTACTTTTTAATTCAAAATATAGAAGTACTTACTGATAAATACGTTTGTTTTTGTTAAATATTAAAAGAAAGTTATTGTGTATCTCTACTATCGTTTATCATAACATTGTGATTGAAATCAGATTTTATTTTCACTTAAATTAAAAGAAAGTTGATCTAAAAAAAGAGCTGTATAATAACAATAATGCTATAAAATTCATATTCAAAGATTCTGATTTGTTTCGATTATGAAATAAAAATATAGAGAGAAAGTAAAAACTGTTCAATTATAAACAGCACTTTTTAAATAGCACAGTATTTTAAAAAGGTTCTTTGTATTCTAAAAGTGAAACTTCACTTTTGCCTTTCAAACTGAATTATTGTCTTTTGCTTATAGTATATAATTTTTTTAATAGCTTAACCATATTCTGACTTGAAGTTAACTATATTTGGGCATGTAAAATGAAAAATTTATTTATTTTCACCTGGATATTGACATAATTAAAATTTAGAATTACACCCTATGTAAGCTATACTACAATCATACGGAAATTTCTCTGCACATTTTAATACAAAATATAGAAGAACATTGATAAATACGTTTGTTTTCCGTAAATATTAAAACAATGTTATAGTGTATCTCTGCTAATATTTACTATAACATTATGATTGAAATTTGATTTTATTTTCACTTAAATTATAAGAAAATTGATCTAAAACTGTTCTCTATAATAACGAAATTGCTGTAAAGTTAAGACTCAAAGATTTTTTGATACTCGACTAATACATTTACAGTTGTGCATATAAAAATACAAATATTTTCGATCACAATTACTGTACAGTTATTTTATAATACAAATACTACAAGAACATTTACTTAACCAGTTTTTTTTAAAATTAGATTTAGTGCAATAAATCTTAAGAGGGCAAGAGACGTAGTCCAACGTCACAGTCTGGACAAAAATACGTAGTCTTTTCTAATTTTTTTCACCGCTGCCATTTTTCCTCAGTGAACACACATAGAACTATCTTTCAGGTCTTAGTAATTTGTCTGTAGGTAGAATTACTTCTAAAATGTCTCTCTTGATCAGCCCCCTAAAACCTCAAGACAAAGTCAAACCAAAAATTCAAAGATAAAACCTCGCGGAGTAATGCCAAACCTATTAGAAAGCCTATTTTAAACCAAAGAGAATACACATCGAAATTAGAAGCGAAATTCAAGCGAAATGAGAATAAAAAATTTAGTTTTATTAATGTGATATTTTCAATACATCCAATCATATCTATATTAATCCCTTATTAATCACAGCATTAATCCAAAGATTTTATGAAATGCACATGCGTAGTTTTTTACAAGATAATTTGAAAGAAATGATAAATTAGAAGAGTTCTATATTTTAAATACAAGATATATAACACATAAAAGATATATATTAAATATTATTTATAAATTATATATATATATATATATTTATTTTATATATATATTATATATATTTATTATATTATATTATATTTTAAATATTATATATATATATTATATATATATATATATATAATACTTGAAAACTAACATCTTGTATAATTTGCCTAATATATTGAATAATATTTTCATTTAAATACAAAATGCGGCCAAAACAGTGTGAACGACAAAGAAACCAGATTGCCCGTAAGGCGTACGAACAAATAATTAAAGTCATGGTAACGGAGCCCGTACGGTGTACGTGCAAAACAGGCAAGGGATTAAAACAATGTTATAGTGTAATTTGCTAACATTTACCATACCATCATAATTATAATCAGATTTTATTTTCCAACTATATTAAAGAAAGAACTATTATTTTTCTTTCAAATGTTTCCTCCACAAGATAGCATAACTTAATTGAGTTTAATGATGATCAATTATTCACGATTGGTAAATTATTTAATAATTAATTGTTTACTTATTTTAACTAACATATATTTGATTCATACACAAATATTGATTTCATGATCATGTTTAATATTAAAATAAAATATGCATTTATGATATTAATTTGTAATACATAATGATAAAACTGTTGATTTTAAACAAGATATAAAAAAGTTTCAATTTATGTTAACATAT
>CM063510.1:77348866-77366366 GCA_032207245.1 Pardosa pseudoannulata
ATTTCATCGGTAATCTGGAGTTGTAAACAGGATGCTCATTGAGTATATTCTTATTGGATTTTTTTGCACCATTTTGGTTTATAGTTATTGTTTCGAAGTGAACTGTTTTGTACTAAACATCTCAAAGTCTAATCCTTAGAGAAGTCTGTTTGCAATCGAGGGTCGAATATTCAGCGGAAACGGTTCAGGCATTAATAAATTAAATTCTATGCAAAGGGACTACTCTTGCACAATTCATGACGTTCTTAACTAAAAAAAATCTACGAACCTGGCAATAAGACCATAATTACACAATCATAATACTCATTGAACACAATAAAATATGGATTCAAGTAACATGAAAATGTTATTTTAAAGTAGAAAAGAAATGTCACAAACTCCCTTTAAATTCATTGCTACAATATGGAAGCGTAACTGAAATCATTTATCATGTAAGAATTAAGTATTTATTATTTATATTTAATCATTTAAAAATAATATTTATTTACTGGGATTAATATTCAAAATAATCATTACACTTATTCTTTAAAACGTATAATTTAATCATTCCTTTTAAATGAGAAATATATTAATTTAATCTAATAATTAAAAGTTATATATAGATTTTTCATTTGCAAATGAAATAAACATTTCTATTTTACTAGTATTCGTATAACACAAACATTTTAAAGTAGAGGAGGACGAAGAAATACGAACTCTTACATTACTTTTATTAAGAACTTTTATCTAATTAAATTCCTTTACATACGAAATCAATGTGTTAAGTTACATTTCAATTAATCTAATTGATTATTAAATTCATTTTACTATATTATTTATATATATATATATATATATATATATATATATATATATATATATATATATATATATATATATATATGTAATAAATGCTTCGGTAATCATTAATTTTCACTTTTTTTCAAAAATATTTTTTTTAAATCAACCTTATTCTTCCTTTGTAATCTGATTTCAAAACGGCATTTCGTTTAAATATGTGTTCTTACTCTCCTTATGTAATAATATATTTTAAGTTTCTGAATATCTAATTTATATAAAGAGTATTTAAGATATACCATAAACACAGCTTGAAGAAGAATATATATTGCTATCTAATTTATAGAGAAATAAGATCTCTGCATTTGGTTCATTGCATTGCAGAATGTAAATAGATTCCAAACCTTGGTAAAACATATATTAAGTTCATACTTGCCTTTGAACTTGGAAACTTATTCCTGATAAAATATTGATATCAAGTTACTAAGTCATTTTAAATATGTATACATATATAAAGTCTCAACATTCAATTCCAAAAATGCTTACCCATACAATCCATACTCCCTTAATACCACTTAGATACATAATTACTTCTTCATACATCTTTGAGAGGTATGAGACTTCCAATATTTATTTCTAAAATACAACTTCAACAATAGTTTTTTTAGGAAGTATAATAATAATATAACGTTTGAAAAAATGTTATAATACACTAACTAGCATAGAAAAGAAATTTTGATAAAAACTGAAATATTTTCATTTAAAAATAAATAGTCAAAGATTATTCGTTAAAATATTTCTTCGTGAATTACTATTAGCCAATTTAATTTTGAGTTTTTCTGTATATTGAAAATTTTTGTTGAATTAAAACTGAGTTTTTTTTTGCGTTTTACTTTTATATTATTTCTTTTACTTTAATACTTTCAATGTCATGAAAATCAACGGTGACCCCAGTAAAATAAATGCATTAATAATGATTGAACAAACCATTTTGTTTTCTGTAGTTTGTATTTCACTAAAACATTCAGCGCCTAATGAGAAAGTCGTGTTAGCCAAATGGCTAAATCATGTGAAAATTGTTTATATTCAATGAATTAAATACTACATATATAAATAATTTATATATTTATGGAATATTTTAAAAATAATTTTCTATATTTCACAGTATTATACACTATGTAACTTAATAAATAATAAATTCTTATTCAAATCATACCGAAGTCTTAAAGAAAAACACAATAATAAATATCCAAAAATTGACAATAATAAATATCAGTATAATAAATATAATAAATACAATAATAAATATAATAAAACCAGAATAATAAATATCCAAAAAAGTTATTGAGAAACTGTAATTCACCGCAAAGTTTTGATAGATATCAATAAATAACAAAAAATGAAATTTTAAAAATATCTCTGAATCTTTACAATGAGGATATAAGATAAGAGAAACAAGTTAAGAAACCAAAATCTCATCTGAACATAAAATTATAACTGGAACAAAAAATTTCTACACTGCTTGACTTTTTGAGGATGAAACAGAATTCGTAATTTTGATCAAATTCTGCCATTTTGAAGGCCTTTTAACTCTATAGGCCTTTTAAGAAAAACTCAGTAATGTAAAATACAGAATAAATATCCGGACAGTCATGGAGACATTCAATATGTAGCCTCTCTCTTCTTGTCTGCGTTACATTCAAGCAAGTTTAAAAGGGAAATATGAATCAGATTACAGCAATTTCAGCATACGATGATTAAATTTACTATAGTAAATTTTAAGGTTTTGTGTTATACAAAAAGAATCTAAATTTTGAAGTTTTAAAAATGATGGGTGTGGAATTTCAATGTTTTCACTTTAGGAATTTTCATCAGTATTCAATAATTTTATTTGATTATAACTGTCCTTACATTCCTTGTTGTAAGGCTCTAAAAAACAAAATGTTATGAAATATCTCTTTAAAATGTTTAACCCCTTCCAGTTTCATTTTATTTCGGGATTATGGGTCAAAAAATGTCAATTTTTTATGGTTATTTTTATACATACATAGCTTTTTTAACATAATAGCATCATTCTCATACAAAATTTTCTAAAATATAATGTAAAAAAATCAATTTAAATAAATGAGTAATTTACACGTGTAGTTGGCTTTCTGTACTACAGAAATCATGAGACTTTGGAGTCAATTCACACTAACTATAAATATAAAGCTTAGAATACTTAGCTTTTATCTTGAATTAAATTTTATTTATATCCTAGGCATTTACATAAATGATTATCGAAAACATGGTACTGCCCAGAGACCAACATCGCAATCTAAACAGTAGAACCTTGTTTCTCTCCTTACCTTCTTCCCTCTACTGTCTCTCTTTGAGCAGTAAATAATCTAGTAGCCAGATAAGTAAGCAAAAGCATTCGAAACCATACAAAGCACATGTGAAATAATTCGGGAAAGACTGATTGCACAGTGCCCGAGCTACACTCGGGATGAGCCAGGATGGTATATTTCGCCTATCCGAGTTTAGCTCGTGAAAAACCGGGAAGGGGTTAAAGAAAAAGTGCAGTAATATAAAAGGTAAAATAAATATCCGAACGCTCATGCAGAATTGGATGCTGCATTTTCAACTCTGCCTGACTGCTTGTTATTCAAGAAATTAGAAATAAAAGGAAGACATGAAGATGGTTACAATTATTTTTGCCTACTAAGTTCATTATTTCCTGTTTAGATGAAGCAGGCAGAGTGTCAAGGCTAGCCGCACGTATAAGTGGAGTACCGTGAGAAATTAGGAATTCAAGTAAAACTAATTGCTCCTGCTGAAGATTTTTTTTATTTTGATTATAAATAAAGGCATAGATAGAAAAATAAAGAGCTAATTAGGCCATTATGCCGAAGGGACTACATTCGGTCGAAGATATGACAAACATGGCGTCCTGGACTCAAAAAGAAATGGTACTCGAACTGCCGCAGAAGATCCTAAGCTCCACACTCCTTCTCCCATGCTCTCTCTCCTAGGGGGCCTGCACATTTCTCTAAAAAGGTCTTTGAGCAACGTTGCCTAGCGGGCTACTTCGAGGTTAGTAACCCCTCTTGACCAATGGGGTCGAAGGAGCGTCACTCACTTTGCTTCGCCTCTAGGCCAGTTTCGCGCTGATGTTATTAAACTGTAACACTTTGTTACATTTCCCTCAATAGATTTTAACTGTTTTAAGTAAACAGTACCTATCTTTTGAAGATTCAGATGTGTGGAAGAGAATTTTGATGTTAGTTATCTAGATAATGAGGGAAATTAGTATTGAATTATTTTATGTGACAGTGACTGTCCTTGCATCTGGTGTTCTCGAACTCTTTGAAGAAAATCTTTTGAGCTCTGTGTCTTGCATAAAATATTAGATTATATTGAAAATAAGCCTAGTTAGGTTTTGAAAAAGTATTTCTTTTGTTAAAAGTATGAGTTTTTTGGGAAATGTATATTATGTAAATTGTAAGAAATACCTTATAGTAAAGTATATATTATTAATTCAATATAAATAAAATCGTGATTGTATAACTAAAAAAATACTCATAGCAATGTAAAATGTTAAGTAATGTTAAGTAAAATGTTAAGTAATAATGTAAAAAAGGTAAAGCTTTATTAAATTGTGAGATTGACTAATACGTATTTTATATTTACTATTAAAATGTTAGATTATATTGAAAAAAAGCATAGTTAGGTTTTGAAAAAGTATTTCTTTTGTTGAAAGTATGTGTCTTTTGTGAAAAGTATTTGATGTAAATTGTTAGAAGAAATACCTTATAGTAAAGTATATATTATTAATTCAATAAAAATAAAACCATGGTTGTATAACTAAAAAATTCTCATAACAGTGTAAAATGTTAAGGTAAAAAAGGTAAAGCTTTATTAAATTGTAAGACTGACTAATATGTATTTAATATTTACTATTAAAATGTTAGATTATATTGAAAATATGCATAGTTAGGTTTTGAAAAATATTTCTTTTGTTGAAAGCATGTGTCTTTTGTGAAAAGTATTTGATGTAAATTATTAGAAGAAATACCTCATAGTAAAGTATATATTGTAAATTCAATAAAAATAAAATCATGGTCGTATAACTAAAAAAATACTCATAGACAAATGTAAAATGTTAAGGTAAAAAAGGTAAAGCTTTATTAAGTTGTAAGATTGACTAATAAGTATTTTGTATTTACTATTAAAATGTTAGATTATATTTAAAATAAGAATAGTTAGGTTTTGAAAAAGTATTTCTTTTGTTGAAAGCATGTGTCTTTTGTGAAAAGTATTTGATGTAAATTGTAAGAAATACCTTATAGTAAAGTATATATTATTAATTCAATAAAAATAAAATCGTGGTTGTATAACTAAAAATACTCATATCAGTGTAAAATGTTAAGGTAAAAAAGGTAAAGCTTTAAATTGTGAGATTGACTAATATGCATTTTATATTTACTATTAAAATGTTAAATTATATTGAAAATAGGCATAGTTAGGTTTTGAAAAAGTATTTCTTTTGTTGAAAGTATGCGTCTTTTGCGAAAAGTATTTGATGTAAATTGTAAAAAATACCTTATAGTTTATTATTTATTATTAATTAAATAAAAATAAAATCATGTTTGTATAACTAAAAAATACTCATAGCAATGTAAAATTTTAAGGTAAAAAAGGTAAAGCTTTATTAAATTGTAAGATTGACTAATATGTATGTTATATTTACTATTAAGTAAATATGAATGTTGTAGTATGTACCCTCCTGTTCTCTAATATTTCATTAGTTATAATAGTATTTGTTGCGAAGAAAATTTGAAATATTTATTCTATAATTTGTATGAATAAGGTGTTTTGTGTAGTTGCATTAAAGATGACGATATAAACTTGTGCTTTTAGAAATGTCCATATGTTAAAAATAACCTTTTAATGTAATGTATTTTTACAGATAATTGGGATCTAACATCAAAATGTTTAGTTAATTCAATTAAGGAAAGTTTTCTTTTTTGATTTTACATGACATTTTGTGTTAATAATTGCCTTTAAACGTAGTTATTTTCATTTCTTCAATCAGTTTCCGAACCATACAAACTAACTCAGAAATGTTTGGTTTGCAGCACTATGGTCTACTGTTTTACACACGAGGGCTAATGAGACCTGAACCTACTGCTTAAAGCAATTGCGAGAGGCTACGAACATTTATGCCATAGCGGGATTCGAACCCACCAACTCCGGTTCCAAAGAGCAACACCCTGCATTTCGGTCATCGTATGGCGAAAGTAACTCAAAAGATTGTCGCCATTGTCGCAAGGTACTTTAAGTCGCAGAAAAAGCATTAAGTAGTCAAATAAAATAAGTGTAATATAATCAAGTGTTACACATATATACATATTTTCACCATCGTTACTTTATTATTTCCTTTATAAACTAATTATTGCACTAGTCCAAAGCAGCTACTCTTTCCCATCCAACATAATTACATTTCAGAAATTTATTTAGATTTAATACTGTTACATATAGATAATAATTCCGAATATCCTGAAGAATAAACAGGGTAGTCTTTACCTAATCTATTTGACTTAGCTGAATAAACAGATATTCATCAAATGAAGAACTTGTAAATCGGAGACATTAAGGGAGTATTCTTGTACCAAAACCCTATTCTCGTTGATTCAGAAATAAGATAATGTCTGTATTTACTAGAAGCAGAAACAAGATACAGAACTCTTTTCATAAAAAATGAGTATATATTTATTTCTTTAAGTATAAAATGACTATAAACTTTCAAAATTTCGATTTTGTTTTTATTGTATTCTAAATACTAAAATACTTTTAAATATTTATTAAGAAACATGAATAAAATTTTAATAACAGCTGAGTTATAATCCTATTTATATACCTGTTTGTTGGTTAAAATTGATACTTACTCTTTAAATCGTATATTTTCAGTTTCGTAATCTTAAATTTTGAGTATACTGTTAAAGAAAAATTAAATATCAGGCAGTTTTAGAATTTTATTCATACATTGTCCCTGAATGATAAAATAAAGAGAATACTGTTAAATATAATTTCTCTAAAATTGAAAATAGTTGGACAGACAGGATAATCCATGTTGTAGCTCAGTATTTTAATAGCGAGTTGTATTTTTAAAATCAAACCATTTTTTAAAAAAATGGTAATTTCTTCCACGATTGAGATGAGTCTTTTGAATTTCAATAAAACACTGCATTTAATTTAAAAATATTTATTCTATAATTTGTATGAATAAGGTGTTTTGCGTAGTTGCATTAAAGATGACGATATAAACTTGAGCTTTTAGAAATGTCCATATGTTAAAAATAACATTTTAATGTAATGTTATTTTACAGATAAATGTGACCTAACATAAAAATGTTTGGATAATTCAATTAATGAAAGTTTTCCTATTTGATTTTAACATGACATTTTGTGTTAGTAATAGCCTTCAGTAGTTATTTTCATTTCTGCAAACAGTCGAACCCCCAAATTCCGGCTCCAAAGAGCAACACCCTGCATTTCGGTCATCGTACGGCGAAAGTAACTCAAAAGATTGTCGCCATTATCGCAAGGTACTTTAAGTCTCAGAAACAGAATTAAGTACTTAAATAAGTACATTAAATACAAATAAAATAAGTGTAATACAATCAAGCATTACTCGTATATACATATTTGGTTAAAATTGATATTGACACTTTAAATCATATATTTTCAGCTTCGTAATCTTAAATTTTGAGTGTACTGTCATACAGTTTTAGAATTTTATTCATACATTGTCCCTGAATGATAAAATAAAGAGAATACTGTTAAATATAATTTCTCTAAAATTGAAAATAGTTGGACAGACAGGAGAATCCATGTTGTAGCTCAATATTTTAAAAGAGAGTTATATTTGTAAAATGCTACCATTTTTTTTAAAAATGGTAATAAGGTGCATCTTTAACATCAAAAATGCCTGAACGGAATCGACGAAACCATAATTGCACGTAGTTAGCTGTTACAGTATCGGTACCATAAACACCATTCACAAATTCAGCCGCCTGGCTTACATTTTCACCACTCTAAAAGAAAAACTGTAAAATGTATCGAATTTTCTCTTTGTTGACTTTCATTTTTAACACCCTATAACTCACAATTGAATGGACCAAACAAAAAGCAGTAAAATATTTTTTTAGTGTAAAATGTCACCCTGACAACGAGCATAAATTTGAAATTGTTTGATTGATACTTTACGAGATATCGATCACTACAGCCATCTACCCAAAAAAAATATATTTATTTTTCCCCAACCTAAAATATAATTTCTCTAAAATTGAAAAATGTGAAAAACATTAAAATATTTATTCTAAATTCTTAAATTTATATGTAAAGTTCTCTAGATATTTTTGTTTCCATTTAAAGGAATGATAATTTTAAAATTTATTTTGAAGAAATATTTTCATATACAAACATATATTTTAATTTTATGTTGCACAAAGCCTTTATTTTTTCCTTTGTATAGTTTTTTTTTGTATCTATACTTTTGCTGTTTCATAAATATATTAATCTTAATATTACTTTTATATAAGAATTTTATTTTTAGATATATATTAAATAAATGATAAATGACATAAAAAATTTTAATTCAATTTTTTAAATTAATTATTTGAATATTTTTATATTTCATATTAAATTCAATTAAATTTTTTAAAGTAATTTAATTCTAGTTCTACTTCTTATCTAGATAACTCCATAATTCTCTTAAAATTTATGCTCAAGGAAAAATTGAAATAAAAATTTTATTTTTAGTTTCATTTAGTTTAGTTTCATGCTATTTCAATTGTAAAAATTCGAATCTGATAAATGATACTGATAAATTTTCTAAATTAAAAAGTACTGTGGCCTTTATAGGTAAATAAGGGCTAATAAAACTAAATTTTAATATTTTCAACGGATTTGCTGAAAAATATGATATCATTTAAAAGTCATTTATGTGAAAGAGTTTAAAAAGAAAAGAAAATACTAATTGTTTTTTGACAGAACCATAAATTATTCCAAAATTCTCTTAAATTTAATGCTCAAGGAAAAATTGAAATAAAAATTTTATTTTTAGTTTCATATTATTTGAGTTGTAAAAGTTCGAGTCTAATAAATGATACTAATAAATTTTCTAAATTAAAAAGTACTGTGGCCTTTATAGGTAAACAAGGACTAATAAAAATAAATTTTAATATTTTCAATGGATCTGCTGAAAAATATGATGTCATTTAAAAGTAATTTATGTGAAAGAGTTTAAAAAGAAAAGAAAATACTAATTGTTTTTGGACAGAATCATAATTATTCCAAAATTCTCTTAAATTTAATGCTCAAGGAAAAATTAAAATTAAAATTTTTTTTTTGTTTCATATTATTTCAGTTGTAAAAATTCGGATCTGATAAATGATACTGATAAATTTTCTAAATTGAAAAGTACTCTGGCCTTTATAGGTAAACAAGGACTAATAAAACTAAATTTTAATATTTTCAACGCATCTGCTGAAAAATAAGATGTCATTTAAAAGTCATTTATGTGAAAGAGTTTAAAAAGAAAAGAAAATACTAATTGTTTTTGGACAGAACCATAATTATTCCAAAATTCTTTTAAATTTTATGCTCAAGGAAAAATTGAAATAAAAGTTTTATATGTAGTTTCATATTATTTCAATTATAAAAGTTCGAGTCTTATAAATGATACTAATAAATTTTCTAAATTGAAAAGTGCTGTGGCCTTTATAGGTAAACAAGGACTAATAAAACAAAATTTTAATATTTTCAACTGATCTGCTGAAAAATATGATATCATTTAAAAGTCATTTATGTGAAAGAGTTTAAAAAGAAAAGAAAATACTAATTGTTTTTGGACAGAACTATAAATTATTCATTGTTTGAAATGAACTGTTTTGAAAATGTGCCATACGAATTTTTTTACACGTGATATTGCTACTTTTATTTATAAACAATACCCAAGCTTAGAATAAAACAATTTGTGTCATTAGAATTCGGTGAAACTATAACAATAAAACATATAAACAATAATGAAAATGCTATTTTTCAGCATTAAAATCTATGATAGAATGTATGAGTACAAAAAATAAATATTATACCTTTCTCAATATATTATGAAGATAAAACTTTATTCTATAAAATTCAAGCTAAATTAAAGAATAATTTCAAATTCATAGGAAAATTTAAAATGTTCAAAATGGAAATTTTATATAATCATATAAGAAGAAGAAATTTATTTTGAGAAACAACAATTTAACACATTCAGGTCTGAGCTATTTTGAACTTATGTCTCCCTGCAGTCAAAGGTATTTGAATCCTTTTATTTTTTTAGTATTCCCTGCATATTCAAACAAACACACACACACAAATATATATATATATATATATATATATATATATATATATATATATATATATGCATATGTATATGTGTGTGTGTATATATCTATGTATATACATATATATATATATATATATATATATCTATGTATATATATGTATACATATATATATATATATATATATATATATATATATATATATATATATATATATATATATATATATATATATATATATATATATATATATATATATATATATATATATATATAGCTTAAGTGATTTCAATATAATAAAAAGGAATGTAGTTTTACAAAAATATATAACAACAAAATGCTCCAATGATTTTAAAAATATATTTCATTTATTTAGATATTTAAATATTCAGGAAGGCATTTTATTTCATATACAATTTTATTCGTGAAAAATTTAGTCAGTCCAACTATATAAATATAAATAAATAAATATATATGTATATATGTATATATATATATATATATATATATATATATATATATATATATATGTATATATATATATATATGTATATATATATATATATATGTATATATATATATATATATATATATATATATTATATATATATATATATATATATATATATATATATATATATATATATAATATATATATATATATATATATATATATATATATATATACATATATATACATATATATATATAAAATATATATATTTATAATATATATATATATATATATATATATATTTAAAATATATATATAAAATATATATATATATATATATATAAATATATATATATATATATATATATATATATATATATATATATATATATATATATATATATATATATATATATATATATATATATATATATATATATATATATAGATATATATATATATATATATATATATATATATATATATATAGTTGGACTGACTAAATTTTTCACGAATAAAATTGGATATGAAATAAAATACCTTTCTGAATATTTAAATATATAAATAAATGAAATATATTTTTAAAATCATTGAAGCATTTTGTTGTGATATATTTTTGTAAAACTACATTCCTTTTTATTTTATTGAAATCACTTAGGCTATGATCAAAACGGCAGTCAAACAGACGACATTAATTACTATCAAATTGGTAGCAATGTTCTGAAAGAAATGAATTTTTTTAAAACCAGCTGTCTTGTTTTTCAACATATTAATGTGGTAGAAGTTGATCGTCAAATTAATAAGAATTTGTTTCAAACTTCAAATACCAGAGATAAAAACTTAAAGGAGAACTCCATAAAATTTTGCTGAATCAAATAAATGCTTTCTTTCTTGCATTCTATAAGAACGATAATTGCCTTATTAAGCAGGATAAAGAAGTTTTGCAGTTAAACATGGATATTGTAAAGAAATATATAATTGGATTTCTCAAATAAATGAAGGCTTTTTATTCCATTAAGATACTTAAAATACGTCTAATGAAATATTTAGGGAAAAGTATATTATGTGATATATTTGTAAAAAATCTAAAAAGTCTTAATTTTAGCATTTTAGTAGAATGCAATAACTAATAGGGCTATATATAACCCAGTTAAATGAACTCTGTAGTTACTATACTGCACTAATATTGAGAAGATTTTGCATCCGACTTTTATTACTTATATGCAAAAATATATAGAACAGTAAATTACAGAGTAAGAAATTATTTGAACTGCAAACAAAGTGACAGCAATAAATAGGGACAAGACTGTAATTAATATAAAATTGCTAGCAAAAATTGCCTTTTAAAAATCCCTTTCTTTGAAATATTACAAAAGATTAAACTGCATGAGAGATAAAACTTAACTGAGGAATTTGGGTTACTGCGTTCAAGGAAGCTTTCTTACATATTTTATTTTAGAGTGGGAAAAGTAGTTTTACAGGTAAACAATAAAATATAAATAATAGATAACATGTATATTGAAAAGGAATATGAAGTTTATTACAATATTTTTACAATATGTTTTTTATTTTATTAAGATCCATAATATACTTTTAATAGTCCTTTCTGGATCTAAAATATATTATGCGATAAAAAAATCTTCAATTTCTATGCTTCAATTTTTTTTTTTTTTTTTTTTTTTTTTTTTTTTTAACAAGGAACTGATTAATACGTACAGTTTGAAAAAAAATTTACAACGATTCACAGATTTTTTATTTAAAGCTTAAAATGTGTACAGAAAAATAAAGTATCTAGATATGCACCATGAAACATGCAGGTACTATGCTTTATTATTTTTAGACAGACCGCCACTGATTCATCTAAAAAATTAAATTTTTTTAGATGAAATTAAATTATTAAGTGTTGCTACCTAGATAAACCTATCTCAAGTAGAATGATGCATTTTGAAATATATGCATTTGCATTTATTTGACTATGCATTTTGAATCTAGCCTTAACTATTATGCTAACACTATATAAAAATGTATAAGTTTTAACTCTTTGAGTAGCTCAAGGATTATTTCAAATATTCTTAATACGTTTATTACGTACATCTATGGTTTGAATATTTCTTCAAAAATTTTTATAGTTTGACATTACCTTTATTTTAATTTCTTTTTAGTGTTGGGGCAACATTTGAAAAAAAATTCTGTTTTTTTTGAGTATTGTAAGATAACGGTAAAGCTTAAATGGAATAATAATAAATGATATAATGCTTCTTTTCGTCTTTCCATGAAAACTGTCTATAACATGCAGTATTTGGATAAGAAAACAAAAATTCTTCTTAATACGTATTCTAAATAAGTTTGTTTAAAAACATTTAAAATCATTATTTTTTATATTATTGTAGTACATTAATAGGTGTTTCCTTTATTCACATAATGCCTGATGAGTCTAGAATAATACTTCATTGCTCCTTTCCAATAGGTTCCAAACATTTTCTATTGTGTTATGATCGGAGATGTGATTCACCAAAAAAAAAAAAAAAATGCTTTGAAGGCTGCTTGATTTTTCTAAAACCAATGTTAAATTATTCTAATATAATGCATACTTGCATTATTGTTTATGGCGAATATGTCAACTGCGAAGTAAACATGTAACATTAACCTATTTAATCAACCACTTAATCCACCAGTATATCCAGGTATTGAATGATTTTGTTTATGTATGATATTTTTATAAAGATAAAATTATTCTATTTCAAAGAAACCATTTGAATATTGATACATTTTAATGAAATCAATCGAATCTCTGTAGCACACTTTTACTGATTACACTTTTATACTCCGATTACACTTTTGACTGACTCTGACTGACTCTGAAAGACTTAGACTGATTTTGATTAAACTTTTTATAACACAACTGGTCGAAGAATTGCGATTGTTATGATCAGAAAATAAGTTTTTGGTTTTTTTAACCTTCACCTAAAATGGTATAACTGACATCCAAACCAAAAATAATTGTCCAAAAACAAAAATTTAAAGTTCAAACGAAATATTACTGGATATTTTGTTTAAGTTTCGTGATTAACGGAAAAAAAGAAAACGGATAAAAAAGTAAGATTTATTTTGTAAAACTAGAAGTACACAACTGATATACATTAGAATAAAACACAGGAAATAAAATTAGGTTTCTATAGTTGAAAATTCTAGCCCAACCTGCTATATGTTTATTATTAACTGGAACAAAACTATATGATGGTGTATTAACATACACTTTTTAAAGCACAACTGGTCGAAGAATTGCGATTGTATGATTAAATAATTAGTTTTTGGTTTTTTGGATCTTCGTCCAAAAAGTGTAACTGACATCGGTGCAATTAATTCCAAATTTCTAGTAATCTTAGAATCTGTTGCTTGAGATATATGAAAATATTTTCAAAATGTCATTTTTGTTATTGAACACATTAATTTAATAACAGTTTATAGCCATGTATACGAGTGAAAGTTTTCAAGTTAAAATGACACAAGAAAAAAGCTGAACTGAGAAGTTTTATCACATTTTGTTGGAAAGAACAAATGTTCGCTTTCTTGAATGTTACAAATTAGGAAGGTAAAAGAACTTTTACAGGTGAACAAAACTTTTTCATATTTGAATTTCAGCAATAAAATATGTATTTCTTAAATAATTTACTAAACGTTAATTATTTCAATCTATGAAATAAAAGCGAACATCTATACAGAAGAATAAACAAAACTACATAATGGTGTATTAACATACACTTTTTCCAGCACTATTGGTCCTAGAGTTGTGATTGTTAAAAGTGATAAATTAATTTTTGGTTTTTTGGACGTTCATCCATAATGGAGTAATTAACTAATCGTTAAGTATTCCAATCTGTACTTAATGCCAAATTTATCGTAATCTTTAGAATCTATATTGCTTGACAGAAATGAAAATATTTTCAAAATGTGATTTTTGTTATTGAACATATTGATTTAATAACAGTTTATAGCCAAGTAGAGGAGTGAAAGTTTTCAAGTTAAAATCACACACACATACACACACACACTTACACACATACACACACACACACACACAAAAAATAAAAACTCAACTGAAAAGTTTTATTACATTTTGTTGGAAGGAGCAAATGTTCGCTTTCTTGTATATTATATACTAGAAAGGAAAAGAAACTTTTACAGGTAAACCAAATTTTTTCATATTTGAATTTCTGCGATAAAATGTGTATTTCTTAAATAATTAACTAACTGTTAATTATTTCAATCTATGAAATGAAAGCGAAAATCTATACAGAAGGATAAAATAAATATAAAATCTACAGTTTTTGAAAAAAAATAACCTAGATAAGATAAAATTATTAAAAATTAAACCTTTGTTACATTTTGCATAACTTACAATGAAAACTTTACAAGACAGATAAATTCTACTAAAAATATTATACTGAAAGTGAAAATATAATTTTAAAAGTAACTTTATTGTTTACATATTAATGTTTTTTATGAAACGTTTTTCAATTAACAGAGGCTTGCAACTGGTTATTCGCGGGATGCATTGGTCCTCGAGGCCACTTTTCCGACGCTTGAAAGCCTTAAAATATAAAATAATAAATTGTTTATTATTTTCGATTCATTAAAAATACCTAAGAACTTAACTTGCCACTAACTTTTTGCTCTATCTTCTGAGATTAGCTTTAACAGATATGGTGATGGGAATACGTTACAAGAAAGAAAATATTGCTTGAAAATCAGTGCAGTTTTTGTTTGTAACATTTTGTTTGTTTCTAACAGTAAAGCCAGTGAAGTACATATAACCCTGATTTCTCCTGTAAGAAACATAATGTAAACCTGAGTTCCAATTTGTAACACATTCACTGTCGGTGAAAACTATACTTCAATCTTTTGAAGCCGGATTACAATAAAAGATCTTTTATCAATAAGGAATCATTCTTTTTCCAAGTTCTAAAACACATAATCTTGGCCTAACAAACTAGTTAATTACAAGAAAGTAAATATTCAGTAAAATCAGTGCAGTTTGTATTTACTCTTTTTAGTGCATCCCGGATAACAGTAAAGCCAGTGAAGTATATACATCCATGATTTCTTCTGTAAGAAAGATAACGTGTACCCCAGTCCCAATTTATAACATATTTACTGTCAGTGAAATTATACTTCAATCTTTTGAAGTCGGATTACAATAAAAGATATAAGTTTATCAAGAAGGAATCATTCATTTTTCCCCGAATTCAAAAACACATTATCTTGGCCTACCAAATTTTTATGATTTTCTCTCACTTGTACTACCAGTGCAACTTTGTTAACTAGAAAAAAGTAAATTTTCTGGCAAAATTAGTGCAGTTTGTATTTACTCTTTTTAGTGCTCCCCGGATAACAGTAAAGCCATTGAAGCATTTAGAGCCCTAATTTCTCCAGTAAAAAAGATAACGTGAACCTCAGGTCAAAATTTGTAACAAATTCAACGTCAGTAAAAATTATACTCCAATATTTTGAAGTCGGATTACAATAAAATATATAACTTTATCAAGAAGGAATCATTATTTTTCCAAATTCAAAAACACGTGGTCTTGGCCTACCAAACTTTTATGATTTTCTCTCACTTGTATTACCAGTGCAAGCTTGTTAACTAGAAGAAAATAAATATTCTGTCAAACTCTGTGCAGTATGTATTTACCTATTTTGTGGATACTCATGGATAACAGTAAAGCCAGTGAAGAATATACAACCCAGATTTTTCCTGTAAGAAAGATAACGTGTACCTCAGGCCCGATTTGTAAGACATTCACTGTGAGTGAAAATTATACTTCAATCTTTTAAAGCCGGAATGGAATAAAAGTTATAGCTTAATCAAGAAGGAGTCATTAATTTTTTTTTCAAATTCAAAAACATGATCTTGGCCTGCCAAATGTTTTAGGATTTTATCTCGTTTGTACTAAAAGTGTAAGCTTGTTAAGTACAAAAAAGTAAATATTCTGTCAAAACACAATTCAAAAACACATGATCTTGGCCTACCAGATTTTTATGATTTTGTCTTATTTGAACTACCAGTGTAAGCTTGTTAACTACAAGAAAGAAGATATTCCGTCAAAATAAGTACAGTTTGTATTTACTCTTTTTAGTTCATCCTGTAAAGCCAGTGAAGTATATACACCTCTGATTTCTCCTGTAAGAAATGTAACGTGTACCTGAAGACCAATTTATAACACATTCACTGTCAGTAAAAATTACACTTCATTCCTTTGATGCCGGATTACTATAAAGAATATTACTTTATCAAGGAGGAATGAACCATTATTTTTCGAAATTAAGAAACACATGATCTTGGCCTACCAAATTTTTATGATTTTCTCTCGTTTGTACTACCAGTGTAAGCTTCTTAACTACAAAAAATTAAATATTCTGTCAAAATCTGTGCAGTTTGTATTTACCTTTTCATTGGATACTCCCGGGGAAAGCCAGTGAAATATATACAACACTGATTTTTCCTGTAAGAAAGATAACGTGTACCTCATTCCCAACTTGTAATACATTTACTGTCAGTGAAGATTATACTTCAATACTTTGAAGCCGGATTACTATAAAGGATATAACTTTATCAAGAAGGAATGAACCATTCTCTTTCGAAATTAAAAAACACATGACCTTGGCCTACCAAATTTTTATGATTTTGTGTTATTTGTACTTCTAGTGTAAGCTTGTTAACTACAAGAAAGTAGATATTACTTCAAAACAAAATCAGTGCAGTTTGTATTTACTCTTTTTAGTGCATCCCGGATAACATAAAGCCACTGAAGTTTATACAACCATGCTTTCTCCTGCAAGAAAAATAATGTGTACCTCAGGCTCAATTTGTAACACATTCACTGTCAGT
>CM063510.1:77371366-77396366 GCA_032207245.1 Pardosa pseudoannulata
CAACTCCATATAGTGGACAAAATAAAGAGAAGGGTAATTTTTTTCCTCTCCGAAGGGGGATATATCCAGCTGTCCATTATCAGCTATCATACCGCCTTTTCCAAACCTTTCCAAGTTGCCTTTTTCTGAACCTACGTGACCCGCAATCCAACGGCGGTGTATTTTAAACTTCTTGAACGAGCGAACTGTTTCCACGCCAAGACTTGGCGTCGTGTCTCGATCTCTCGGCCTCTCCTAGTTGGCAACCCTGTCCCATTCGTGCGCCGTAGTGGCAGTAGCGGTTACCGCACTTGCAGCAAGGCCGTGTGGGTTGAACTACGGAGCGCGGACCGCCGAAGAGAAGACGGAGGAAGGGCCGCAGGATGACCGCGGCCCGCCGGCCTGATGAGTTCGCGGGACCCTGCAGGGTCAACACCTTGCCCCCTCTCTACCCGCACTGCATGCGACACCAGCAACACAGGTAGGCACGAGCACGCATTCTTACCCACACCCTCTCACACCGGTGCGCTCGATTTCGGAACGTGCCCACGATGCTGGACCTATTTATTAATTAGCGTGGATTTTGTCTGTATTGCATTTTACCTCTATCACCTAAATTCAGTTCAAACATATAACAAGCAACAGACAAGCTGTGGTTATAAGGATATTAAAAGTTTGCCTTGTTTTGTTTGATAGAATATTACTGGAGAAAAATATAAACTCTTAAAATAAAACTGAAAAACTGTGCATAATACTTATATTTACCAACTAATCTGCATTTCACATTTTTCCACATACTTAAATTCTGTCGTACAATTTTATGTGGACAAATTGTGATTCGACAATTTGGTTTATCATGTTTTAAAAAATATATTTAGAATGAGAAAAGATTCTAAACACTAAACATAATATTTAAATAGAACGTCGGTTAGTGTCATTGCAACTTAAGATATGTTATTTGATTTTAGGTTATATATATACTTATTTATATATATATATACATATATGGTTTCCTATATGTGTGTATGTTTATGTATATATACATGCAACATAAATGTAATCACATACACACACATACACTCATATATGTATTTATTTTTAATAGCCGTTAGTTCTAGAGTTAATCGCATATATTTTTCTCTCATGTATACATGTAACGTTCTTTTATGAATACATGCACCATAAATGTAATCACAAACACACATACATGCATATATATATTTATTTTTATTAGCTCCTAGTTCTAGAGTTAATTGCATATATTTTTCTCTTATGTATACATGTAAATTTCTCTTTTACATGTATAAAATGTAATCACATACACATATATATATATGTATTTATTTTTAATAGCCGTTAGTTCTAGAGTTAATCTTATATGTTGTTCTCTCATGTATACATGTAACATTCTCTTATGTATACATGTAACATAAATGTAATCACAAACACACATACATTCATATATATATTTATTTTTATTAGCCCCTAGTTCTAGAGTTAATTGCATATATTTTTCTCTTATGTATACATGTAACTTTCTCTTATACATGTATAAAATGTAATCACATACACATATATATGTGTTTGTTTTTATTAGCCGGTAGTTCTAGTGTTAATCGCATATAATTTTTTCTCATGTATATATGTAACTTTCTCTTATACATGCATGTAATATAAATGTAATAACATACACACACATACACGCATATATGTATTTATTTTTAATAGCCGTTAGTTCTAGAGTTAATTGCATACATTTTTCTCTCATGTATCCATGTAACATTCTCTTATGTATACATGTAACATAAATGTAATCACAAAAACACATACATGCATATATATATATATATATATATATATTTATATATATATATATATATATATATATATATATATATATATATATATATATATATATATATATATATATATATATATATATATTTATTTATTTTTATTAGCCCCTAGTTCTATAGTTAATTGCATATATTTTTCTTTTATATATACATGCAACTTTTTCTTATACATGTATAAAATGTAATCACATACACATATATATGTGTTTGTTTTTATTAGCCGGTAGTTCTAGAGTTAATCGCATATATTTTTCTCTCATGGATATAAGTAACTTTCACTAATACATACATGTAACATAAATGTAATCAAATACACACATGTTCTAGAGTGAATCGCATATATTTTTCTATCACTTTGATTTTATCAGCAACAATCAATTTATGGTCAAATCTACTACCGTAAACTACCGAAGTGGGGTTAAAGAGTTATGAAAAGAGTTGGCTTGTTTTGTATCATAAATTATCATTGATTTATTTACTGGATGAATGGCAACAGTAAAATTAGTATTACATTTTACTCGTGTACTTCGCACTTGCTACTATTTACAGTAGAAAATGTGAAGTTAATGTGTAATTAAAAGTTTAACTTCTTTGTTTGATACACTATCAGTAGAATATCAAAAGAAAAAATTAACATAAAACTAGAGACTGAGTATGTTAATAAATATATACTTTAAAATGGTATTATTTTCTTTACCATCAACTTCTCAATATAGGGCCCTCGATATCTGAAGACATGATGGATCTATATATTCATTAGAGTGGAATTTGTCTGTTTTGCACTTTACAGCAATCCTCTAAAATCTTTTCATACATTCAACATTATACGGTATATGTGGATATGAAATTCGGTCCACCTTATTTACGGAATATGATAGGAATGAAAAATAATTCTAAACTGTTACCATACAATTTGGATAGAACGATAATTGGTATCATTCCGACATCAAGGCTTGGCTATTGTTCTATTAAATAAATACACATACAAACTCACAAACACACACATATATAGTGCATGTGTGTAAAAGAGACTATGCGCGATATTTTACATATGCATATATATACACACACACCTCTACTCGTATACACACACACACATATATATATACATATATATAAATGTGTGTATGTATGTATATATATACATATATATATACATATATATATATATGCATGTATGTACATATATATATATATATATATATATATATATATATACACATAATTTTTTTATTATATATATTATATATATTGTATATATATATATATATATATGTATATATATATATATATATATATATATATATATATATATATATATATATATATATATATAATATATATATATATATATATATATATATATATATATATAACCAATCTTGACAATACCACTATTTCAGACATTTTAGTGTTGATGTGTTTAGATTTTTCTATTCTATTTTATTTTTATCCCTCGAATTCTGTCCCAACGTCTGCTTTGAAATGACGAAGTGTGGTTAAAATATAATCAAAATATTTGTCTATTTTATTTCACAAAGATACACTGGTCCTCTTGCATTAGAACATTTGTTCTAAACACGCCTAAAATGATGGATCTATTTATTCATAAACAAGGATTTTGTCTCTCCCGTGTTTTAACTCTATGCTCAAAATTTTAACGACCTACTTTCATTTTAAAGGGCTAAAGTCAGACTGAAAATTTTATCTATGTTGTTACATAAAATATGATTGAAGTAAAAAAATTTTCATAAATGTAACAATAAAATTTAAATAGAGCGCATATATATATATATATATATATATATATATATATATATATATATATATATATATATATATATATATATATATATATATATATATATATATATATATATATATATATATATATATATATATATATATATATATATATATATATATATATATATATATATATATATATATATATATATATATATATATATATATATATATATATATATATATATATATATATATATATATATATATATATATATATATATATATATATATAAAACTACTCTATAACTGCCATGTTTAAGAGCGTTACCATGATTGAGAGCGTTTTAGTAATAATGAATATGGATTTTATTCTCAATGATATTTTTCCGTATCGTGCAAACTCTAATCAGATCTTCTACATTAAACAGTTATGATGTTATGATGGGTATGGTGTGATGAAAAGGTTTATATTTATTATTTCATTAAGTAAATAGAATATTAAAAATAATTTTTTTTCATTGAATGAAATGCAATTGGGGAAAATTTATAATTTATACGTATCAACTAAATTTTGTTAATGCCTTCAACTTTAACCGAGCAAAGTGCTGAGAACTTTGGTATACTGTTTGATAAAACCTGATTTAATAAAAACCTTATTGATAAAAATAAAATCTGATGTAAAAACTTTAAACTGGAAGCTTGGTATATTAACTCTGTACTTTTAATTGTCAACTCTGATTTGACTTTATATTTCTTTTACAACCAGTATAACGTTGAATGTCGCTAGACATGGTTTTTACATTTAATAATTTCTTTTCACACTTGTTTAACTCAAAATTGATAGGTCGATAATGAATTGATACAACTCAAATAATAAATTGGATCAAATTACTGGGGATAAAAAAATTAATCTGAAACGCATATCACTCATATTTAAATGCTGGTGGATGTTATTTTGACAAGAATGTATATTTATTGTGTATATATAAACACATATATATATATATATATATATATATATATATATATATATATATATATATATATATATATATATATATATATATATATATATATATATATGTGATGTATATATATATTCATATATATATGTGTGTGTGTGCATGTATAGGTGTAAATAAATATGTTTATGTGCACATATAGATAAGTATTTTAAGCAATATATATATATATATATATATATATATATATATATATATATATATATATATATATATATATATATATATATATATATATATATATATATATATATATATATATATATATATATATATATATATATATATATATATATATGTATATATATATATATATATATATATATATATATATATATATATATACATACATATATATATATATGTGTGTGTGTGTGTGTGTATAATATATATATATATATATATATATATATATATATATATATATATATATATATATTGAATAATTTTTATTAATTGATTTATATTAGTCGATCTAGTTTTATATTAGTTTAGTTATATATCAATATTTGCAACAGTAAAGCAATTTGTGAATATTAAAACGAAACAATTTTTTTTAAATAAAAAAAAATAGTATATTTTAAATTAGTACGTGAGTTTCTATATCGTGTTTTGTTTTAAGATAGAAATTCTCTTCGAAAGTTTGAGTTTCTAAGCAATATCATGTGATAATATTTATAATTTTGCATGTCTTTCCATGAATATGTTTTTAAAAATCAGTAATTAGAAAAAATATCATTGATATAAAAAAATTTAATCCCGAAACCCATTAGACTGAAAACCGGTTCTAAAACTTAGTACATATATTTCTCTCTTTTACATTCTTCTTGCAATTATCTAATTCTACGATAATTTTAGACTAAAAAGTACTAAGATTAATAAATTTAATAAATTTTTTTTGTCTAATAAACAATAAGAGGTTTCATTTTAATAGAAAAAACAGCCTGAATAAACTGAATCTATATTATATAGTATTTTTTTAAGGTTTATATAGTATTTTACCTGTAATAAAATATTAAGTTGTAAATAGTTTAAATTAAAAAGCTCAAAGTGCTGCCAAAATGTAGTTTCCTTTGTAGTTTGTCATTGTATTTGACCTGTGACATCCGAATACTTTTTAAAATTTTAACTGTAAAGTGTAGTAAAAGATTAATTCAAAAACGTAGTTAACTTAGAACTACTTATATATATATATATATATATATATATATATATATATATATATATATATATATATATATATATATATATATATATATACATTTATATATATAGATGTATACACACACATATAAATAAATAAATAAATAAATAAATATATATATATATATATATATATATATATATATATATATATATATATATATATATATATATATATATATATATATATATATATATATATATATATATATATATATATATATATATATATATATATATATATATATATATATATATATATATATATATATATATATATATACGTTTTACTTTCAGAGAAGTTAGGTGAAAACTAGTTTAAAATTTTGATCTATATTTTACTATAGTGCTTTATGTACAGAAAAAAATTAATTAAATATCAATAAAATTAGTACATTAAATACCTTTCTATTCAATTACTCATTCTATTCAATCTGATAATCGAAAAGAGAAAAGCGTGATAAAAATTAATTAGAACGTGTTTTTAATAAATATCATTCGTTTTTATGTACAAAACAACTACTTAACAAAATATTTATAATATGAAAAGAAGACTCAAAACACTAAAATAAAAACCTTATGTATTAATTAAATGTATTTGTCTCTTCTATTTTCCATGTAACGTCTAAATTAAATTATAAGCTTATAAATTTAAAAGGAGAAATGTAGTGAAATTTAATCTAATATCTTGATTTATTTATTACTTTTAATACTTTTTATGCACAATAGACTAAAGAAGTACTTAATTAAATATGAATGGCATTAAACATTTAACATAAAGTTTAATACTGAATATATTAATTACAATGTATATTTCTCTACGAATTTTATTTTAAATATCAAAATTAATTTCATTTTTTTTACTTTGAAGCAGGAAAATTACCCAAAATTATAGCTAATAGCTCGTAAGTGTATCACAATATTAATAAATATTATTACTGATGTGATAAAAAATATACTTAATAATATTATTAATTTGAAGAGACATAATTACATATATATATATATATATATATATATATATATATGTGTGTGTGTGTGTGTATATATATATATTATATATATATATATATATATATATATATATATATATGCATATATATATATATATATATATATATATATATATACGTATATAAAGATATATATATCTATATAAATTATTTGTTTATATAAGGCTAAAAGTTATACAATTGTTTAACAACTTAATATTTTGTACATGTTAAAATCCTTGAATTAACTGTGTAATAAAAGTTCACTTCACAACAGTCTATTATTTTAGTTTTCTCTACATGGTATGAATATTTAAAACAGTTTTTATGAATGATCTTTGCGAAAATGATTTTAAGACTAAAAACTAAACATTATTATAAAAAGTTTAATAAATATTATTCAAAACATATTAATTTATTTCTAATTAATTTATTTATATGTAAAGTAAAGCTTTTCTAAATTACATATATTTCCGTATACTAGATCAAAAATTCTTTGGAGCGCATGTTAATTTTTGAATACTGCAAATATTGATCACGTCATATGTCTTCTGAAACATAAAAACTGCTTATTATAAAATGAAACTTTTACTGAGCTATATATATTTTTTTTTGCAACAACTTGTTTTTTTTGAAGAGCAAACATCTTAACCCTCAGTCAAAATTAGTCAAGATGTTTGTAATGGCTCATGTTTATAAGAGTCTTAAAATGTTAAGAAATATGTCAGGTAATATCCAAACCACTATTATGTCAAACCTAGACGAGTCGGGCAATGTGACACAGTATTTATTCAGTTTTACCAAAACATGTTACATTGTTCAAAAAATTTTACATATATATACATATTCATACATATATATATATATATATATATATATATATATATATATATATATATATATATATATATATATGTATATATATACATATATATATATATATATATATATATATATATATACATATATATACATATATATATATATATACATATATATATATATATATATATATATACATATACATACATATATACATATACATATATATACATATATATATATATGTATATATATATATATATATATATATATATATATATATATATATATATATATATATATATATATATATATATATATATATTTATATATTTATATAGATAAGAGCCAAAAAAACTTGTACACTTGTAGCTAAATATTTTGTAGTAAACACACAAAAAAAACTCTCGTAAACACACAGAAGTGCTGCAACACAACGCTGCATGGGTGTTACAAGTCCCAGGAAAATAACAAGAGAATTAAGCAAAAGCCGTAAGACTAAGTTAATAAAGAGAAATATAAAAACAATTAAAGGTATAGATAGTAAGAATAGAGAATCTAATATTACACAAGTAAACGAAACACTTAAAATTTGCTACTGTACAAAATACAGTTTAAAAAAAATAAATAAACAGGTCATTCTTTTTATCGCAAAACACATTTATAGCTCGTAAAATGAATATTTGCCTAACTACTATTAACATGATACATCCAATTCTGTTCAACAAATCCATCAAAAGGTCACTAAAGTATTAATTTCAGTAACACAATCATAAAAATACATAACAATAGTTTAATTTAATTTTTTTTATAATTTGCATTAAAATTAACCAGATAATGACAAATGCGATCAATTCTTTGATAATAATTTAAAAGAGATTTTAAATTATTATCAAATAATTAATAAATTTTTATCATTTTTTTACATATATACACACACACACACACACACACACACACACACATATATATATATATATATATATATATATATATATATATATATATATATATATATATATATATATATAAAATTGATGATCCAAATATGCACTGAAGATCCAAAAAAACTTGTACACCTGTCAAATATCTTGTAGGGCTCTCGTAAACAGGCAGACGTACCGCAACACGATGTTGCATGGACTCAATTAATGGCTTAAACAGTTCTGTTGCAAATTGAAGCCATGACTTTTAAACTAACTTAAATCTTGATAACCTGTCATTGTAGGAGCAGAAACCGATCTAAAAATTGTGCCAGACAATTATTGTCTTACATAGGTGTTGCCGGTCGTAGCGCCGTATTCTGATTTGTTCCTTATCTCCTTCTTTGTATTATCAAACCTATAGCAGCCTTTTGGCTCTAGACATTATATATATATATATATATATATATATATATATATATATATATATATATATATATATATATATATATATATATATATATATATATATATATATATATATATATACATATATATACATATATATATATATATATATATATATATATACATATACATATATACATATATATATATATATATATATATATATATATATATATATATATATATATATATATATATATATATATATATATATATATATATATATATATATATATATATATATATAGGTATGTATATATATACATATGTATATATATAGGTATGTATATAATTCTGTCTGAGAATAGTGTATTCACTTCTAATTCATTACAGGATATCAAAATTGTTTTTCATCCAAAATTAAAGCGAAATATTTAAAATATCCAAATATTTAAAATGTTATAATTTTATTTTATTTTGGTTACTGTGGAACATTGTAATATTATTTCCACCTTATTCAATTTCTAGCATTTATATTTAGATTCATTTGGTTCGGAATTCATGTCCATATAACCAATATTATTTTTCTCGCATTTATCCTTCCTGGACAATTTACCGGTTGGTATTTTCCCCCATATGTATCACGAATAAAATTTTATCCCCATCACTTTCTTTTTTAAAAGTATTGTTTTGTATAAATTTTTTAGCAATTGGGAAAGCAGTATTTTTGTTGATACGAATATGTCCAAGTCATAAGAGAGAAATTTTTTTATCTTGGATCTAACTTTAAATATCAGTAGATGTTTTTCAGTGGAGATAACTATTTGGGAAAAACTTTACAAAGTTACACATCAACTATAATTCCAGCGAAATTTAGGTACTGCTAACTTGTTTTTCCCACAGTTCTACTAATTTCTCCCAACATGACAAGTACGGATATCTTAATAGTCTATATATATATAAATGAATTTGTGTGTGTCTGTCTGTCTGTATGTATGTATGTACTCAATAGACTCAAAAACTATCCATCCAATCGCCGTGAAAATTTGGGAAATGTTTAGGTATATCCCTGGGAAGGTTTTTGTAAATTTTCAACGTTCGAAATTCATTCCTTCCCCCTTTTTCGAGCATTTCATGTCATTATTCCAAGCATTATTTTCCCCGGTTAAACGCAAACGATTAAGTTTTTAATTTATCGCATCATATCTAAGGGAAAGAAGCAATGTTTCTAGCAATGTGACGTCATCCCAAGTAATTGTTTTAAACGCAGTTTTCCACGGTTAAAAGCAGGAGATTAAAATGTTCAATTCATCACATAATAAATAGGCGAAAATGATATTTTTCTATCATTATGACGTCATTCATTTAAATATTTCATTTATTCATTTCTTATTTTATATTATTTAAAATCGTCTGCTTAGTATCTATTCGATTTGAACTGAAATTTGAGATATAAAGTGATTCACTTTCATTTCTATGTGACGCAAATTATAGCATTTTTATATAAGAACTAATTTTAAATTTAATTCTTGGTTCATTTTTATGTTACAATGAAATGCATATCAACAATATTCTAAGTACAAAAAGTACAAATTTCAGTGACTCTCATGGCCAAATAAAACCTATCATTTTATATAGTTATCTTCATATTCATATGGTTGTCGATATGAATGTGTGTTTCTGTTTCATACAAAACTATGTGGTTTGTCATAAATTTCCTTAATTTTGGAAAACATTTATTACTACCAACAAAATTAGCACTGTTGCTGTCAAAACCTGTGCTTCCTATTCTATCACGTAATATGTCAAGATCTGTTAACTTTGCTAATCAACGTACAGTAGTAATACAGTAATGAAATTTAGGGTTAAGCTTATATTTTACAATAAAAAAAGTTTGAGCAAATTTAATATAAGACAAATTCGATTATAAAAACTGAATAATGTTATAATACGCTTATGATAGAAATATATAAACATGCCAATGACTCGAACTGAACTTTGACGAATTTAGAGAGTTATGCAAGAAAAATAAATCTTTGTTTAAAAGTAATATATTAAGTTCACCGTAGCGAAGCACGGGCAAACTTGCTAGTGTACTATAACTATCTGTTTCGCGAGATACTTTAATTACTCCGGGACTGGGGAAAGTGTGCATTAACTTTTTCATTGGAAATGTTGTGTGGCAAGTAGAAATTCAACTTGGTGCCAGAAAGAGTATACTTAACATTTTCGTCAGTTTCGGAATAACTTGTTCTCATCCCCTTTTCTGTAGATACTTTGATTCTTTGGCAGAATGATGACCTAATGTTTAGCACGCTGTTCTTCTACACTGGAGTTCGTTGGTTAGAATCCCACTGTGTCGTGGATGTACGTAGTTTTCCGGAATCGGCTTTAACCCTTTAAAGGTCACAACTAAAGATTCTTTCAGATTTAAGGACATTAGGTTATAAACGTTGTCTGTGAACCTTATAAATAGGAAACATACGAAATCAAATTTTACATTCCTTTGGTAGGTGGGAATTTTTTGATGGGAGAGTAATTGTGAAACCCTTCCCTTGTACAGCCTGGAAACAATAGTCTCGTAAAATTAATTATAGTTGAAGAACAATATATAAATATCATACAAATGATGTAATAAATCGATAACTACACAATTTTTCATTGTTGTTTGGGGAGGTGTTTTTGTTTGAGGTCATAAGGAGAAATATGAAAATCGAGATTTTTATATATTGTTTTATATATAGATAGAGACAAAGAATATACAGAACTATAAATATAACTATATAAGAATTATTATATCCTTTTCATTGATTATTTGTCTTCAAAAATAATGTGAAAACCTTAAATATGCAGATATACAGGTTTCTTAAAAGAACAGGATGGATGTATTATGTTTTGGAAATATATAAATGCTGTTTAGATTATGTATTTAATTTAAGGTATTAGTCTAAGTTTGAAGAACTTTTTTCTTTAAACGTAGAAACTAATTCATGTTTTTACATTTTTAGATTTATTTTTATATTATCATAGAGAATTGCTCTTAAAATTTTTTTTCATCTAGAAATTTTTATTAAATTTCTAATAAATCAAGAAATTTTAATAAAAAAATCGGGTTTTTTCAAAATATCTAATTTTTTAATAAATTAAATTATTTCAATATTTTTTCATGCAACACATTTCTCACACACTGGACTAACTAGGGAATCACCTAAAATCTTTGCTTACTTTACATTTGGTAAAAAATTTTGGTTCTTCAAAATCATACTCACTGAATTTTTATCGAATTTTCATTACCTTTATATCTAACTATGAGTGTAACATCATTAAAAATTATCCAAATTTAAAGCTTTTAGGTCATTCACTAGTAAATACTATCAAAAGCATTCATAATAATTTTCAACAAAATATTTTAAGAACTTTTTGAGAAATCACATTTGAAGTTTCAACATTTTATTAAAAATACGGTTCTGAGAAAAACGCATTTGAAGTTTATGAAAGCAACTTTAACTATTAAAAAGTTAAAATACATGTTTAAAATTCCCCACACTTTCGTGCTTCAAACCTTTCTAATTGCTGAGATGATAGTTATTAAAAATACTAGAAAAATGTTTAAACTAATCTTCATAAAAATTTAAAAGTTTTGTCCAAAAAATGCTTCTAAAAAATTCACAACTTCCGGTTCAGAACCCGCTACTTCCATTTTGTTTTGACAGCTGTCACTGATGTTTAAACAGCTGTAACTATTTTTAAAAATGCTGTAGAGACAAAACAAAAACAGATTTAGAAGCTTAAAAGTTGAAATTTTACTACAGAGAAATAAAAAAAAATTATGAATTTTGGAAAAAAATGACGTTTTGAACGTAGACAGATTCCTTAAGGTAATAAGGTAAGGTTATAAGTTGATAAGTTTCAGTTAGATGTGAAAGGTAATAGAAGGTTTACACTTAAAGTATAAAATTCAAAGTATTTAAAAATTTCATAAAATAATTGTATTTGGAAGAAATAAATATAGGTATCAGTTGAAACTGTTCTGCGGTTTCTAGTAATAATATTGGGAGTAGTAATTTTGCCCTCGACATTCTCGTATATTTATAAAAAAGGAAAGTTATTATTATTGTTAGTGCTATTTCTGTTTTTATTATTACAAAACTCATGAGCATTATTATAAAAATAAAATCTACCTTTTAACTATTCTATAGCTTTTTTCCATGAAATTAAAGAAAAATTCCCATTGGCTGGAAATTATTACAGGTAGTAATAAGAAATTGTTGAAAATCAAGTTAACTGCAGTTACCGGAAGTAACTCAATTGTGGATAGAAAAACTGAAAATAGCAGGTAAACAGCTACTTATGGTTGCTAGAGGTAAAACCCAAAATTTGACAGAAATCTTAAATGTTGCTATAAAGTGTGTAGTCAAAATTTGGTTTATTTAAGGCAAAACATACTCGAGTTTTGGTTTGTCTACAGAAATGCATACGCATAATACAAAAAAAAAGGTACTTTTAGATGCAATGAGTTCTGAAACCTTTAGATCAATCAAAATCTGGAGGATGGATTTTTAGACGATTATAATACTCCCTACACTAGACATACTGTCGAAGATTCGAATGAACACGCCGTTTAGCTTAAGAACGAATTTATTGAAACAAAGTTGCAACTCGCAACTTTACAAGATCGAGAATTTGCCTACAAATAGTGGGTATCAGCTTTTATACCCGAACAGAATATTCTAGAAACATCTAATTTACATATTAATGAACGATCTAGAATGTTAGAGAACACAAGGGACAACAAATAACATTTTTGAATTAAAAACCTATCTTTTAGATCAACCTCCATGGCTAGCATCGAACCCACAAACTTGGATCTGGATCTTGTGCCTTCATCATTCGGCCACTGAGCTCGTTGGTAAAGCTTCTGTATGCGGCAAAATAAAACTGGAAATCGCAAGTAAACAGCTACTTCTGGTTGCGAGAGTTAAACCCAAAATTTGACAGAAAACTTAAAATTTTGCTATAAAGTATGTAGTCAAAATTTGGTTCTTTTAAGGCAAAACATACTCGAGTTATCAGCTTTGTCTACAGAGATGCATACACATAATTCCAAAAAATGGTATTTTCAGACGCAGAGAGTTCTAAAACCTTTATATCAATCAAAATATGAAGGATCGATTTTTAGACAATTATAATACTTCCTACACTAGGCATACCGCCAAGAAGATTCTAATGAACACACCGTTTAGCTTAACAGACGAATTTATTGAAGCAAAGTAGCAACTCGCAACTTTACAAGATCGAAAAGTTGCCTACAACTAGAGGGTATCAGCTGTTATACCCGGACAGAATATTCAAGAACACAAGGCAACAGTAAATAACATTTTTGAATTAAAAATCCATACTTTGGAACAACCGCCAAGGCGAGCATCGAACTCACAAAATTCGGGTCTGGATCTCGTGTCTTGTCCTTCGGCCAATGAGCTCGTTGGCAAAGCCTCTTTATGCGGCAAAATAAAACTAGAAATAGCAGGTAAACAGCTACTTACGGTTGCGAGAGGTAAAACCCAAAATTTGACAGAAATCTTAAATGTTGCTATAAAGTATGTAGTCAAAATTTGGTTTATTTAAGGCAAAACATACTCGAGTTATCAGGTTTGTCTATAGACACGCATACACATAATTCCAAAAAAATGGTATTTTTAGACGCAGGGAGTTCTAAAACCTTTAGATCAATCAAAATCTGGAGGATGGATTTTTAGACGATTATAATACTCCCTATACTAGGCATAAGAGAAAGTAGAAATGATAGATAAAAAATCCTTTTCGACTTTTTTTCTTATATTTCGTACTTTAACGGGATTGGAATTTAAATTTTTTTGCTGAATCTCGACTAGATGATATTTTCTATCGTTTTATAATAAATAGTAACATAACTAGCAATTTATGAATTTAATTATCCTTAATTAAAAAATATTAATATTTAACTTTGTAAGACTTTTGCATATCCATTCATTTTCTCTTATATCATCTGATTTTATTATCTTATATTATCTGATTTTTTATAATTTGTGTGCTGCTTAAGCAAATTCTTAACACACTTAAATTACAAACAATCTATTGGTCAACCCTTATATGTATTTAAAAGACCAATATAAGTGAAAAAATGATTAAAAATTGGAAAAAATTTAAAGTAAAAATAATAGTTATTAATGTGGAAGACATAATTTTTACTTTAATCAGACATTATTTTTACTTTGATCAATATTCATTATTTTTAATTAAGTAAATCCTAATTAATAAAACCAATCTTGATTTTTAATATACTCTCAGTATTTACATGTTTTTTGGCTTGTGCTGTAAAATTTGAAAGTAATACAAACCGAGATATTAAAATGTTTCTTTTAACAAAATTGTTTAAAAATCATATATACATATTTATGTAGTAATATTGCATTAAAATCATTCTTTTGTGTTATTTAAAAAATAGTCCTAATATTTTTTAAATTCTAATTTTTTACGTAATGTACTTAGTGTATAAGTAGTATAAAAATAATAAGAATTACATTTGCTCCGTCTGTGCATTTGTTTTACATTAGTTGAGGGAAAAAATCTTTTTTAAACTCTAAAATAAAAAGGTCCTCAGATCTTTTGAATTTCTTATGAAAAGAACGTAGTATAATTTACATATCTGCTGCCTTTTTCAGAAACGAAGGCAAATTTATTATTTCTTTCTATGTTAAAGAATGACTTTTTTTTCAATGAAAGCATTTTATCTTCAACAGAATTTGTTTTTAAAAGGAGTAGTATGTATCTCTTACATAATATATGGTGTATTAAAAAGCCGTTAGAGATAAAAGTTACTGTAGAGTTGTGGATAGGTAATTATATATCACATTGTTTTCAGAGGACACGCTACCTTTAATACTTCAAAAATTCGATTTTTTGTTTTTATATTTTGTAAATCACTGGATATTTTTAAAATAAACCCCGTTGATATATTCAAATTAGAATCTGACAAATAATACATTCTTTATATTCAATACCGTAGCTATTTAGAAAACTATGAAAACTTAAAATGCATTTTACTGAAAATGGAATTTTAACAACTTGCGTGCACTGTAAATAATAAAAAAAAACACATATCCATTTCAAATGTACTGTAAAACATTATAAAGTTACTGTGCAACTGTTGTTGATTATATCATATTTTATTTATAGTGTTTGAAATAGTATTTTTAAGCATTATTTTATCTATATCACCTTTATAATTCAGTCACTTGGTGTAATAGTTCGGATAGTTTTGATATAAGCAAAAATAATTTCGATAATAATGATACTTGCTTTGTATTGTAAGTTTAAAAGTTTTTAAACAATCTCTCACTTTTCACTTATTAAAAAAGTTTTTATTTTTTGAAAGAAATTAAATTTAGCAACTAATTAAATGAAGAGAACAAATTCTGATAATGCCATGTATTTACAATAATAAAAAAATATTTCATAACTTTAAGAAATTAGAAAAAATATTCGAGTTAAAGTTAATCTAAAGGGGATGTATCCCCTCACGATGTTCTACTTAACAATTTGTAAGTTTAAAAATTCCACCTTTATCGAAATATTTATAATGCTTACACATATATGCAATACACCCATGAAATGCACATAAAATTCCTGCCACTGTAAGAAAATGGTTCAAATTTTTGTATTTAAATTTTTTTTTAAATTTTCAATTTGAAAGTATTTCTGAAAATAATTAATAAGACATGGTGCACTTTGATCTGAAAAGTCTTCATTAGATCGGCAAACTTTTGATTCTATATAATTTAAAAAGTTTTGTTCTATTTAAAATGAAGTGTATCAGCATTTATTTAAAAAAAGTATTAATAAGTTATATTATAATTCGATCTGAAGAGTTAAAATTGTAATAGCACCTTTTTTATTCAACAGAATTGGTTTTAAAAGGAATAGTATGTTTATCCTACATAACATATAGTGTATTAAAAAGCCGTTAGAGATAAAAGTTACTGTAGAGTTGTGGATAGGTAATTATATATCACATTGTTATAAGAGGACACGCTACCTTTAAAACTTCAAAAATTTGATTTTTTGCTTTTATATTTTGGAAATCACTGGATATTTGTGAATCATTTAAAATTAACCCCGTTGATATATTCAAATTAGAATCTGACAAATAATACATTCTTTATATTCAATACCGTAACTATTTAGAAAACTGTGAAAACTTAAAATGCATTTTACTGAAAATGGTGTTTTAACAACTTGCGTGCACTGTAAATAAAAAAAAGCACATATCCATATCAAATTTACAATAAAACATTATAGAGTTATTGTGCAACTGTTGTTGTTTATATCATTTTTAATTTCTAGTGTTTAAAATAGAATTTTTAAGCTTTATTTTAGCTTTATCACCTTTATAAGTCAGTCACTTGGTGTAATATTTCTGATACTTTTGATATAAACAAAAATAATTCTGATAATAATGAAACTTACTTTGTAAGTTTAAAAGTTTTTAAACAAATTCTCTCCTTTTCATTTAGTAATAAAAATTTTTTATTTTTTGGAAACAAAGTAAATTCAGTAAAGCTAATTAAATGAAGAGAACAAATGCTAATAATGCCATGTATTTACAATAATAAAAAATATTTGATAACTTAAAAAGTAGGAAAAAATATTCGAGTTAAATATAACCTAAAAGAGATGTATCACTTTAAGATATTCCAGTTAACAATTTTATAAGTTTAAAAATTCCACCTTTATCGAAATATTCATAATATTTACAAATATATACAATACAACTATGAAATGCAAATAAAAATTTCTGTAACTGTAAGAAAATGGCTCCAGTTTTTGTATTTTAGAATTGTTTTTTAGAAATTTTTGGTTTGAAAGTATATTTGAAAATTATTAAGGCATAGTGGAATTTGTTCTGAAATGTCTTCATCAGATTGGCAAAATTTTGTTTCTATATAAATTAAAAGTTTTGTTCCATTTAAAAAAGTCTTCTAGCATTTTTTATATTACAAAAATTACTAATGAGTTATATTATATTTCGACCTGAAGAGTCAATATTATAAAAGTTTCTTTTTCATTCAACAGAATTTGTTTTTAAAAGGAAGAGTATGTATCTCCTACATAATATATGGTGTATTAAAAAGCCATTAGAGATAAAAGTTACTCTAGAGTTGTGGCTAGGTAATTATATATCACATTGTTTTGAGACGACACGCTACCTTTAAACTATCAAAAATCTGAATTTTTTTCTTGTTATATTTTAAAAATCTCTAGATATTTTTGAATAGTTTAAAATAAACCCCATTGATATATTCAAGTTAGAATATGAAAAATATTACATTCTTTATATTCAATACCATACATATTTGGGTAACTATGAAAGCTTTAAAAGTATTTTACAGATAATGGTGTTTTATCAACTTAATTGCACTGTAAATAAAAACATTACTGCACATATCCATTTCAAATTTACAGCAAAAACTTTATAGACCTACTGTGCAACTGTACCAAAATTCGTTGTTGTTGTTTATATCAATTTTTATTTATAGTGTTTAAAATAGAATTTTTAAGCATTGTTTTAGCTTTATCCCTTCTATAATTCAGTCACTCCGTGTATTATTTCTGATACTTTTGATATAAGCAAAAATAATTTCGATAATAATGATATTTGCTTTGTATTGTAAGTTTAAAAGTTTTTAAATAATCTCTCACTTTTCACTTATTAAAAAAGTTTTTATTGTTTTGAAAGAAATCAAATTTAGAAAAACTAATTAAATGAAGAGAACAAATGCTGATAATACCATGTATTTACAATAATAAAAAAAATATTTCATAACTTCAAAAAATAAGAAAAAATATTCAAGTTAACCTAAAGGGGATGTATCCCCTTAAGATATTCTACTTAACAATTTGTAAGTTTAAAAATTACACCTTTATCGAAATATTTATAATGCTTACACATATATGCAATACACCCATGAAATGCACATAAAATTCCTGTCACTGTAAGAAAATGGCTCGAATTTTCGTATTTATTATTTTTTTTTTAATTTTTCTGTTCGAAAGTATTTTTGAAAATTATTAATAAGACATGGTGCATTTTGATCTGAAAAGTCTTCATGAGATCGGCAAACTTTTGATTCTATATAAATTAAAAATTTTGTTCTATTCAAAATAAAGTCTTCCAGCATTTTTATATTATAAAAATTGTTAATAAGTTATATTATATTTCGATCTGAAGAGTCAAATTTGTAATAGTCCCTTTTTCATTCAACAGAATTTGTTTTTAAAAGGAATAGTATGTCTCACCTACATAATATATGTTGTATTAAAAAACTGTTAGAGATACAAGTTACTGTAGAGTTGTTTATAGGTTATTATATATCACATTGTTTTGAAACGATACGCTACCTTTAAAACTTCAAAAATTTGATTTTTTGTTTTTATATTTTGGAAATCACTGGATACTTTTAAATCATTTAAAATTAACCCCGTTGATATATTCCAATTGGAATCTGACAAATAATACATTCTTTATATTCAATACCATAGCTATTTAGAAAAGTATGAAAGCTTAAAATGCATTTTACTGAAAATGGTATTTTAACAACTTGAGTGCACTGTAAATAAAAACAGCACATATCTATTTCAAATTTACTGTAAAACATTATAGAGTTACTGTGCAAATGTTGTTGTTTATACCAATTTTTATTTATAGTGTAGAAAATAGAATTTTTAAGCATTGTTTTAGCTTTATCACCGCTATAATTCAGCCACTCCGTGTAATATTTCTGAAACTTTTGATAAAAACAAAAATAATTTCGATAATAATGACACATGCTTTGTATTGTAAATTTAAAAGTTTTCAAGCAATCTCTCACTTTTCACTTATTAAATTTTTTTATTCTTTTTGAAAGAAATTAAATTTAGCAAAACTAATTATATGAAGAGAACAAATGCTGATAATACCATGTATTTACAATAATAAAAAAATATTTCATAACTTCAAAAAATAAGAAAAAATATTCGAGTTAAAGATAACCTAAAGGGGATGTATACCCTTAAGATAGTCTACTTAACAATTTGTAAGTTTAAAAATTACACCTTTATCGAAATATTTATAATGTTTACACATATATCCAATACACCCATGAAATGCACATAAAATTCCTGTCAATATAAGAAAATGGCTCGAATTTTTGTATTTAATATTTTTTTTTTAAATTTTCAGTTCGAAAGTATTTTTGAAAATTATTTATAAGACATGGTGCATTTTGTTCTGAAAAGTCTTCATTAGATCAGCAAACTTTTTGATTCTAAAAAAATTAAAACGTTCTGTTCTATTTAAAATAAAGTTTTCCAACCTTTTTTATATTATAAAAATTATTAATAAGTTATATTATATTTCGATCTGAAGAGACAAAATTGTAATAACCCCTTTTTTATTCAACAGAATTTGTTTTTAAAATAAATAGTATGTATCTCTTACATAATATATGGTGTATTAAAAAGTCGTTAGAGATAAAAGTTACTGTAGAGTTGTGGATAGGTAATTATATATCACATTGTTTTGAAAGGACACGCTACCTTTAAAACTTCAAAAATTCGATTTTTTGTTTTTATATTTTGGAAATCACTGGATATTTTTAAATCACTTAAAATAAACCCCATTGATATATACAAATTAGAATCTGACAAGTAATATATTCTTTATATTCAATACCATAACTATTTGGGTAACTATGAAAGCTTTAAAAGTATTTTACAGATAATGATGTTTTATCAGCTTAATTGCACTGTAAATAAAAACATTACTGCACATATCCATTTCAAATTTACAGCAAAAACATTATAGAAAAAAAGTTAAAAAAGTTTTTATTTTTTGGACACAAATTAATTTCAGTAAAGCTAATTAAATGAAGAGAAAAAAAGCTGATAATGCCATGTATTTACAACAATAAAAAATATTTCATAACTTCAAAAAATAAGAAAAAAATATTCGAGTTAAAGTTAACCCAAAGGAGATGTAGAATAATGTCTTCCGGCATACTTTATATTATTAAAATTAATAATCAGTTATGTTATATTTCGTTCTGAAGAGTCCAAAATTGTAATAGCCCCTTTTTCATTCTATCTAAAATAAAGTTTAAAATAAAAAAATTCCTACATCATTCATGAGGATCTAGATTTATTATTTTGCTTTGTTATAAAAAAGCAATATTTAAAAAAATATACAATGTTTTCACTAAAAAAATTAGAAAATCATTCATTGTCTAAATAACTTTTGAAATTAATAAATAAGAAATTATTTCTATCAAATTGAAAATTATTTATTCTGTAAACCTCGATAGTAGTAATTTGATGAACTTAATTTTTATTATTATGAAGGCTAATTTAAAAATATATTTAATTTTAAATTTTTTTTTAATTATTCCAAAAGATTAAATGTCAGTTAAGTATAAAATTTTGATTTATATAATAAAAGAGATATGGAACTTTAATTTAACTCAACAATTCAGTTTCTAACACATATATTTTAAATGTTATCTTGAGAATAAGTGAATTTATTTTCTTATCATTTACCTTAAATATTTATATTTTTACAAAAACATTCCATTTGGAATGTCAAAACGAAATAATGTTTTAATGCTAGAGCGTTATTAATTAAAAAGTTAACAAGTAAAAAAGTTATTTTGTGATATTTAAAACATTTTGTGATATGAATAAAATAAGTTGTTATAATGAAGATTTACAGTCTCGAAAATTACTGTGCCCCCTTAACTTAGTGTTAGGAACATTTTATACATTTAAGTATAACTAAAAGTGAAGTACAGCTGATTAATTATTTATTAGTTTTTAAAATGTTTCTCATGAATTAAATTAATTGTATTAAAATTTTTTAGAATTTACATAATATTAAAAAATTTTTTGTTAATGAAAACTTTTATTAATTTCAAAAATGATCTTTGTGACTTAGTTTTTCATACATTCTTACAAAATATTATAAAAATGCTTTTAATATATATTAAGATTAATATGTGCATTCTCTTAAAGTATTGATTTCATTAAAGTAGCAAAACTCGATTTAAGTTGAATAAAAAACATTTTTTTTTAATTCAACGCCTAGACATAAAAACATTTTTTACAAACTGATCATACATCTATTAAGTAAACAACGTCAAAAATGTTTTTAAAGTAAAAATAATAAAAATAAGAAAGAAAATAGATAATATTTATTAATTATAAAATAAATTAAAAAATTTAAAAAATATATAAAATTATGAAATTAGAAAATTAGAAAATATATATCTATAAAATTATAAAATTTTGACTTCATTTATATTATCAAAACTTGATTTAAGTTTAGAATGGGCTGAATTTGAAATAAAAAAATTTCATATTAACAAATCATACAATCTATCATGAAAACAACGTCAAAAATGTTTTAAAAAGTTTTAAAGTTTTAATTATAAAAAAGAAAGGAAATGGACGATATAATTTATTATAAAATATATAAGAAAAATTTGAAGAAAAATATAAAATTATGCTGTATAAGAAAATATAAATCAATATAATCATAAAATAAGATAGTTTAAAAAATAATTTTGGGGTTTTTTTTCATAATTTTTCTAACTTTTTCTGCGAATTCATTTTTTATGGATATATACAAAATAATATCCAAACGCTCCTAAAGTACATTGAATTAATATGTATATCCGTTTAAAATTTCGACCTCAATTATAATATCAAAACTTGATTTATATTTAGGAAGGGCTAAATTTGTTGTGAAACTTCAACTCACAGACATAAAAACATTTCCTATTATTTAACTATTCAATCTATCAGCAAATTTTTTAACCCTGGAACCACGGGATGGGTAATTTCGACTCAAAAACTATCGTGTGTCTAAATTTTTTAAAGACTTACTAACAAAAGTGAAATAAATTTCTTGACTTTTCCTAATTTTATATCCATACAAATCTATGAAAATATAATATTGAAGAATCTGTGCATATGGGAAAAAAGGTTTGTTACTAAACTTCCGAATATAGAAACAAAACCTTAGATATTTTTTAAATTCACCCAAAGACATAAAAATATTTCTTATAAACTATACGTCACAATGTTTTAAAAAGTTTTAAAGTTATAATAAGAAAAATAAGAAAGGAAGTAGACGCTATAATTTATTATAAAATATATAAGAAAAATTAGAAAAAAACATAAAATTATGCTGTATAACAAAATACAAATAAATATTATCTTAAAATAAGACAATGCTTTAGAAAAAATAATTTTTATGTTTTTTTCATTAATTTTTTTCTGCGACTTCAGTTTTCATGGATTTCTACAAAATATTATAAAAACGCTCCGAAAGTACATCTTTAAATTTTGTCCTCATATATATTATCAAAACTTGATTTATTTTTAGGAAGGGCTAAATTTTTTATTAAAATTCAACTCAGAGACATAAAAACATTTCCTTAAACACTCCGAAAGTACATCATTAAATTTTGTCCTCATTTATATTATCAAAACTTGATTTATATTTAGGAAGGGCTAAATTTTTTATTAAAATTCAACTGAGAGACATAAAAACATTTCCTTTAACGCTCCGAAACTACATCATTAAATTTTGTCCTCATATATATTATCAAAACTTGATTTATATTTAGGAAGGGCTAAATTTTTTATTAAAATTCAACTCAGAGACATAAAAACATTTCCTTAAACACTCCGAAAGTACATCATTAAATTTTGTCCTCATTTATATTATCAAAACTTGATTTATATTTAGGAAGGGCTAAATTTTTTATTAAAATTCAACTGAGAGACATAAAAACATTTCCTTTAACGTTCCGAAAGTACATCATTAAATTTTGTCTTCATTTATATTATCAAAACTTGATTTATATTTAGGAAGGGCTAAATTTTTTATTAAAATTCAACTCAGAGATATAAAAACATTTCCTTTAATTTAACTATTCAATATATCAGCAAAACGTTTTAACCCTAGAACCACGGGGTGGGGTATTTTGACTCAAAACTATTTTGGGTCTAATTTTTTAAAGACTTATTAACGAAACTGAAATAAATTTCTTGACTTTTATACCCATTTTATACCAAATTTTATACCATTAAAAATTTATGAAAATATAATATTGAAGAATCCTATACTAATAAGTTTATTACTAACCTTCCGAATGTGGAAACAATACCTTAGATATTTTTTAATTCAACGCACTGACATAAAAATATTTCTTATAAACTAATCATAAAGTCTCTCAAGAAAAACAACATAAAAAATGTTTTAAAAAGTTATAAAGTTATAATAATAAAAATAAGAAAGAAAATAGAAGATATTAATTAATTATAAAATAAATAAGTAAAATTTGAAAAAGATATAATATTATGCTGCCAAAGAAAATATAAATAAATATTTTCTTAAAATAAGACACTTTTCTTTAAAAATTTTTTAATAAATTTCCTAAACAGTGAATTGAAATAGCTACCTGGTTTTGTAATAAATTTCAATTTCATTAACTTCTTTATACTTTAGTTTATATTTAAAAAAATGTTTCTTAAATTTAAGGTATTAATTTTAAAAAACACTAGTCACTAGATTTCTTGATTTTTTTATATTATGTTTACAAATACTCATGTAAAATTTAGAGAATGGAAAACCTTTTTAATGAAATAAAAGACAAAATCCATCATAGATTATATTCATACATATAAAGTTTTTTGTTGTATGCAGCATTCCCATACTCTGGTATTTTTAATTTAAAAATGTCACAACAAATATAAAGTGTACCATTTTATCGAATAAGAATCACACGTTATTTCAATGCATGTACCAATAAAATTGTATACAAATACAATGTTGTTGAATTTATTCTTGTATTTATCTATTTAACTATCTATTTATCTATCAATTCCTGGAGAAAAATATAAAGTAAAGACAAAAACAAATATAAATTTTTATATTTTTTACTTACATTAAAAATTGTAAAAACTAAAGA
>CM063510.1:77401366-77408866 GCA_032207245.1 Pardosa pseudoannulata
ATGACGCCTCAATGATATCTTTTCTCGCGAAATTTCCAAGACTAATGTGTAATAGTACACATTCATATTAGTTTTTGGAGCCTTATCATGCCGATAACTTACACCTGTATGATGAAAGAAAATAATCATCATGAGCTTCCCAGCAGATTGGTTTCCTTTTATTTTTTGGTGGTGGAGAATCAATGCTTTATATACAGTTATTACGGACTTAATAATCGGATAAAAAAGATGCAACGGGTTCTTATCACCTGATAGCCGAACGATCGCTGAAGGGTAGAGAACTGCTTCTCGGCACCGGAGTTGGTGGATTTTAAACCCGTTCATGGCATCTATGCTCGTAGGTAGTAGATCTCAGTCTTATCAGCCCTCGTTTAGCAAAACAGTAGACTGTAGTGTTCCAAACCAAACCAAAACAAACACATTACCTGATATTACAGTCTTTAGGAAATTGGGATCATTTTGAAACTTCTGTTTCCAATCACAACATTGGTGAATTATTGTTTGCATGTATATTTTATTAAAACATTGATGGACCCATATGGAATAAGCATGACTGAACAAGCTGTAAATAGTTGAGCAGAATGTAAAATATCGACATTTTTAAATGTTAGTTGAAACCTCTATCTCTTAATATTAAATTCGCCCATTTTCTTACGAGATTTTCCAGATATTTAACGTTATTATACGTCGAGTTCTGTAAATTTTTTTATGTTTCATCTTTAAAGTTTGAGCGATCATTTCCGAAAGATTCATAATAAAGGACTATTTATTTTGAGGTTAATAGAAAGCTGTTTTGATGAAGATTTTAAGTCTTAAGAGGCACTATCTACTATTAAGGTTAAAAAAAATAAATAAAAAATCCTCAGCAAATAGCAACATTTCTTTTGAGAGCAATTAGCTTTCACAAGAGTAGTCTTGATACGTCTATATTTTCACGATTAAATTTTTATCAACAGAACTACATTTATAAATCGTTAATCGCTTATTTTTGCAATTCCATGTTTTAAAATTCAAAAATAATTGTTTTCTTTTGTAAAATATGTATTTCTATGATAATTAACAATGTAACGAATGTTTAGTACCTTTACAATTTTGGATTTACAAGATAAAAAAAGTTTTTTTTCATTTATAAAAAAAATGTAATTTATAATATATACAGATTAATAGTTACCTCGCTGATATGCAAATTTCCTTTTTTTCATTTTTAAAGTTTGAGAGATCTTTTCTACAAGGTTAATAAAAAATAGCTATTTTTTAGTGGTGAAGAATCAATGCTTTTCTATACAGTTATTGCGGACTTAATAATCGGATAACAAAGATGCATCGGGTTTTCATCACCTGAGAGCCGATCGAGGGCCAAAGGGTAGAGAACTGCTCCTGGGTACTGGAGTTGGTGGGTTTGAAACTCGTTCATGGCATCTATGCTCGTAGGTAGTAGATCTCAGTCTCATTAGCCCTCGTTTAGCAAAACAGTAGACTGTAGTGTTCCAAACCAAACACATTACCCGATGTTACTGTCTTTAGGAAATTGGGAACATTTTGAAACTTTTGTTTCCAATCTCAACATTAGTGAATTATTGTTTGCATGCATTCTTTATTAAAACATTGAAGGACTCATCTGGAACAAGAATGACTGTACAAGCTGTAAATAGTTGAACAGAATGTAAAATATTGACATTTTTAAAATGTTAGTTGAAACCTCTATATCCTCACATGGCATTCGCCCATTTTCTTGCGAGATTTCCCAGACATAAAACTTTATTATTTTTATCGAGTTCTGGAGACAAACGTCCTTTTTTTAAGACCTCAAGCTATCTAAAAATCGTAGACTCATCAAAACCTTTGTCTTTATAAGTTTCCTCCATTAACTTAACTGTTTCTGAAGCTGTTTTGCCCAAACGATAGCAAAACTTTATTGCTCGTCTCATTTTGTTTTTTTAACTCTGATTTACTCACCTCCATTTCTGTAGGGTGTATGAGAACAGTTTTTTAAACAACCGCAAAATTACGAAAATAAAACTGTTCACTTCGTTTATACTTTCATTTAACATTTTCAAAAAGTCTTCTGCACTTTTATTATTCAGTATCATGCAGTTGCCACTACGTAAGATTAATTTTATAAAATATTGTTTGTATATATATATAGATATATATGTTCATACAAAAATATTTATAATTCATATATATATAGTTCTTACTGAGTTACATTTTATTCTTGTTTAAAATTCTTGTTTTCTTTATTAAAACACTGAAGGACCCATGTGTAACAAACATGACTGTACAAGCTGTAAATAGTTGAGCAGAATGTAAAATATTGACATTTTTAAAATGTTGGTTGAAACCGCTATTTGCTCACATAACATTTGCCCATTTTCTTGCGAGATTTTTCAGACTTATAACGTTATTATTTTGATCCAGTTCTGGAGACAAACGTCCTTTTTTTTTAATCCTCAAGTTATCTAAAAATCGTAGACTCATCAAAACCTTTGTCTTTATAAGTCTCCTCCATTAACTTAACTGTTTCTGAAGCTGTTTTGCCCAAACAATAGCAAAACTTTATTGCTCATCAAATTTAGTTTTTTAACTCTGATTTACTCACCTCCATTTCTGTAGGATAAATGAGAACAGTTTTTTAAACAACCTCAAAATTACGAAAATAAAACTGTTCACTTCGTTTAAACTTTCATTTAACATTTTCAAAAAGTCTTCTGCACTTATATTATTTTGTATCGTGGTGTTGCCACTACGTAAGATTAATCTCATGGAAAACTGTTTATATATATATATATATATATAGGTATATATCTTCATACATAAATATTTATTATTCATACACACACACACACACACACACACACATATATATATATATATATATATATATATATATATATATATATATATATATATATACAGTTCTTACACAGCTTCATTTTATTTTTGTTTAAAAATACGCATGGCCATTTAAACGTGAACTGCTGCTGATTTTGTTTAGTTTTGTATATTTATTAACTTTCTTTCATTATATAAATTAGTTTTATAAAAGTTTAAATTAAAACAATTAAAATAAAATTTGATACTTGTGCGCTATTTCAGCAAGTAGATTTGTGGGATATATTAAAGATATTTTTCTGTATAAAGAATAAAAGAAAGAAAAGAGAAAATGAAAATTAAAATATTTATTTAACTATCTAAAAAATAAATGACATTATTTTCATATTACATTAAACAAATATACATACGAATGTAATTTTCAATTTAAATTTACTTGGGATTAACATTTTAGAGCCTCAAATATTAATAAACTTATCGTGAATTTCAGAGATAAAATGTGTTAAGAAGCAATTATTTTGTAAAACTCTTTCTTCGTCTGTTTCTTCCCGCTTTCAGTTTAAACGATAATAATACCACTAATAATCATTCTCGAAACAAAATCTCAATGATGATTATGATAATGCTTAAACTTAAGTTCTTTAATTCGAGCAAAAGAGAATGGGCATTTCCCAAAGGTCTACAGTACATTCAACTTAATACAAGCGTATATACATGAATGAATTTATGTAATGAATGAATGTAAAATTTTAATGATGATTCACTAAAAAGGAAACGCAGAACGTTATTTTAAAAATGTATTATTGTGGAGCGTATGGATGCATGCATGAAATAGCAATTAAAATCCGCCTCATGAAATCTTCTATATTTGGTTTTATTTTTATTACGTGTGGAATAAACTTAATGCATTTGTATATATGTTGTGTGTTATAAGTATGCTTTAAGTTTTAACAGCGTAATATATGTGATAATCTTCAACAATTATTCTTGTAAGACTAAGAGTATAATTCATGTGTTATAAATGCTGAAAAAAATATTATTGATTATAAGTGTAAACTATAATACAGAGTAGTTTGAAGTTTTTTCTAAAAAAAGCGTAGATATTTTATTAAATATGGAAATTTTATGGAGTTAAAAGCTGTCGTGTAGCTCTCGTTTATATTTAGGTATTAATCTGTGATCAAATGTATAGTGGTATTTATTTTGGTTAGTTACAAAAACTAAGCACTATTTGGTTGCGTTGTGTTAAATATTTAATTACTAAATTCAACCACGGGTTCTGGGAGGCTACACACTTAAAAATAAGAAAATAAACTAAAAATCTAAATCAAAATAACTGAAATCAGCTTAAAATAAAAAAATTAAATTTATTATAATAGTATATCTACATCTATATACACACAATATGATTCTATCTTCATAAAATTTACTTTATCAATACTTTCAAATTTGGTGCCACACTAATTTAGATCTGACATTAATTTTCCCTCAATTAGGTAAATATATATATATATATATATATATATATATATATATATATATATATATATATATATATATATATATATATATATATATATATCTAAGAGAGAGGACCTAATCTCAATTTCAAATATATGTAAAAAGATGTGCCCACCAGTTCTCCGACTGTGAGATCAATATAACGTATTTTAGTTAAGTATGTCTCTGGTCTTGTGTTCCAATGAGCAATTTTCAACGGCATGACTGCAGTAATGTTTGCTTTACCAAGAATAATTTTGCAATGTATTAAAATTAAGTAACATTAAATTAAAAAAGATTAGAAACGAGTTCATATATTTTTCCCGGTTTTATATTCCAGTAAGTAGTTTTCAATGGCTATAGTAATATGTGCGTTTCTAGGACAATATTTTCAAAGTATTAAATTAAACAACATTAAACTATAAAAGATTAAAAAAGTAGATTTTAGACAAGATTTAACCTGGTATTGTACTACAGTGAGTTGCTTTCCACAAGTTGACTCCAGTAAAGTTTGTGTTGCAAATAATACCTTTGCAAAGTATTAAATTAAACAACATTAAATTGAAAGAGATTAAAAACGATTTCACATAATATTTTACCCGGTTTTATGTTCTAGTGAGTAGTTTTCAACGACATGATTGCAGTAATATGTGCGTTACAACGACAATTTTAGCCAAGTATTAAATTAAACATTAAACTAAAAAATATTAAAAAAGTTTTTAGATAAGATTGAACCTGGTCTTGTACTCCAGTGATTTGCTTTCCACGATGTAACTCCAGGAAATTTTGCGCTACCAAGAATACTTTTGCAAATTATTAAATTAAACAACATTAAATTAAAAGAGATTAAAACGATTTGACATAATATTTTCCCCGGTTTTATGTTCTAGTGAGTAGTTTTCAACGATATGATTGTAGTAATGTGTGCGTTAGCAGGACAATATTTGCAAAGTATTAAATTAAACAACCTTAAACTAAAAAAGATTAAAAAATTTTTAGATAAGATTTAACCTGTTCTTATACTCGAGTGAGTTGCTTTTCACGAAGTGACTCCAGTAAAGTTTGCGTTGCAAAGTATTAAATTAAACAAAATTAAATTAAAAATATTAAAAACGATTTCTCATAAAATTTTCCCCGGTTTTATGTTCCAATGGGTAGTTTCCAACGACAAGACTGTAGTAATGTGTGCGTTACCAGGACAATTTTTGTAAAGTATTAAATTAAACAACATTAAACTAAAAAAGATTAAAAAATTTTTAGATAAGATTTAACCTGTTCTTATACTCGAGTGAGTTGCTTTTCACGAAGTGACTCCAGTAAAGTTTGCGTTGCGAAGAATACTTTTGCAAAGTATTAAATTAAACAACATTAAATTAAAATAGATTAAATACGATTTCACATAAAATTTTCCCGGTTTTTATGTTCCAGTGAGTGGTTTTCAACGATTTGACTGTAGTAAAGTGTGCGTTACTAGGACAATATTTGCAAAGTATTAAATTAAACAACATTAAACTAAAAAAGATTAAAAAATTTTTAGATAAGATTGAACCTGGTCTTGTACTCCAGTGATTTGCTTTCCACGACGTGACTCCAATAAAGTTTGCGTTACCAAGAATACTTTTGCAATGTATTAAATTAAACAACATTAAATTAAAAGAGATTAAAGACGATTTGACATAAGATTTTCCCCGGTTTTATGTTCTAGTGAGTAGCTTTCAACAATATGACTGAAGTAATGTGTGCGTTTCTAGGACAATTTTTGCAAATGATTAAATTAAACAGCATTAAATTTTTAATTTAAGATTAAAAAAGTTGGTAGATAAGTTTTAACGTGGTCTTCTACTCCAGTGAGTTGCTTTCCGAGATGTGACTCCAGTAAAGATTGCGTTACCAAACAACATTAACTAAACAACATTACTAAACAACATTAAATTAAAAAAATTAAAAACGATTTCACATAAGATTTCCCCCGGTTTTATGTTCCAGTGAGTAGTTTTCAACGACAAGACTGTAGTAATGTGTGCATTAACAGGACAATTTTTGTAAAGTATTAAATTAAACAACATTAATCTCAAAGAGATAAAATTTTTTTTTAGATAAGATTGAGCCTGGTCTTGTACTCCAGTGATTTGCTTTCCATGACTTTATCCAGTAAAGTTTGAGTCAAATAAAGTGATCAAAATAAAGTATTTTAGATAAGAATTTCTCTGGTCTTGTGTTGCATTGTGTAACTTTCAACGACATGACTGCAGTAATGTTTGCGTTACCAACAATACTTCTGCAAAGCATTAAATTAAACAACATTAAATTAAAAGAGATTAAAAAACTATTTCACATAAGATTTTTCCCAGTTTTGTGTTCAGTGAGTAGTTTTCAACGACATGACTGTAATAATGTGTGTGTTTCTAGGACAATGTTTGCAAAGTATTAAATTAAACAACATTAAATTTAAAAAGATTAAAAAAGATTTAGATCAGATTTAATCTGGTCTTGTACACCATTGAGTTGCTTCTTTCCCCGACGTGACTCCAGTAAAGTTTGCAACACCAAGAATATTTTTAAAGTATAAAATTAAACAAGATTAAATTTTGAAAACTCTCCAAATGGTACCAACCTTTCGTAATATCTATTTTTTGAATTATACACGCAAATAAATTTATTTACAAAAGGAAAAGTATACATTTAATGAAATAATATTTTAAAATGAAAAACGGTTTTCCTATAAACTTTCAAAAATAATTTGCGAAGCCGGTTAAAGACTCAAAACCATCTTTCTATTTTTGAAAAAAAAATCTGAAAGCAAAAATATTTTGAAGCAGCGAAAAGCATTGAAACTCAATTTCTCATCATCTTTTTCTCATACGCCGAAAGCTTGCAAAAATATTTTCCCTACCATTTTTTCCTTCTTATCAACTATAAAACCTCTGTATTTTTTCGATTTTGCCTATATTTTATGTTTACACAATTTAGAAAGCAATATTTTGGATGCACGGGATAAAGCAATCTCATTTATCAGCCATTTTTCCCCTCATTCTTTTTGAGATTTCGTTCTGCTTATATTAATTACCTCCAGTGATCAGTCGAGATCAGATCCGATCATAAAAAGGGAGATAAATATCAAACGTCAACAAATTATTTTGCTGGAGAGTAGATTCCAGGGAGTGCCAG
>CM063510.1:77413866-77418866 GCA_032207245.1 Pardosa pseudoannulata
GAAACATTTTTTAATTAATTTTTTTTCTATTGTTTTCTAATGTTAGGCTTTCGATTTTTGTATGTCTGTTATTTATTATACGAAAATTGCTTGCTATGTTTATTTCAAACTAAAATTTGGAAAGGAAAATCTCTGTAATACTTTTAAACCACTACATTTTAAATTCACAAACATGTAGCGCTACCATATTACAGTAGCAATATGTTACAGGTGATAGAAGTCGTCTTTATAACGCACTCAGAAAGGGGAATTTATAGTATTAAATTTTTATCTTTGGTTTCTTTTAATGTTGTTATGACCCGGAAGTCGCCTGTGACATATATAGACCACAATATGGTAGCACCCATGATCATTATACACCTATATTAATAAAGAGAAGTGTTTGTGTGTAAACAAGGTTGTACTTAAAAGAGATTCTCTGTTGGTGTTGGAACAGGGATTGTCTGTGACACAGTGACAAATTTCTAATGTCATGTTTTTTTTTAAAATTTCAATTATTTATTTATTTATTTATTTTATATTTGATATTTTCCCCTTTGATTCAAAATCAGCCGTAGACGATAAATTTATTTTCATTTCGTTTAAATAAAATAGGGTGCTACGGTTTTGCGATTAAAATAGTTCGGCAATCTAGAGTCTGGGATGTTGACAGTTTGGTTGAACATGTGTCACGCTTCTGATCGGTCGTGGTAATGATTCCGGAGCATTTCCTTGAGAATTCCGGAATCGGGACAGCTAGCGAATGAGAATTCATCTAAAAAACTAGCTGTAACCTTAGCTGGAGTTTTCAGGTAACTGGAATCGTAACTTTGAGACTCGATGCTTTTTGACTTTTTTTACTTAGGTGCTTTGACATCGGGGAGGCTACCACGACTTTTGACCGGAGCCAGCTTTTTAGTGATTACGGTCGGGAGACTCATAAAGTCCGCTCATAAAGAACGGCAGGGTCTCGGACACCTAACGGGGGATAGATTGGGTTCGCGCTGCACCCTGGAAAATAGTCCCCATTTTGTGAGATTATTTAATCTTTTTTGAACTGTGATCGTCATGGTAATGTTATGCAAGAAACAATCCTTTACATTTCGATTTGTTTTGGGATATTAATTAGTGCTGAAAGAGATCATTATCACCTCTTTTATCACCTCTTTTATCTCAATTTTTCGCTCCCTTAACTCCTTTCGGATGGAGTTCAATTTATCTTTATTAACCCTTCGAGTGGAACACACCGAGGAAAAATGTATCCAAAAAATACGCTAAAGTTTTATTGTGTCAAACAAAGAGTTCTATGATTTTATCCTTGACCCTTGGTCGACTAGAATGGAATACGGGAAACCTACCCTCGTTATTGTCCCTTTAATTCCGGTTACATATAGATATATAAATAGATATTATAGATTGTTTTAATACACATAAGCTCGTCAAGTATGGAATATTATCCTGTAAGAAATAATGGATTCTAAATGTACAAATAAAAATATTCTTTAAGAGACTTATTTATATTTTTTACGAAAGTCATCCAAGATATTTAAGTGGTGCAATTAGAGATTCATCTGTTACCGCAAACGAAATATTTCGAAATAGAGATTTACAAAGCCATAAAAAGCTATCAGTGTATTTGTGCTTCAGGGGATAGGGATGCATCCCTCAAGAAATGTCAGTGAAAGAGGGGTGCAGTTCCTAAACAATTGACCTGACCCTCCTACCTCAAAACTCCATTAGGAAAATCACTAGCAAAAATGTACATTACATCCATTTTCGGAGCGTTTTTGGAGGTCGAAAATTGTACGTTTTGAAGTCATCATCGGTTTGGCGGAATTGTACGTGTGAACCGCTTAGAGAGTTATAATCTCTTTGTATAAAGCCAGTATTTACTCCAGAAAATAAAAATAATTTTCGATTCTGTTAAGTCTGTGATCCTTCTTCACACTACGTCATCAATCAAGAACATTTAAGACGTCACACGTTCGAGATATATCACAGGTGAATTTCTCGTCAGAATAACGTCAGAAGTTGCCAGAGAAGGGAATTTGGTACCATAAATGCATCTCTCTGTAGACTTCTGACACCATTATGACAAGAAAATTTCCTGTTACATAGCTCGACCGTAATATGGTAACGTCTCATATCCAGCAAACATGTTTTAGGGTAGTACCATATTGCAATCGAGATATATAGTCATGTCTCAGGCGATATCCGCCTATAATGTAGTGAAAAAGCACTAGTAATTTCGTACATCCTTTATGTTGCGTCATAATGAAGATTTTTGACATCATTATGACGTATATGTCACATGTGATATATCTCGATTGTAATATTGCAACACTAATAAAATAAGAAATAACCCCAATGATGCACATAACACCCATGAATTTCTTTTACCACTACTATATCCTTCCCTGAAATATCACTTTTAATAAAACGTGATACATGGAAAATCCATGCATATATATGTTTGTAAACAGTGCTGACTACAACTCAACTTTTCATTGGCAAAACATTGCTTGTTTTCATTGTATCTTATGGATAACGTATACAACAAAAGTAAATTTTATTTAAGGGAAGGTAAAGGAACCATTAGAAACTGGCCAAATAATTCACAATAGATTTTTTTAGTGCTTACAAAAGTATATGTTTAAAAATTAAAGCAATTTACACAGTATTATTAAATATCATAATCAAAGGATAACTACTTTGATTATGTTAACAGGTACAATAAACTATTACGTAAATAATAATAATAAAAATGTGCAAAACCTGATCATTTTAAGGACAAAAAATAATTATATTTATAGGTACAGTACTTCTTACAAAAGCTTAAAATACATTAGAAATATGAAAAAACAACTTAGCAATAATAAAAAAATTCTTAGAGCATAATAACATTATATAATATTTTACATTACACTAAGGTTAACGTTTTATTACCATTCTGAAAATATTTGCCGCAAATTCTTGAAGAAGAACTTGGATTCTAGTCTTGCCTTTTTAAAGCTTTCATCCAAACCATTCGCAATGTAAGATCTTTAGGAAAGCAATAAAATCCAATATTTTCACCTTTTTTGAAACGTTTAGTAGAGCCATACGCACAACAGCTTGTTACTATTTTCAGATAACTGACAAAATTAAAATCCCAATAACAAGTGTTAAAGTTGCCTAAGGAAACACCGTTCCTTCCGCTTTCTAAAATATTATCAAAAAACTTAGATACACAACATAAATTCTCAAAAACACATTTTTTTTTATTATCAAATACAGAAATTGCCATCAGCAAAAAAGAAACCATTCAGAAAACATATGTGTTGCCATTCTAAAATAAACCAATAAAAACAATACACTTTTAACAACAAGCACAATCTTTAGGAAATTCAAATGTTTTGCCAACGGGGAAGTTGAGTTGCAATTTTTGCTACATCTCACGTCATGCGGATATTCTCTATATAATAATGTAAAAAATAATTAATTTAATTTAGTTGTTAAATATTTACTAGATTATTTATCTTATTTTTGTTTGACAGTTACTTTGTAAATGTTTCTTTATGTTTTATGTATAATTTGATCTATTTATCTATCACTGTATATGTTAATACAGTGCGTGTGACCACTCAACTAAACAAATAAGTATCGGGTTTTCCCAGATATTTTAGGGTGTTGTATTTAATAATTATGAATATTGAAATAAATATTTCAAGTAGAAAGGAACTGCTGATAATTACTGACATATTTGCTTTTGCATGAAAACGTGATAATAGAACAAACTATTAAATTTCTATTTCTATTGAATAAATAGTTAACTAATTCGCATCATCTTATCTATTTATCTATTTATCTATCACTGTATATGTAAATGCAATGTGTGTGACCACTCAACTAAACAAATAAGTATCAGGTTTTCCCAGATATTTTAGGGTGTTGTATTTAATAATTATGATTATAAAAATAAATATTTCAAGTACAAATGAACTGCTGATGATTATTGACATATTTGCTTTTGCATGAAAACGTGATAATAGAACAAACTATTAAATTTCTATTTCTATTGAATAAATAGTTAACTAATTCGCATCATCTTATCTATTTATCTATTTATCTATCACTGTATATGTAAATGCAGTGCGTGTGACTACTCAACTAACTATTAAGTTTCTATTTCTCTTGAATAAATAGTTAACTAATTCGGATCATCTTAGACCGATACTTTATAAGATATTTTCCATATGTAATGCAATAAAATACATATTTACTCTCTAAACAAAAAGCTGATTTCGTATTCTGTTGATAAACTTTGAATCATTAAGCAGGAAGGAATAAATTACGATACTTTGCGTTTGCAAGAAACATGAGAATAATCTATATTCGGCTAGTAATAAATAGCAAAGGTGCTAATGGTTATTCTAAGAGAAAAATTATCACGGAATTGGATAAAAGAGTACTGGCGAAATTCATGAGTTGCTTTAGCAGCTTTGTGTAAGGCAATCGAGTAAAAAATACCTTTTTGAATGTGTAAATGAACTTTATTTTAAGTGAGAAATTTTTACAAATTGTTGTGCTCCGTCCTAGTGGGAATTCTCACAAAATTTACCTTAAATATTTATGTGAGAAATATTCTGTGTTTTAAAGGCTTGTGAAAATAATACTAGTGTTTTTATTTATTTTATTTTAGCGTTACATTAATTCTTTTAATGATGGCTTTTTTAGAGCCTTCTAATAAGGCAGTGGTCGGAAAAGTGCGGCTCCAGAGCCACAAGTGGCTCTTTAGCTCCTTAAGTGCGGCTCTGGCACAAAGATCCACGTAAGGCTCAATAATATTTTCATTTAAAAAACACTTAATAAGAAAAAAAATACATCTTATTTTGATAAATAAAAATTATTCTATAAATGTAGAACATATATGACTTTTTGTTTAAGTTAACAGACAAATAGGTGATTAAAATTTTATATCGTTGTAAAAATACGTAACGAACATCGAGTTTAATTTTATCAGTTTTCGTAAATTTAAATAC
>CM063510.1:77423866-77441366 GCA_032207245.1 Pardosa pseudoannulata
AAGTTTCATTTTCTATCATAGAGTCAAAAATATATATTTTGGTACTAGAAAGTACCAGCTGCAACATTAACTACTAAAATACAGTAAAAATTAATTTTCTTTTTTCTATGATTATTCTCTAATAAAACTTATCTAATGGTGCAAAAATACCGTAAGAAAGTTGATGGTAAAATAATTCAGGATATAAAGGGTTAAAAGGCACACATTTTAAGGAAATGCATGTAAAACACAATAGTGTTTTGTGCATTTTCTCTGTTGAGGACAACTTCAGAAAAACGGCATTCATACACGCTGAAATACTTTTGTAAAGGTCAAAGAAATGTAATTAACATAATACTGTTAAACAAAAATCTGCTGTCATAAATTTAAACTTTCAAATAACAAATAATCTGGGATATCTAATAGAGTCAAATTATTACAAAAGACATTATTTAGGCAAGTGAGTCTTAGTAAAATCTTTTTTTTATTCTGTACATGACCTGCTGTATGAGTGTTTAAAATAATTATGCATTTTACTCAAGTGAAGTAACTAATTGGGAATTCATGCAGAATACGATATATCTTTTAAGTTAAAACAGCTTTCACACTTAAAACTTACTATCTCTTTGAATGTTTATGCTAATTTTAATTCCATTCTTCCATTTGCCAATGTAACGTTTCTTGCATTAAAAAATTTGAACGGCATTTGCATTTGTAATTTACCTTAAAGGTCATAGTGTAAGTTGAAAAAAAAATTAGAATTATTTGGCTTCTTTTTTGGATAAAAGTATATTTAAATATGTGCTCAGCCTCAACTAAATGCTTCTTCTTAAGTAACTTTAAAAAAAAATGTTTTCTGTTTATAATACACTTTATTAATGTATAACTCTCTAGATTACAACAGTGAGTAACATAGATTGTTGAGAGAAAATTGTCTAATTTTTTAATGAAATGTTTTTCACAACTGTAATATAGTAGTATAAAAATAGCTGACGTTAAGAACTTAAGGTTACAGATGTAAATAAAAATTTTGATTTATGGCAAAATCCTCAAAATGACATTGATAGCAATTGCAGTAGATCTCTAATAATAAAATCACAACTATATCATTGCAATGAAATAGGTTTTTTTTCTCAAACTACATCTAAAAATTTTTAAATATTCTTAAGTTGAAAGCATCTAATGCCTAACATTTAGATACATTTACCAAAACATATTAGTCAGAAGTTTTGAAGTATTAATGGAAAGTAACTAATTTGTAGTAGGTAAAATATTGTGGTATCAATTGAAACAACAGGAATGTTTAAGATACTAAAATATATAGAATCGTTTTTGTATATTCTAGAGGGAAAAATAAGAGTAAAAATAAAAGTATACTTAGCATAAATAATAAAAAATAAACGTTTTTATCTTTTTAACTGGAACATGAAGTTTTTTGAAAATAGAGGGAAAATCGAATAGCAATTAGTTGAATTAAACGCCAATCTGTAGCTTAATTTAATTTGAAATTCCTGAAAAAAATGCTGTAACGATGAGCAAAGTCGGATGACGGGGCCCTCTATTTGAGACTTGGTAGTACTAGCAAATGCTGAAACAAAGAGATTATTGTAAAAGAACTACAATGCATTGAGAGCTTAAATAAAGTTTTTCTTTTGATTTGAGGATAACAGACTATTCCAAATAGTATATATAAATTCAGTTTTGATATGTAAAATTATCTTTACTATGCAATGTTAATTGGTTTTGCTTAGAGCCTTATAGTCCATGTTTCTTTACTAGATGATTAAATAAAAAATGACCTGATTAAAGACAAATTCTAGCAACAAAATCTAAAATGTCAACATTAGCAGGAGATAAGTCTGAATCCATATCCCATAGTTTTGAATACAAAGGTTTCCATTGGTTTTGTTTAGAGTCCTATAGTTCATGTTTTTTTACTAGCTGATTAAATAAAAAAATGACCTGATTAAAGACAAATTCAAGCAACAACATCTAAAATGCCAACATTACCAGAAGATAAGTCTGAATCCATATCCCATAGTTTTGAATACAAAGGTTTCCATTGGTTTTGTTTAGAGCCCTATAGTTCATGTTTTTTTTTACTAGCTGATTAAATAAAAAAATGACCTGATTAAAGACAAATTCTAGCAACAAAATCTAAAATGTCATCATTAGCAGGAGATAAGTTTGAATCCATATCCCATAGTTTTGAATACAAAGGTTTCCATTGGTTTTGTTTAGAGCCCCATCGTTCATGTATTTTACTGGCTGATTAAATAAAAAATGACCTGATTAAAGACAAATTTTAGCAACAAAATCTAAAATGTCAACATTAACAGAAAATAAGTCTGAATCCGTACTCCATAATCTCGAACACAAGGGTTTTCTAGTTATTCAGGAATTCCAGAGAAACTATAATACGAATTATCCTGAAAAGATATCAACAAACAATGATTATACATTGTCTGTTTCCCAACATATAACAAATGAACGAAAAGTCTCATTTCTCTACCAAAATAAGTGAAATTGAAATTGAATCAGAGGTTAGAAATTACCTATGATTAAGTCAAATATATACTCCATAATCTAACTTGACATTATCCATGGGAGGCAGAAGGAATTCTGAAGCTGAAAACCTTTGGAAAAGGTTTCCAGGCCCTGCACAAAACTATATAAAGCAATAAAGATGCCACATTTGCATCACATATTAGATCATAAAATTCCATTCAAGCTTTCCTGAATAATTCAATAAGCCTAGGTCTCGTTAATAAGCAATCCGACTAACGGGAATCGTAACGAGTTTATAAAACCTTAACAGCGCTTTTGGATCTAAAATGTCATTTGCAATACAGTTACAGATATCATATACATAGGTAGTCGTATAAATTTCAGTAATTGCTATATTAAAAGGAGAGATTTAAAATATACTTTTAAGCGTCTCGAAATAAAATATAAAAAACAAGCATCAAACGGCGAAGAAAACATGTAAGAATTAAAAATAGATGATTAAAATTGTAAACATAACATAACTGTAATAAATTATAGCATATCATCCAAACAGAGATAATTTTACAGCGCTGGAAAGTAAGGAAGTGAAGGCTTATATATATATATATATATATATTATATATATATATATATATCTATCAGTATAAAGGGTAAACTTCCGAGAACCTGGCCCGGTTGGGTATATCTCCAGTAAGCAAGGTAGGATATTTAACAAGAGAGTGGTTCATAATGAATATATTGTATATCAAGATGCCAGTTACAGTATGGTTATAATGAAATAGTAAAAAGGAAAATATATAAATACATATAAAGTAAATAAAAAGTAAATAAAAATTAAAAAGAAGTTAAAGAAGGTCGTTAAGTAAAAATGTATTAAAAGTGATTAAATACGATAAAATGCGAGTAAATATGATTAAAAAGAAACAGATGCTTAAAATTGTAAATATAACATAACTGTAATAAATTATAGCATATCATCCAAACAGAGATAATTTTACAGAGCAGGAGAGTAAGGACGTGAAGGCGTTTATATATATATATATATATATATATATATATTATATATATATATATATATATATATATCCGTATAAAGGGTAATCTTCGGAGTACCTGGCCCGGTTGGGTATATCTCCAGTAAGCAAGGTAGGATAATTAACAAAAGAGAGGTTCATAATAAATAAATTGTATATCAGGATGCCAGTTACAGTATGGTTATAATACAATAGTAAAAAGGAAAATATATAAATAAATATAAAGTAAATAAAAAGTAAATAAAAATTAAAAAGAAGTTAAAGAAGACCGTTAAGTAAAAATATCAAAAGCGGTTAAATGCAAGTAAATATGATTAAAAAGAGATAAAAATGTCTTAAATAATGAAAAAAACAACAGAACAGATAATAAGTACAGAAACAAAATTATAAATTTAGCATAAGTAAAATAAGTGATCTAAAAGTATAATACAGGGTGTCCAAAAAGGTCGTTTACAAACTTAACATGCTGGTCCGTCATATCACGATGAACAATTTTTACATAGGAACTTGTGTCTGAAAAAGCAAACTGCGACCGCTAGAGTGCTGTGATCACGAGTGTGGAGCAGGAGAAAAAATGATATCGACAGCGGTGTTAATATGATTTTTACTACAGATGAGGATTACATCACAACAAATGCTCAAAATTGTTTCCCTTCGTCAGAATGCACGTTTCACAACGTTGGCGCATGGATTCACGAACACGTTCAATTTGGCTAGGAGTGTCACGGACACGTCCTGCGGCTTCCGTGATCCTGGCGAAAAGATCCATGTCCGATGTTAGGGTGTCTCTTACACCATGGACTTCCTGTTTCCCCACAGGTAGAAATCCAAGGGAGTCAGGTCGGGGGATCGCCTCTACCGATCCAGCGATTTTTCTGCAGTGATTGCCCTTTAGCGGTCACAGTTTGCATTTTCGGACACAAGTTCCTATGTAAATCTTGTTTATCATGATATGACAGACCAGCATGTTAAGTTTGTAAACGACCTTTTGGGACACCCTATATAATAAGAGTGGCATATAAAACTAACATTATTGTGCAGCGGGCCTAGCCCAAGACACAGGGAACTGTAGTGATGGGTAAACAAAAGTATTTAGCTTAGATATTAATGTGTTTAAAGCATACAAGTTCCTAAAAATAGTCATAAAGTAATAGAAAAGTATTTGAAGAAAGAATGAATTTAAATGAGTAAAGAGGTCCTAGGTCTCCTTCTGAACCCCGGATCTGCGAAAGGCATTTATAACTGCATTGTGTATTAATTCACATTAAATCTTTCAAAATTTCCTTGGTAATTTTTATCTTAATTTATAAAGTTGGTTTAATATTACGCGTAATATAACGTATAAATTATCTTCTATCTGAAAAGAGGTTAGAATATATAACTGTTACATATGTATAAAACAGTATTACAAATGACATTTATAAAAAGGGTAGCTAATGGCAGTGAAATAATATTCTACGCAAACACAACATAGTTGCATTAAGCCTGAACCAAGCTAAAACATAGCAAAGATAAACTAGCTTCATATATTATGTAAATATATTTATTAAACTCTAAGGGCTTTTAAACGGTTCGGAGTTAATGTATTTTACAGATATTATCAATGCATGGAAAATATTTCCCCTTCAAACGGTTAAAAAGACGTTTTATAAAAAGAACGTTATTGACTATTTTCTATATGTCATCTATTTTGAGGACTAGTCGTTGGAGCTATTAACATGGATTTTAAGTTTAACAAAATACTACATTGAGGAATTTTAAAAGCACATTCGAGATATTTTGATGCATTATTATTTTCTAAGGCAATAAAGAGGAGTTAAAATGACATCAAGTTAGTGTGGATTACAAAGCATTATGAAGTTAAAGTAGTAGCTGAGTATGGTATTTTTTTGTTCATTTGATTTCTTTATCCTGATCTGATTCTTTTATAAAAAGGTTGAATGATGAATAAATATAATCTAGTTTGGGTATGTTCACTAGTTTGTGAAACATTTTCAAATCTAGTAACATCACTAATGTTTATAGACTATCATAAACGATTTTAACAAGATAAATGATTGTTTTAATCAAAAGTATAGAAGGATTTTTTTCAAGCTAGGCGTACACTTCATAATCGCATTAAGTGTTTGCAATCGAATGATTATATTATTTCATTAAAACCTATATTTTTTATTGAACATCCTTATTAAAAGCCTTAAAATGTTTTTCAGTTTAATTTTTAATATTTTATCGATTGCTTCAATATAGTCATGATGCATTTTATTATAGTTTTTTCTCATCTTTCTAAACATTTTTTACTAATCTGCTTTTTATAAAACTGGATATCCTTTTTTTAAAGTATAATATGTTATCGGACTACAGATATGTAATAACTTGAATCAATGAAAAAATTCGTACAAGATTAAAAAAACTATTTTATATAAATTGTATTTAACAGAAAGGAAAACCTGTTTTGCTTCTTTAATTTTTCAGTACACTTGAATACTAACACACGCTTGTACAAAATGAAAATATTGGAAAAGTTTCAACATATGTTCTTACATGAACTCTTTTTTATAAATTTTAGTGTCTTAAATATCTAAAAGAGGTATATATTTTCACCATAAGAATACAGTTGTTATTTAGATATTCAAGTCCTACCATCCCTTGGAGAGGTAATTCATCATATCTTTAAGCACCATTTAGGAAAAGAAAAATAATGCAACTCACATAAATCTGTTTCTGTAACTCGTAACTGAGAGGTTGCGGGTTCGGAACCCGAGCCGGTCTAAGATTCGCCATGTTCGTTAAAGGTGACTTGGGAAAGTAAAATATGTTCGTGGTCACAATGTCCTCTAAGTTCTCAATTAATACCTCTAGGGGTGGCAGAAGAAGTCTATGGGTCTTCTGCATGGTTCCTGCTTAAAAATTACGAAGACCTACTTGAGCGAAGTCTTTCTTTCACCTTAATGGTGCTCATTAAAACTAAAGGCGCACCCCTTGGCCTTAATACGAGAGCCTTCAGGCTCATTCGTGCTTGGTTTGTCCAAGTGGCATGAGAAACAGTTTCTGTAACTTTTGGTACTTCTGTAACTTTCCCAACAAAATGCTGTAAGCTCATGTTGGAATTTTAATTCGACTCTTATTCTGGCTTTCAGTGTTCATCCAATGTTCTATTGTAATTATTGAACGTGTGGATGATTACTATCACCAATCTTATTTTATAAAAATAATTTAGATTCATCCTGTACAATAAAGGTGAGACAGTTAAATGAAGTTATACATGTAAGCATTTACTTTGATAATAAAGTCATCATATTCCAACCCGTTCATTTTGAAAAAGCAATGGCTTCAGTTTACGATTCCTTTTCCTTATGAAGAATACTTAGATTCCTTGTGTGGCAATGACAATTTTTTATCCGATTATTAAAACGAAGAACTTATCACTTGTCAACCAAAAATAAAATAAATCATTTGAAAGGTTTTTCGATTTTACACGAATAATCCGAGATTCCTTCATCGGGTAAAATAATCATAAAATGAATTCATTGCTTTATGAGCACGTACAGTTTGACATTTTATAAGGCGTTTAGAGTGTAGCATGAATGTTTATGCTAATCCACGATCCGTATCATTTCCGAAGATTATAGGGGCTTTTAATAAATGCCAATGTGAAAGATATGATTAAATAATACGAGGAAACAATCATTTATGACCACTTTTTAAAAATTACATTCTTCTGTTTGAATGTTCTGTGTTATAGACCGTTAGGACAATCTTCATATGTTCTATTTGTGTTTACATTTATATACAGTTTTTTATTTTATTGTTATAGTTCTGTGATCATTTTAAGCGATTTTAGACATGCTTTTCACGCATTTTCCCAGTACCATAGGTGCTATTTCTTCCGATATACTCTGAAGCTTTCCAATGTATTGGTGTGTTTCCGTTATTTCGATTGGAAAATTACTTCCTCCTATTTTCAGCTATATATTCTAAAACCCCTAAAAATTCCCGTTCTCTATTTGTTCTTACCTCTGTCGATAATTCTGTATTCCAGTAAGAAGTAAAATGCGAATATTCAGCCAAATAAAAAAAAAATCAGAACTGATTTTTGACAATCTCTGTTTAATAAAACATTAGAACAGTTAATAAATTGCGAAATGCAGTTAAAGTTTAAAATGTTTTGAAAATGAGTTTGACAATCAATTTTTGAAAATAGCAAAATCTTGTAGAACAACATTTGGAAATGCTAAAATTTAATATACTTGTTTTATGTATTGGATAAAAAGTATTACAAATTTTCACCTTTTTAATTATGTTTTTTATATACACTACAAAATATTGTTTCAATAAACGGAAGAATGTTTTTTACTACTACACCATTTATAATTTCTAAATTAATATATCTTTCATAGATTAAATAAATCTTGCTATTTCTGTTTTTAAAATTTATATTTTTATCTATATACTAAAAAATGTCGTTACTGATTTAAACTACAGATTTTTCTCCTTTGGAAGTTTGCACCTCTGCAGTATATATTAACTGATAATAATGATAATATGTACAGATAATATGGTAACACGTTCTTCCAGTCATCTACGAGTCATATTAGAACCCAAAACTTTGTTTTAATTAACCCATATTGCCCCACACCAACTAAATATTTCTGTAAATTAATAAAACTTCATCCATATCATTAATATGGTGTAATTAAGCATATAAAACCAAAATTTTGAAAAAATATTTTTAATTTTTTAAGTAATTAGCTGTCCTATAAATAGGACAACCGTCCAAAACGCTACTAAAATTTACCAAATATCACTTTCCTTTCATTAGGCTGATTCATACGTGAAATTTGTGAAAATAGTAAATGCAAAGTCCGACAATACATTTTAAGCACACTGTTGTTGATTTTCTCTTGAAGTTGCTGGGGTTGCTGAAAATAAATTTTACAATACAATATAATTTGATTTCTCAGTTTTTTTTTGTTATTATGCTAAAGTGTGACTATTTTATAGGTGTTAAAATAAAATCCATTGAGGAAATATTTATAACTTCATTATTAAATGGAATTTTATTTGCTGTCCTATTTATAGGACAGCTGTCCAATATGGGTTAATCCGAAATTTGAAAGAATTCGTTGTTTCCGAAAACTTATAAAAATCTATATTTTTTAAGTTTAAAAGTCATTTTATAAATAGGTTATAAATAGTTTTAGCCATTTTTGGACCGGGAAACAAAAGTTCATTTCCATACTTAATCTTAAATGATTAAAACGTTGATCTTAATACAAAATGCCAGAAATTATGTGATATAAAGTCCCAGCAAATAAATTTTAAAAAGAAAAATTGCGACAAATGGTATGTATGTTTATGTAGTGTTTACTATTCGTGTAATCTTGTGTGGCATCATAAATTGTGTGAAAAGAAATTCCTTTCTAAAATGTAAAAATTCTATTCGATAACTTGATTAATTAATAATGTTGTATTTTCTTCACAGTTAGACACGTAATATGTTCTAAAATAGAATATGAAGTTTTAAATAAATATAATTATTTGGTAACCTTAATTATCCAGGCCATATGATAAGTTCACATCAACTAGAATAATTAAATATTCTTACAATTTGACTTTAATCTCTATAATACAGAGTGTCCATTTGTGTCTGTACTTTATATATTTAAAAGCCGTTTGTCGCAGAATTACTAAATTTTAAAAATACATTATTTCATTCCTATATATGCTCACTGTCGGTATTACATCTGCCCCTAATCTCAGTTATCCATTTAACAGACAGTGATTTCAGAGCGAAACCACATGTTAAATTCTCTCTCTTCTTTTGAAAGACATATGATGTCACTTTTAGGTCTTGTATATCTATGACATCTCCTACTCACAGGAGAGAGTATACAAGAGCTCCATATTTCATTTGAAATATACATGGTTAAACTTACTTTACCTGGAAAAGTCAGTAATATGATTTTTCCACTTAATACCCCAAATACAAAATATCTATTTAAACAACATTTATAAATTGTTTGTTTGGTTTGGAGCACTACGGTCTACTGTTTTGCAACACAAGGGATAATAAGACCGAGACCTACAGCTTAAAGACGATTCCGAACGACGACGAACATGTATTCCTGCAGTGGGATTTGAACCCACGAATTCCGGTACCTAAAAGCAGCGCTCTACCATGAGGACATCGTTCGGCTGTATATATTTTCCTTTTTTTCTTTATTATACCCTTTTTATGATGATCATTTCCCCCGGCATAATTAAACCTTTATAAAAGTATTTTCACTCTGTATAAGTGTTTTGCACTTTAAACCCCCCTCAAATGCCATCCCACCTCCCTCAAGAAATGTAAAAAAAATTATGAATTTATAAATTTCATACATACCATTTGTGAACTAATTTCATTAAATGCGAAAGAATTTATATGAGTAACCTTTAAAGGGTTAAATGACATTATAAAGGATATTATGCTGCCTGTTGCAAAAGAAAGGCGGAACATGAATTTTATTCTTGCTCTCTATCAGCTTAAAAATGTGATCTCTTATTTAAAAGAGGATTATAAAATTGTAATCTAATTGTTTAAGTTAAAGTGTGATGTTAAGTTGTTCGTAATTATCGTCATAATTTCGTACCCTTATTTTGGAAACACTTTCCCATTTTCTTCCTGCTTAACACAGACTTTCTTGTAGTTTTGATTTCATTTTATGAAAAGGATCATGTTAACTGAATTTGATTTATATATTAAAAAATAAGTACTTTTTCGTGACCCATTGTAACGTAAGTTACACTATTGACTGAGGGACAAGGGCGATGTCAGTGACCCCTCCCCTTTAACCAAATTGGACAGGAGGAGTGCCTGACACAGGACAGTCGTCTTTGGCCTTGGCAACAAGAGTTTTTTCCGATACTTCACTCGGGAGATTGGAACCCCCCCCCCTTCCGAGAAGAATAGGAAGCGAACGGAGAACTTGAGTAGAGGCAGAAAAATTTCAACTCTTGGATCTGAGAAAAGCGTCATCAGAGTTAGTTGCTTTGATAAGGGAATCAGGTTCTTCATCTCCACGAATAGCAAGTTGTAAATGTCTTGGAGTTATTCTCGGATTACTTTCGGATCTTTGTTAGCTTTTCCAGCCAATTCTAATACCTTAGCAGTTCAATACTCCAAAGTTGCAGCAATGTAAACTGTGGCTGTAGCACCAACATTTTTTTCCCTATTCCATCGACTTCATATTAAGATTGAATAGATTTTTTTGTGCTTCACCAGATTGTGAATAAATAAAGATAAATAAAAAAGTCTGTAAAACTGTCTCATTTGCATCTGGTGTCTCAACTCTTTGTACTATTTCAACATTGAATGGTATAAGTCATTGGTACGTAATATTTAGAATGTAACGTGAGTTACACTGTTGACCGAGGGACAAGGGTGATGTCAGTGACCCCCCGTCGACCCCATTGGACAGGAGGGGTGCCTGTCGCGGTCAATCGTCTTTGGCCTTGGGTGAACAGTGTAACTCACGTTACATCCATATACTAAGATAAATTGCCAAATACAGTTAACTATAGCACTTTATTTATGAAGATTAACTCGAAATCAAAACAGCCCCGAAAAAGTGTTTCCAAAAGGCCAAAGAAAGATTTACCCAGAGTGAAGGCTGTGCAATATATAGCTAGTATAGAAATATAAATTACTACTGGCGAAAAACTAAGCACCACTAAGAATTTTCTTATTAGAGCTCTACCAATTGAAAATTTTACTTTTTATCTTATATTTCTCGTTATTCGAAAATAATTTTCTCGGTTTGCTAATGAAACGCAATTTTACAGAAAAATTGACAGATACATTTATTTCATTTTAATATAGCCTCATTAAGAGTTACATGAAAACCGTATTCATTTAAAAATAGTTAAGGTACTCGCATAATGTGAAATGAAGTATAGATGAATAACAATCGCGTGAGTGCATTCGTAAAAAGGATTGAATTCAAATTCTGATTACAAATTCTCGCTTAATGAAGTAAAATTGAGACAATCCGGAGTGTAATAATTCATTTCTTGTTAGACGTTGCTGCATAAATTGCTCTTATTAACTCAGAAAATTACACGCATTTGTACTTACTCTTTTTTCAGTGTTATTAGAATATGGAAACATTGTTTCAATTCAAGTTGACTCGAAAATTTTAAAGGGTACTGTACCTTTTTATTGCAGGTAAATATGGAGAAAAGCATTCTTATATCCAACCTTAAATGAAAAATACTATTTACTTAAGCAAAATTTTTAAATCTGTTGCACATCCTTTGCCCTCATTATGGTTATTGGTGATTGTTTGTTTTTGACAGTTTTACAAAAGTAACCAATTATTTTCACTTTTTCTTCTTGCAGTTTCAAGTAATAAAAATTTGAAATAGACTGAAGCTTACAAGCATATTATTAGAAGACATCCTAAAATTTCTATTATTGTTTCAAAGTTTGGTTAATGCTCTATACATTGTAATAACACTCAAATATCCAAACAAAAATATTTCAGAAAAAATATATTAATATTGTATCCGGTCATTGTTTCAGGAGACACAAGGAAGAATCGGATGTATCTTGATTAATGGCTTTATTTACACTTCGGCTATATACATCATTTCACAACTATAAAAAAAAAACACTCATAGGTAAGTGATTAGTACATATAGGCCTGAGTAGAGACGGGTACCTAAACTAAATTCAGTCTCTGCCGAAATATGGGTGATTAGACGGAAGAAACAATTCGTAGCTCCCTCGATAGTTCGCTGAAGTACAGGTAGAAGATCTAGCACAGTTAGTTCTGAAGAAACAGCAATAATCCTGAAGAGGATTATATTAGAATACCGAAACCCAAAGCACAGGGTATCGCTTCAATCTCAGCAAGAGATTTAGCAAGACGGGATTTCTCTAAATGACACTTCCTCGACTAGTCTCTCCATCGGAGAGTTCTCCGATGGAGAGACTAGTCGAGGCGACCACCGAGTTAGCCGATGCGGGCTACTCCTTAAGGAAAAGATCCCAAGGTGGTATTATAGCAAAAAAACTCTCCGGTAGAGAGACTGGTCAATGCGACCTGAATTAGCTGGTCGATAGCTAACTTACTTCTCTCTCTAAAAAAAATCTTCTTCGTTTCTTTCTAGGGGAGGGGCCTCTAAGAGAGGGGCCTCACCCACAATTTCATTATTGGGTCACCTAGCGATGACCTCACCTTCGACCAACGGGATTGGTCCGGGTTAAACCATCATCGGCCGCAAAGCCAGGGGTCGCTGGAATTCTTAGCGGCTACATCTGAGAAGCGGCAAATCCTTTGTCGTTCCCGCGATCATTTTTTCAGCTGTCAGTGACGGTGCCGTGTCGTCTGGCATATTGTTCCTTTACTATAGTGCACGGCCGTGTAGACTTCATGGTGCCTTAGAAAACAATCCTTTTGTATCCACACAAGTCCGTCTTTCAAAGCAAAGTTCTTTGATGACGATACCGCTAAATCACGCCGTTACAATATCTATAATAAAAATTTTCATCAATAATTTATAGAAATCTCAATTACGTCCTGCTTAACGATGACCAAATAAGTAAGGCTCTGCTCTTTGGTACCAGAGTTTTGAGTCCTATCCCAATGTTGGTATGAATGTTCGTAGCCCTTCGCAATCGTCTTAAAGCCCTCACTAGTCCTCGTGTAGCACAAAAGTACACCATAGCGGTCCAAATCAATTAAGGTCAATTTTACGCAGTGTTACGTATATGACCACCCAAAAAGTCGCAAAATAATTAATCTTTTTTAATTAATTTATTTATTTAAATACAAACGGAAAAATTAATGCTTTGCAGTGTGTTCAATATACTCCTGTTATGATTTTTATGGTTAAATTATTGTTGAGACACATTTAGAGCTTTTCTTAAATTTACTTATACATATGCTTAAGAAAACATTTGATTAACTACTAATTGTATTTATATCTGAATGCTCAATAACATTTCAATATTATCCCGTAATTCACAAAGGGAATACTCCCGTTAAAATCTTCAGCATTTGTCTCTTTATACAGGCAGTTAGACTTATTATATTTAAAGACAGATATAGGAAATTTTACTTGTCATCTTTGAGGAAAATAGGAGCTTAAAGAGTTCTTGAATTTTATCTTCAAGTTGACTAACAAAAATGAGACGTCAAAAGCTGTAAAGCAAGTAGAGAAAGAATATAAATCTCTTACAATTCAAAGAATATAAATATTAGAAAATAGAAAAATTTTCAAGATTTAATAATCATGAGACTCCTTAAAACTGGCATATTGGGCTTACATTACACCAAGGTCATAAAATAAAATGTTACTGAAATACACAGTAAATCAAACACATATATATATTAAATGTAGATATATATTTCTAGAAATCCCAAATATTTTTCAAATTGAAAAATTGAGCACTTAAATTAAGTCGGATAAATAATATTACTTCATTTTTTTATGAACCATTCTGGAATAAAGCTTTTAGAAAATCATTTCCGAAACCCGGATAATTTTCCTATTCATCATTAATCAGAATATTTCTAGCATAGATTACCTTTTAGTTGAAGTGTTCCCCATTCTAAAAAAAGTCCTTACAAAATAAAGAGCCATATGAATCATAAAGCACCACGTGATCACTTGAATCCCCTTCCGCAGTCATTCGCTACTTTTACATTTAATAGATACAACATTCCTGATGAATACGAGCAAGCATGTCTTTTTAATATAAAAATAAAATTAAAGTACCTGTAGAATTTTTTTGCATGTTATAACCATTGATGCAACATTGGAATGTGAAACACTTAAAGTTTCTCCTTCCAGCTGATCAACACTGAAACCATTTGTAGAAACTGAATTGATTTTACTTATTTTTTATTTTTAAATCAGAATTAGTGTATTTTCAATGTTAGTGTTTTGAATATAAATTGGAGTACCGGTGTAAACAGTTGTAAAAGATTGCAAATAATCTAAACTGATCGATATGAGGAGTCATTTTTGTTCTATATTTTGATAAGTATAAATTGCAAAAGTATTGTAATCGTTAGAAAGTTTAACTACTAAATTTTGATAAACTTGATAGTTTAGAACTCTTAAAATCTAATAAAATGTTTGCACATTACACATGTGTGTATGTGAGGGAAGAAAAATTTGTACCATTTCGTTTTTAGTCAAAAATATAGATCCGTAAAAACTTCATCATTTTATTTATATAGGGTATTTTATGGACCTTTTAAATATGATAATAACTGCTATTTGCTGCTTAGTAAGTGGATTTGATTATTTATGGTCAATCGTTAAGTGTTTTTTACGCTGACCCATAAGAAGATATACAGCAGCAACTAATGAGGAACGTGCAGCAACAGTGACCCATAAATGGCTACCAAGCCACCACTGATCTACGAGCGGCCCGTCATGGTCCGATTTTAATGTTATCCAACCCAGTAAGGAACAAACACTACAGAGGTAAGCTCGTGACTACAGGAAGAACGCTAGGAAAAGATCACTCAGGTACCCCGGGATCGTGAACCCCGTGTGCACCTGGGGGCATGGTCAATCGTTAAATATAACATATACTAGCAAATGTGACCTGTGCTTTGCTACGGAGATCTTAATGTATTACTTTTAAACAAAGATTTTTTTTTCGAGCATAACTCTCTAAACTCGTCACAGTACAGTGCGAGTCATTAGCATATTTATATATTTCTATTATGAACGTGTTATAACAATATTCAATTTTTATACTACTGTATTACTACTGTACGTTGATTAGCAACGTTAATATATATTGACATATTAAGTGGTAGAATAGGAAGCAGAGGTTTTGACAACAATGGTGCTAATTTTGGTGGTATTAATAAATGTTGTCGAAAATTAAGGAAATTTATGACAAACCACAAGGTTTTGTATGAAACAAATACACATTCATATTGACAACCGTAGGAATATAAAGATAACTATATAAAATGATAGGTTTTTATTTGCCCGTGAGAGCCACTGAAATTTGTACTTTTTGTTGATGAATATTGGTGATAAACATTTCATTGTAATGTAAAAATTAACCAAAAATTAAATTTAAAATTAGTTCTCATATAAAAATGCTATGATTTGCGTCACATAGAAAAGAAAGTGAATCACTTTATATTTTAATTTCCAGATCAAATCGAATTGATACTACGCAGACGATGTTTAAATAATATAAAATAAGAAACGAATAAATGAAATATTTAAAGGAATGACGTCATAATGATAGAAAAATATCATTTTCACTTATTTATTATGTCAAATTAAGTTTTAATCTCCTGCTTTTAACCGAGGAAAACTGCGTTTAAAACAATTACTTGGGATGACGTCACATTGAGAGAAATATTGCTTTTTTCACTAAGTTATGATGCGATAAATTAAAAAGTTAATCGCTTGCGTTTAACCGGGGAAAATAATGCTTGAAATAATGACATGGAATGCTCGAAAAAGGGGGAAGGAAGGGATTTCGAATGTTAAAAATTTACAAAAACCTTCCCAGGGATATACCTAAGAATTTCCCAAATATTCACGGCGATTGTATGTACGGTTTTTGAGTCTATCGAGTACAGACAGACAGACACAAATTCATTTTTATATATATAGATATAATAACTTAAAACTTTCGGGATGCGATGCGATTCGTAAACAATCTAACAATCGCAGTGGGTGTACTCTTTGTATCGCAAAAAATTGGTTTTGAATGGTATTCTCGGTGTTTTTTGAACTAAAGTACTTTTGAACTTATACTTTTCTGTTTCATACGTACTTACCAATTTTATTTCTGTTTTTAGAATATCCTGATACTTTTTAACAATTTCAAAAATAGTATGAACCGAAATAACTTCATCCGTCATAACTAAATTAATTAAATCCCAGAAAAGGATAAGATCAAAAACAAAATATCCCAAACCAAAGCATCTTGTTTGATTTAGAATATCCTGATATTTTTTAGCAATTTCAAAAATAGTAAGAACCGAAATAAATACACCTACCATAAATAAATTACTAAATCTCAGAAAATGATAAAAACAAAAAAAATGTTCCAAACCAAATCATTATGTTTGATTTAGAATATCCTGATACTTTTTAACAATTTCAAAAATAGTAAGAACCGAAATAACTTCACCCTTCATAACTAAATTAACTTAATCCAAGAAAATTATAAGATCAAAAACAAAATATCCCAAACCAAAGAATCTTGTTTGATTTAGAATATCCTGATACTTTTTAGCAATTTCAAAAATAGTAAGAACTAAAATAAAGAAACCCATCATAACTAAATTACTAAATCCCAGAAAATGGTAAAAACCAAAAAATGTTTCAAACCAAATCATCATGTTTGATTTAGAATATCCTGATACTTTTTAACAATTTCAAAAATAGTAAGGACCGAGATAACTTCATCCAGCAGAACTAAATTACTAAATCCCAAAAAAGGATAAGAACAAAAAATTACTTATTAACTCTTTGCAGTTTCATTTTTTTCCAGAATTTGGTCAAAAAAATGTCACATTTTTTATTTCATTTTTGGTTCATTTTACATTTTTAAGTAAAGATGTGTTATTAAAATTAACCTTTCTAATATTTTTAAGCATTTATTACAACTTTTTTCTTTCTATGAAAGAATCATAGAACTGATGTTTACCTTTAGTTTCATAGTTATCCCATTTAATTTTTGGAATTCCAGTGAAAGCAAATCTAGGAGGCGGATCCGAAGGATTATCACAATTAATTTTAAAAAATTGTCTTGCTTGACTGATTCCATCTGAACTACTATCAGAGTCACTACTATCCAGGTCATCTAGTAAACTTTCGCTACTATCATTTACAGATAATTCAGTTTCTAGTTCCGAGTCACAGTTCGAATCACAAGAAAGTAGCTCCCTACGCTCTGAATTATCCATAATTTAAAAGTAAAAATATATTATTCAACTCTTACA
>CM063510.1:77448866-77451366 GCA_032207245.1 Pardosa pseudoannulata
TAAATGTACTTATATTACTTGTTCTCACAGCTATTTTAAGCTCCTTTAGGGTTCCTTGAATTTTACCTAATAGTAGCATCTCGGAAAAGTATTTTCTTTACAAACTCTAGAATATTAATTTAGACATTATAATTTATAAAAAGGTTGTTTCTTTGATTTAGGTGAAATATATATAAATTTATTATCTAAACGCACTTTTATTTTGTGAAATATTTCTAAAAGTGCATGCATATGGAGCCTCCCTTACAACTTTCTATAAGGCTCCTTATTTTTTCTTATCCCTTTGACAGTTTCATTTTTTTCCAGAATTCGGTCAAAAAATGTCACATTTTTGTTTGCATTTCTTTGTTCATTTTAACTTTTTTTCTTTCTATGAAAGCATCATAGAATTGAAGTTTACTGAAGCCACTATACCGTGGATGTTCGTAGCCGTTCAGAATCGGCTTAAGGAGTAGGTTCAGGTATCATTAGCCCTCGTGAACAAAACAGTAGACTGTAACGCTCAAACCGAAACAAAAAAAAATGCATTTCATATTTTTTAACTTATGGTACGTTATCAGTGGTTTAAAAACGTCTCAACACAATCCAAGATTGTAATATAAATTATTTTTAGCCACTGTCGTTCTTTTTTTAAATTCACTGATGCAGAAAAAGGGATATTGTATATGTATGCATTTTTCCTATACTTAAGAATAGTGATGTTTTAAAACTTAAAATATTCATCAAATATTGCGAAAGTTAGTAATTTAATTTTATCTCTGAAATGTCTAACCTTTATAATAAAATACATAGACGGATGATTAACCCTTTGACAGTTTCCTTTTTTTTCCAGAATTCGGTCAAAAAAATTTCACATTTTTTACTGCATTTTTTTATTCATTTTAAATTTTTCAGTAAAGATATGTTATCAAAATTAACATTTCTGATATTTTTAAGCATTTATTACAAATTCTTTTCTTTCTATGAAAACATCATAGAAGTTTACCTTTAGTCTCACCGATATCCAAGTTAATTTTTGGAATTCCAGTGAAAGCAAATCTAGGAGGCGGATCCGAAGTATTATCACAATTAATTTAAAAAAATTGTCTTGCTTGACTGATTCCATCTGTACTACTATCAGAGTCACTACTATCCAGGTCATCTAGTAAACTTTCGCTACTATCATATACTTCAGTTTCTGATTCCGAGTCACAGTTAGAATCACAAGAAATTAATTCCATACGCTCTGAACTTTCGATTATTTAAAAGTAAAAATATATTATTCAACTCTTACATCAATAAAATTATCAGGCGGTTTGTAAAATATAACCAGAAAGCTATACACTGAAAGATAACAATTCGTCTTCTGATACAAAACATGCCAAAAAACCCGCGCTTTCGAACCAATCAGAGAAGAAAATACAATAAACTGCAAACTAACATTTACTGGAAAACTATCGTCATCTATACGAATAATTTGTTACTAAAATTAGAAAAAATAAGGCCGAAACAGGGCAAGCGAAATAGAAATCAGATTGCCCGTACGCCGTACGGGAAAATCAGTAAAGCCCAGAAAGCTGTGCCCGCACGGCGTACTGGCAACAGTGGGAAGGGGTTAATCATTCTGAATAAATTGTTTTTTTAAATAATCTAAAACACACTTTTAAATAAAAAATTTCACTAAAGGTTTTTTTTTATTTTGTTCTCACAGCACCGATATTTCAGCGATAATTTTAACAGAAATCCGACTAATATGTTAACATTTTGTGTGCTTGCGTGTTTATTTATTTATTCATTTTTTGTATGAGAAAGAAAATACACGTATTTCAAACTACTTTGTTTTAGGTGAAACCCTAAATATTTCCTTAAAAAAATTACGGTATTTGTAGCCTTCCCATACTTTTTTTCCACTTTCCATACATTTCATTCAATTTTGCTTAATAGGATCATGCTAAACAATCTAATTTGTTATACATAATTCAGAATACAATTTTAAGTATAACCTTCCACAAAAAAGAATTTTCCTTGATTTAGGTGAAATAAGTATGACATTTAAAAATTAGAAATATTGTTTTGTATAATATTTTTAAATGGATATGCATTTGTTACCTCCCGTCTGTTTTATCTTCGTATTAAGTTCATTGAATTTTACTATTTTATTTCATAAACTTAATAGGATAAATTAATTTATGAAATAGTAATAAATTAAGATTTTCTATTAAATTTAATAAATCTAATATGACATTAGCTAAACAATCTAATTTGTTACACATAATTCAGAATACAATTTTAAGTATAAGATTCCACAAAAAAGAATTTTCCATGATTTAGGTGAAATAAGTACGACATTTAAAAATTAGAAATATTGTTTTGTGTAATATTTTTGAATAGACATGCATTTGTTACCTCCCGTCTCTTTTATCTTCGTATTAAGTTCATTGAATTTTACTAATTTATTTCATAAACTTAATAGGATAAATTAATTTATGAAATAGTAATAAATTAAGATTTTCTATTAAAT
>CM063510.1:77461366-77478866 GCA_032207245.1 Pardosa pseudoannulata
GTAAATCTCTATTTCGAAGTATTTCGTTTGCGGTAACAGATGTATTTCTAATTACACCCCTTAAATATCTTGGATGACTTTCGTAAAAAAAAAGAAATAAGTCTCTCAAAGAATATTTTTATTTGTTCTTTTAAAATCTATTATTTCTTATGGGATGACCTTCGAGACTTGACGAGATTTATGTGTATTAAAAGTTAACAATCTATAATATCTATTTATATATCTATTTATAACCGGAAGTAAAGGAACAATAACGAGGGTGGGTTTCACGTATTGAATTCTAGTCGACAAAGGGGGAAGGTAAAATCATAGAACGCTTTGGCCACTGACACAGTAAACCCTCAGCTTATTTTTTGGAGACTTTTTTCCTCGATGTGTTCCACTCGGAGGGTTAACACATTAAGCACAAAGCTGTTAGCGGAAGTAGCCCGTTAGCAACATGGCTACGTGGTAATATATATAGATTTTTTTAATTAAACTATGTAAATCCTGCGGACTGATTTAAAATTAAAGATATATATCTTGATAAATTTGTAAACAGGCAGATTTTGCATTAGAAAGTTTAGATAATTTATCGAATTCAATTAATTCATTAAGCAAATGTAATTAGGATAGTTTAATTACGTTAATATAATTAGCATTTTAAAATTTGCAAAATTAATTCTGATACAAAATAATGACTTAATGCCTATCAGATAATGTATCAATGACGCTCGTTAAATTAACAGTATCTGATTCAAATGCTTCATCTATGTCGAATATATTATAAATTTCAAAACCATTACATACTAAGACCAATTAACGCTTTAAAAACATAAAAAGCCCAACAAAATGCAGTTAAATGACTTGAATTCATACTAACTACTCAGTTACAATCCTTCGTTTTAAATGTCTTAAAAAATTACCTTTATAGTTGCCGCTAGCGTTTACCACACAGAAAAAAAATAAAAATAATTTGTTAGAATACCAAAGAATCTTTATGTCTTTCAGGATAACGGCAACGTAATTGTAAGGGAACGTAATAATTCATTAGTGCGTCATAGTCAGAAATTACCATAATACTATGATGTCGGCTATGAACTTCATAGAGCTCCTGGTGTTAAAGTATAAAATCGTCTTATGGATTACCATTAATCAAGATATACCATCTGATATAGGTGGGTCTTCTTTTACAGACCTAAGGGAGACTACTGCTTTACTTCAGCTGTGCTCCAATTTAAAATAATTTTTAGTTTTAGTACTTTATCTACAAAACTACGGAACTTATTTCAATGAAATTTGGTTTTATATTGAATGGTATAGTAAAAAAATTCATGTCCAAATTTGTTGCACATGCATAGTAATGAGCAACACTAATCGTAGTCGGAAGGTATGAAACGGTACTTCAAGAATCGAATACAAAACAGGATTAATAGTAGATATGTTTCCTCTTACAGGTGTACTGGTTTCACACCTGGAGTTCATAATGGAAATATGAAAGTTTATATAGCAATTGGTCTACCTAGTTCATTCTATTTTCAGACCCTTGATATAGTTCTTTAGTGGGGGAGGAAGTACGAGTTACGATTGCAGATTAAGTTTTAAAACCCTTCTCAAGTACTGATGTCAACTAAAAATGGAAATGAATATCCCCCATAGTCTGTTTATTCTCAATATTTCAACTATCTTAATATCACGATGGCCTAAAATCGAATCAAATATATACCTGGCAGTCAAATTTTGTATCAATTGGTGCAAATATATGATTTGTATAGCAATAATATGCGAAAAACACGTTTAACATCGGTTACATATTAAAAAAACTTATTCGAACTCTAACGATGGGCTGTAAGAAGTTTCGCACCGATATCACTTAAAACCTGTGTGACAAATTTCATGCATGTAGCTCTCGTAGTCCCTGCACAATTGTATTTTCAGACGCAGATTCCAACATATACATATACTCAATTTCTTCTTTATTTATATCAAAGAAAAGCCAATCAATGTTTGATTGGGATGTCTTACACCTGTGGTTGCAAGACTCAATAGTGAAAATAAAAAACAATTTAGAGCTATATTAAAGATAAATATTTCTTTTTTTTTGGATTTTAAAACAAAACTTTTAACTAAAGTTAAAACTCTATTTTCTTTACTAAGTACCCAACGATATTTCACATTTTTTTAATTATTTTCATTGTTCATTTTGATTGTGATCTCTTTCAGTCTGGTGAAAAATTATTCTTTGTAAGGTATCTAAATTTTCTTTGAAAAAAACATTAAACTATTAATAACATTAAACTATTAATTATTCCAACATATACATATGCTCAATTTCTTCTTTATTTATATCAAAGGAAAGCAAATCAATGTTTGATTGGAATGTTTTACACCTGTGGTTCCAAGACTTAATAGTGAAAATAAAAAATTTATAGATATATTAAAGAAAAAAATTTCCTCTTTTTGGATTTTAAAACAAAACTTTTAACTAAAGTTAAAACTCTATTTTCCTTACTAAGTACCCAACGATATTTTCCATTCTTTGATTCATTTCTCTTGTTTATTTCTTTCATTGTTCATTTTGATTGGGATCTCTTTCAATCTGATGAAAAATGATTCTTTTTAATGTATCTAAATTTTCTTTGCAAAAATATTAACCTATTAATAAAAAATAAGCATTTTTATATTTTTAATTTATGTAATTATTATACGCATAATTCCACTGTATTTAAAATTAAAATGTAGATATTCCATAATTCTTATGTTTTAAAAGTACTCATTGTAAATTTGAAAAAGTTTGCTTTTAAGAATATGAACAAATTAAAGTTCCATCGGAGTAATTGTATGAGTATTTTTTTTTGTTTTCCTTAAATCTAATTTATATTTGTTATTTTCTATTTTGCTAATTAGTATTTATATTTTAGTTGGTATTTTACTCGCTTAACATAAAAGATACAAATAAAGAAATAATTTTTATGCTTTAAATAGAATGACTTGATACAAATATATTACTCTAATTAATCTAGAGCTGTTTGAATCAGCAATTTACTATCTATTTTAGAATATTTTATGTAGGTCAATAGTTAATTACTTTTTCAGTTTCACAATTAGCCTCACAATTCAAACAATTCAGCGTCAGAATTCAAGGCAATTAGCATTACAATAAGAAGTCACATTTGCCAAAGTAGTTGAAGAAGAGAAAATATCACTTTTCATTGGCACCTGGTTTGCAGCTTTAACGATTTTAGCAAATGATAATTATCGATTAAAATAACAATTACATGTTTTTCACTTCTAGCCTGAATTGTAATTAACAATAAATCTTCTAATTTTTCCTGTCTTTAAACACTTAAAGAGTTTCTCAGGCTAAAAGTCAACTAATTTAAGAATTACTAAGAAAAGACATAATATCCTTGAATTGTAATATTACATATTTTGAGTAATTTTCACAACTATTTAATACTTGGGCATTATAGATTTTAAAAGAAAATTCCATTTCTCTTTATATTATGAGATCTTTGAGAAATCTAATCATATTACTCCTTTACAATTCTTAACTTTTAAACAAATGTAGTTATTTACGAAAAGTCAGTAATTAAAAATTTCTAAAACTAATATTTCATTATTTAGATCTTCTACGCGTAATGCATTTTTAAACTTTAATAATGTGGTTGTTACGTGTTTCACTTTTCAAAGAATAAATACAAGAATTAATTAAACTCATAATTTTCTAAATTAGCCTTTTTGAAAAAGAATATATATTTAGTAGCTACTAGAGAAAGAGTCTTCATTAAAAATTTATATTTTTTAAGATGAAGGGACTATTTGTCTCTAGATCAATAAAATTTTTTCAAGTAGATAAATTATTATTTATATTTTTAAGGGAACACAGAACGTTTCAAGACTTTCCTAAATTTCCTTCAATTTTTATCCTAAAATGATTTTTGTAGATTCATAAAACAACTGCTCTGCTCTTTTAATAATAATGTTTTTAGAAGTCCTTTAACAACCCTCTGACTTTAAAACATTATTGAGTTTTGTATGAGTGCATTATGAAGTAGTATTTCTTATACAAAAACATTAAAATAAACACCAAATAAAAAAATTAAATCTACCCTCAAAATAACTTTCGAAACATGCATATTTGAAACTAAATCTTTAAATAAAATTAATGCTAAATATTTGTTTTATTTTATGAAATAAAACCTTAGATGTATATTTAAAAATTAAAAAATAATTAAAAGCAGTTATGAAATTGAAAATTTAAATATAAAATAAATTACACTGCTTGCATAAATGAAATTTTGTTCTGAGAAATAAAAGTTAAATATCTTTTATTTGATAGAAATATAATTTCAAATTTATAAATTTCAGAACTATTTTGCACGTAATAAAATTTCAGTTTTTTTCTTTGTGTGTATATTTTAACGTCTTTACAAAATATTGTTTCATATAAAAAAATCAAATTACCGCAATTTTGCACGTATACTCCGAGAACTATCTGTGTTTAAAAAACAAATTTCTTCAGCCTCGGACTATCTGCTGGTTGTTCATTGCTCAAATCTTCAAAATCGGAAGGAGGGAAAAAAGCATGTAGCACAAACGACCGATGATTAAATGTAAACAAAAGTACGACTCATGAGAAGTCAAGAAATCATCGTATGGTATCGGTGTTAAACCATGAAATACAACTCATAAAGCAGAACGAATCAGTAATAGTAAGTAGCCCGATCTTAAATTGTGTCCTGGAGTACGGGAAAATATCGATAGTCACTATTTACAGCTCCGATTGACACCACCGAGTGGATGGGTTCAAGATCGAAGGTTGGGGGTCGAAGGCCATTTCACCGAGAAGATCGCTCGTAACATAGTGTTTTGTTTTCAGTTTTGATTTTCGGTAATATTGAACTTTCATAATATCTTTAAAACATCGTCGCAGTTTTACTACTGATTTTAAGCTGAAAGTAATTCAGAAGGTCAACATTGAGGTCGACGAGAAAGCAGTAAGAAATTGAAGCAAGCAAAAGGAAACGTTAAAAATATGAGATGAAACCGATCCAATCGTCGTCGAAAAATACAATGGCCTGCATTAGAAGACGATTTACATAGTTGGGTTCTCGAACAGAAAATTTAGGCCTCTCTGTTTCTTCAGTTAAAATTCGTCTCCGAGGCTATGGCAGAAGAAATGATTTCAAATTTTAAAAGTAGCATTAATTGAGTCTAATCCAGAATTTTAGGCGCTTTACTATACTTAGGTTTTTATTCCTAAAATGATTTAATATTGTCGTACTAAAATACATATTTTTGCAGGTATAGTCCGCGGATTATCTAGCGGTATGGACTATCTGATGATTTATGAAGTTTTTTAAACAAAAATCACGCCCTCGGACTATACGATGGTGCGGACTATACGTGCGAAATTGCGGTACTTTTGTAAAGGTAGATACTTATTAAGGATCTACAAAAATTCTAAACAAGTCAGAACATTTTCTTTTATATTAAGTCCAAAATAGGCTGTTTTTTAAAAAATTTTAGAGTTGGAAAGGTTGGTTGGTTGGGATCTACTGTTTTTCTTACGAAGGCTAATGAGACCGGGACCTATAGCTTAAAGACGATTCCGAACGGTTATAAACATCCATACATGCAATGTGATTTGAACGTAAAAATTCTGTCCAAAGAACCCAAAGAGCCCTACCCATTTAGCGAACGAAAGGTTTATGTTAAAAAGGGTTTCTTTTTAATTATTTTAAACTGTTGAATTAAAAAGTATTTGTCTTTTTACTTCCACTAAATAATAATTTATAAAGCTAACTGTTTAGCTTTTACTTTATTCTGAATATAATATTCAGCTTCATCCACGGATACGCATATATGCACTTTAAATTCACTAAATGAAAATAAGTTTTTTTCATCGAGTAATCTTATGTTTGTCTTTAATTTTTTTTTCTTATTTTTGACCCTCACAAAATGATAAAATTCGCTACGAAACATTGAAGCTAATCTGTAGTGAAGTGTTTACATAAATGACGTACAAAAATTTTAATTTTCCAAAAATGTTTAAGAGAAAATATTTTTTTTTCTTTGTAGATATGTTTTAATTTAATAATTAGTTTTAGTGTCGATGAAAGAATATTCAAGAATTGAATATCTCTTAATATTTACACAAAATGCAAAATCAAATAAAGTACAAATTAAAAAATAGTAATTTTACAACAAAATACTGAGATCACAAAATTAAAAAAAAAAAATCTCTTGTATATACTGTAGTGCTGAAAAAGATCATTATTACCTGCTACTCAATTTTTCGTTCCCTGAACCCCTTTCGGATGGAGTTCAATTTATCTTTATTAATTCATTAATTAATTCTTTATAATAAGGTTTATTACCTTAAACACATAATGTATTTTAAAGTGTGGTTATATCAGAATAACGAATTTTATTGTGGGAGTGGTATATATTAAACACTATTACAATTTTATTTTTCAATAAGCTATTTAAAAGTAGCATTCTTGAAAAAGGGGAATTTACTATTAGCTAGAGGAAGAAATTTTCATCAAAAATGTATAAGAAATGAAATATATGTTGCTAAATCTATTATTTCTTCATGTGGGTGAAATGCAATTTATATTCTCATAAATAGTTTTTTAATCGCAAGTTATGACATTATTTAAATGTAATATACTGCGGTAAAAAGTATTTTCATCTTATAAACCAATCGCATGGAAAGCAAAATTTAAAATTCATTAAATAACAATTAATTAAATGAAAAGCTAAACATTTTGAAAACTGTATAAACGAAATTTGTGCTTGCCATATTCCTACGATTTTTCAACTCTAAAAATCAATACATTCAAGGTACGAATGAAAGGTGCCATTTAAAATCACTAAGTTCTTCGAGAAACTAATTTTTTGTGTTTTCAAATTTTCTTTTTTTTCCGTCAGATTGGAAAAGGGAAAATTAAATTTCAAAATGTAAATATAAATTTCAAGAACTATCTTTTAGAAAAAAAGGTACATAAAATTCCTTTTTTTAAATTTTGAAATAAGATAACATTTTTTTCGCCTTACAAGTTATGTTATTTATACTGTGGCTCAGTAACTAATATTCAAAAGTTAGTTTCCCTAAAAAATACGAGTGTAAAATCTAATTTAAATAATCCCAAAATAGTTTTTCCTACCATTAAAACTCAAAATGTTAGCAAAATTCTTACACGTTGTTTTAATAAATAAAGAATATTCAAGAAAATATTTATGCTTTTATTCTTAAACGACATCGAAAGTAAATTGTCTGCAACTAAAAAAAATGCTGTCAGAAATAAAGTGCCGTAAAATAGTTTTTTTTTATGTTATCTACTGGTTTGATACAAAAATAAACGAAATCTCCGTCCGGCATCTGTGGAAGTTTCATGAAATATTTTGTTCCGTGTTTTTCATTCCATTCCATGTAATAGACTAAAAACGGATTAATTTTTACGTATCTTGATGGAAAATTTTGCCTAACCGTAGACAAGTTGACCTAAATGTTGAACAAATTAAGCGTATGACTGAATAACAAGTTCCATAGTATTTTAAAATGACTAAATATGATTACATTAAAGTGAGTAATTTTCCATTCAGTTAAAACATTAACTAAAGCAAAGGAAAAAGTATGAAAGTTGAGAATATAATTTTACTTTTAATTATTGCTTACTGCTTTGATACAGAAATAATCGATATCATTCACCCAATTTAAAGCTGATTACAAGAAATTTTTATGACATTCTTTGCCCAATACTTTACCATTCACTGTTCGTGGGGGGACAAAGTGTATTAATTTCACGTCTCTTGTTAAAACATGAGGAAGGATAGGTTTTTTTATTTTAAATTCAAGACAGTTAAAAAAATTCTGAAAGAATTCCAGAGGATTACTGCAAAAAAGTTCATTATACCGATTTCTTTTTCTTCCTCCTTTCTCGCAGGCAACCCTATCCTTTTCATTATCCTGTGCTGATGTGTTCGTTGTTCTAATGTCCTTTTTACAATGAGTCCTTTCCCGGCTCTGCTAAAGGACCGGGACTCCAAGGATAGTCCTGAATCGCCTCCTGGAGACCAATCACAATTCTCCAAAACTTGGTGAAGTTTAAGTGCAATTATTTTCACTAGCCACACCACACGTTTCCTGGAGTCGCGAAAAAAACATGGGCATTAAACCCACAACGTGTGAGTGCGGAGAGCAAATCAGTTTCGCAAACCTTATGTCAAACATAGCTGCACTCTCACACCAATTTCTAAGGATTCAAAGTTCATTTTTAACCCTTTTTTTTGCCTGTGACGCCCGAACTCAGTTTCGTGAAACTCAAACAAGCAAGGTTTTAAATACCCGACCTGATTTTGGATAAGAGAAAAAACGATATTTCAATTCCGTGATGACTGAAATCTGTTCGTCCAATGCATAATATTTAATTTGCCATTTTCCCAATAGATACAGACACTTTCCCGCGAAAAGTTCGGCAGTTTCTAAACATTTGTCGCTATTTCTCGGGTACTCTAAAGGAATTGTGATATTCAGAGGAATCTCAGGGACATGAAAGTCATGACAGTTGATATAGATAATAATAGTGTCATATTAGTCTATTACTATCATATAGCCCATCACATGACGGATCAGTAAAATTTTTAATTTTCCAGAATTGTAAAGAACCCTATGAGGCAGATTAAAAAAAATGTTTTTTTCTTTTGGCTGAGAATTACCTTTCAACAAAAATAATCTATTAAAATTCTCACATATGTACTTAATCTATTATTTAAGTCAAATAAAAAAGAAAATTATTTATGTAATATCTAAGTTTAGTGATAAAACGTATGAAAATAATGCAGACAATATTTAAATAATTTGAAATAAGAAATGATTAAATGAGAAGGTTAAAGGAATGAAGTCATAATGCTAGAAAATAATTGTTATTTTTACCTATTTATTATGTGATAAATTGATAAATTTAATCGCTTGCTCTTAAAGTGGAGATTGATATAATGGCATTAAACGCTCGAAAATGGGAAGGGTTGAATTCGAACGTTTTAAAGAGGACAGTATTTTTATTTGTGATACGAAACTTATTCATACCAATTTACTTCAGAATTGGATCTATAGTTTAGGAAAAGATAAACTTTACTCGCTTTGAATTTAGCATACCCTAACTCATCAAAAATCCAATATGGATGCTCTATCCATTCCAGGTCCAACCGCTTCATAACTTCGAGAACAGACGTTCAGATAACTTAGGCTAGTATTACATTACGAGAAGAAAGTTTAAGGATACACAACATGAAATGTTTATGTGACCAGGGACATCAGTAAAGCAATACGTGAATTTAATAAAATAAAAATTATAAAAATTATAAAAAGGTGAAAAAATAGTAAAAATTTATTTTAAAAATAATAAAACAAGTTTCGGAATAAGAATTTAAAAGAAAAAGCAGAAAATATTAAATTTATTAGACATTAAAAGAAATTGGCTGCGTCGAGGATAGAATCGTCAACCCGAGAAGTACGACAATCAATTGGGCGGATATTCTACCAAACGTACAACGCCTGCACGTCGTGAGTGAACTAAATAGAGTATATGAAGGTTCAAGTAGGAACAGTCCAGAAATTTAAATATTACTCTCCGCCTTTGCCATCCTGTCAAGAATGAATTTCGTATAAAATAAGAGGAAGGATAAGGCTTGAAATAATAGCATTAAATGCTCGAAAAGGGGGATGGGGTTGATTTCGAACTCGCTTTCAATTTTGCTAACCCTAATTCATGAAAAATCCAATATGGATGCCTGTATCCATTCCAGGTACAACCACTTCATAAATTCAAGGACAGACAACTTAGGCTATTATTATATAGGGGATATTTATCCAGATAATTATGCCATTTGATTTATTATGGTGTAATTTGAGTATAAAAATACTGTAATCGATTAACATTTCCTATATATGTGAAAATATTGAACATAGCAGATATTTCGTTTCATTTTTTTTTTCAAAAGTAATCTATTTCTAAAATTTTGAAGATAATAAAAAACCAAATTAAGCAACAAAAAATTTCTTTTTTGGCAAGTATTTTTGAAATATATTCCACAAGCAAGGGCTTAAAATACTAATTAGTACTAAATACAATTTGAGAACGGCTGAACCAACGTTTTCGTTCTTTATGACCGAAAGTCCTCTAGGGACAATGCTGTATATACCACTAATAACTAGAAGGAGAAACTTCATTGAGAAAACGTATTTATGAAGAGAAATGAAATATTTCGAAATCAATAAATATTTTTGTAAAAGTAAAATATAATTTTGTTTACTTTTGATCGTTTCTTAAACACATTTTAGAATTGAAATTTATTGGATTGTTTCTAATATACTGACATAAAAAGTATTCCCTACTACCAATAACCCATGGGTAAACAAAATTAAACATTCATTCAATACAATCCCTTAAATGAACAGTCAGGAAAACGTATAAAGGATGTTTGTACTTCTAACCATTCTCTATCGTTATTTCTGCAACATTGAATTGTATTAGAGGGGAAAAATGTCCTAAAATCACTAAATGAAAATATACCACTAATAATTAGAAGGAGAAACTTCATTGAGAAAACATATTTATGTAAGAGAAATGAAATATTTCGAAATCAATAAATTTTTTGTAAAGAGAAAATATATTTTGTTTACTTTTGATTCTTAAATACATTTTAGAATTGAAATTTATTGGATTGTTTCTAATATACTGAAATAAAGTATTCCCTACTACCAATAACCCATGGTAAAAAATTGAACATTCATTCAATACAATCCCTTAAATGAACAGTCAGGAAAACGTATAAAGGATGTTTGTACTTCTAACCATTCTCTATCGTTATTTCTGCAACATTGAATTGTATTAGAGGGGAAAAATGTCCTAAAATCACTAAATGCAAATATACCACTAATAATTAGAAGGAGAAACTTCATTGAGAAAACATATTTATGTAAGAGAAATGAAATATTTCGAAATCAATAAATTTTTTGTAAAGAGAAAATATAATTTTGTTTACTTTTGATTGTTTCTTAAATACATTTTAGAATTGAAATTTATTGGATTGTTTCTAATATACTGAAATAAAAAGTATTCCCTACTACCAATAACCCATGGGTAAAAAAAATTGAACATTCATTCAATTCAATCCCTTAAATGAACAGTCAGGAAAACGTGTAAAGGATGTTTGTACTTCTAACCATTTTCTATCGTTATTTCTGTAATATTAAATTTTATTGGAGGGAAAAAATGTCCTAAAATCACTAAATGAAAATATACCACTAATAATTAGAAGGAGAAACTTCATTGAGAAAATATATTTATGGAAGAGAAATGAAATATTTCGAAATCAATAAAATTTTTTGTAAAGATAAAATATAATTTTATTTACTTTTGATTGTTTCTTAAATACATTTTAGAATTGAAATTTATTGGATTGTTTCTAATATACTGAAATAAAAAGTATTCCCTACTACCAATAACCCATGGGTAAACAAAATTAAACATTCATTCAATACAATCCCTTAAATGAACAGTCAGGAAAACATATAAAGGATGTTGGTACTTCTAACCATTCTCTATCGTTATTTCTGTAACATTGAATTTTATTGGAGGGAAAAATGTCCTAAAATCACTAAATGCAAATATACCACTAATAATTAGAAGGAGAAACTTCATTGAGAAAACATATTTATGGAAGAGAAATGAAATATTTCGAAATCAATAAAATTTTTTGTAAAGATAAAATATAATTTTATTTACTTTTGATTGTTTCTTAAATACATTTTAGAATTGAAATTTATTGGATTGTTTCTAATATACTGAAATAAAAAGTATTCCCTACTACCAATAACCCATGGGTAAACAAAATTAAACATTCATTCAATACAATCCCTTAAATGAACAGTCAGGAAAACGTATAAAGGATGTTTGTACTTCTAACCATTCTCTATCGTTATTTCTGCAACATTGAATTGTATTAGAGGGGAAAAATGTCCTAAAATCACTAAATGCAAATATACCACTAATAATTAGAAGGAGAAACTTCATTGAGAAAACATATTTATGTAAGAGAAATGAAATATTTCGAAATCAATAAATTTTTTGTAAAGAGAAAATATAATTTTGTTTACTTTTGATTGTTTCTTAAATACATTTTAGAATTGAAATTTATTGGATTGTTTCTAATATACTGAAATAAAAAGTATTCCCTACTACCAATAACCCATGGGTAAAAAAAATTGAACATTCATTCAATTCAATCCCTTAAATGAACAGTCAGGAAAACGTGTAAAGGATGTTTGTACTTCTAACCATTTTCTATCGTTATTTCTGTAACATTGAATTTTATTGGAGGGAAAAAATGTCCTAAAATCACTAAATGCAAATATACCACTAATAATTAGAAGGAGAAACTTCATTGAGAAAACATATTTATGGAAGAGAAATGAGATATTTCGAAATCAATAAAATTTTTTGTAAAGATAAAATATAATTTTGTTTACTTTTGATTGTTTCTTAAATACATTTTAGAAATGAAATTTATTGGATCGTTTCTAATAAACTGAAATAAAAAGTATTCTCTACTACCAATAACTCATGGGTAAACAAAATTGAACATTCATTTAATACAATCCCTTAAATGAACAGTCAGGAAAACATATAAAGGATGTTGGTACTTCTAACCATTCTCTATCGTTATTTCTGTAACATTGAATTTTATTGGAGGGAAAAATGTCCTAAAATCACTAAATGCAAATATACCACTAATAATTAGAAGGAGAAACTTCATTGAGAAAACATATTTATGGAAGAGAAATGAGATATTTCGAAATCAATAAAATTTTTTGTAAAGATAAAATATAATTTTATTTACTTTTGATTGTTTCTTAAATACATTTTAGAATTGAAATTTATTGGATCGTTTCTAATATACTGAAATAAAAAGTATTCTCTACTACCAATAACTCATGGGTAAACAAAATTGAACATTCATTTAATACAATCCCTTAAATGAACAGTCAGGAAAACATATAAAGGATGTTGGTACTTCTAACCATTCTCTATCGTTATTTCTGTAACATTGAATTTTATTGGAGGGAAAAAATGTCCTAAAATCACTAAATGCAAATATACCACTAATAATTAGAAGGAGAAACTTCGTTGAGAAAACATATTTATGGAAGAGAAATGAAATATTTCGAAATCAATAAATTTTTTGTAAAGATAAAATATAATTTTGCTTACTTTTGATTGTTTCTTAAATACATTTTAGAATTGAAATTTATTGGATTGTTTCTAATATACTGAAATAAAAAGTATTCTCTACTACCAATAACTCATGGGTAAACAAAATTGAACATTCATTCAATACAATCCCTTAACGTATAAAGGATGTTTGTACTTCTAACCTTTTTCTATCGTTATTTCTGTAATATTAAATTTTATTGGAGGGAAAAAATGTCCTAAAATCACTAAATGCAAATATACCACTAATAATTAGAAGGAGAAACTTCACTGAGAAAACATATTTATGGAAGAGAAATGAAATATTTCGAAATCAATAAATTTTTTGTAAAGATAAAATATAATTTTGCTTACTTTTGATTGTTTCTTAAATACATTTTAGAATTGAAATTTATTGGATTGTTTCTAATATACTGAAATAAAAAGTATACCCTACTACCAATTACTCATGGGTAAACAAAATTGAACATTCATTCAATACAATTCCTTAAATGAACAATCAGGATAAAGTATAAAGGATGTTTGTACTTCTAACTATTTTCTATCGTTATTTCTGTAACATTGAATTTTATTCGAGGGAAAAATGTCATAAAATCACTAAATGCAAATATTTCTTTTTTCTTGGACAAATCTAATATTAGTATGTTGCTAACATTTTCCATCTGATGTCAATTGGTAAAATTAGATTTAGAATGTAAAACAGATTTTAAGAGCTACGTTTAACTAAATGACATAAAGTTCAATTTAAAAAAATATTTTTATCCTGGAATCATGTTTTCTTCGTACTAGAGACTTTTTCTAATTTATAATTAGGCTTAGTGCCAAGAACTGGAAATTCTCACCATACAATTTATAATATTATTTTAAGAAGTCGCAAAGTACATTTTTAAAAATATTATTTGAATTGTAAAGCATAACAAAAAGTTTTCTCGTACGTGTTTTTAAAGAGAGGGCTGTTTAAAAAATTTTTAGCTTTTAAAATTACCTGAACTAAATTTGTCTTTAAAATAAGAATACTATCAGAAATAAAGTATAAACTGTTTCATGCTTTTTAAACTTAGGTTATTTTGTTGCAAACTTAGTTTTCAGATATTTAATTATTAAGAGTTAGGTTTTTTACTTTGAAAACGTTTTTTGTAATCATAAAAAGGTAAAATATTTTAAAGAGATAACGTAAGGAATATAACAAATTTAAATTAGGAAACATTAAAAATAAAAAATTAAATGATATAATTCATCTTTAAAAATTATGATGATTTAGAGAATGAAATTTGCAGATAATTAAAAAAAAATTCTTTATTATGGTTGTATATTTTTAAGAAGAAAAAACATGTTTGCAATTGTATAGTCTATTTTTATTCACATAAAATAAAATATTCTACTCTGTGTAGAATAAATTTGTTCCCAAAATCATTAAAAAGAATCTATATTTATAAAATTTATTTAGTTTTTTAAATGAAGTAAAACTTTAAAAAATATATATATATCTAGTGAATAAATTAAAAATGTACTTACATATTAAATAGCAGTTAAATATCTGTTATAATCTCGACTTTATGTCAAACGAAAGTTAATTATATCTTTTGTTTTATGAAATAAAATTATATTAATGTAAGTAATTATTTTATATTAACATAAGTAAGTTTTATAGCCCAAAATATGATTTTTTAAATTTTTAAATTCTTTATAACTCTTACGTCACTATAATTTAGATTTTATTTTTAAAATAATTCATATATTTTCTTTAAACAAATATAGAAAAACCTCCATAGTGGATACATTTAAGAGAAAAGTTTTGAAATTTCACTCTCTTTAAATTTTGTATGCATCAACCTCTAGATAATTTACAATCTGAATACTGATTTATCATTTAACTGAAAATTTAAAGTAAAGATCTTATACAGAAAATAAAATTATATTTAACCACTGAATACGTTGATGCCTTAAGAAATAAAATGCCTAGCAATCTTTTCCACAGAATCAGAAATTTAATTCGTATTTCAAGTAATAAAAAGATGATAATAATAAAAAGGATTTACAGACTGTCTCGTTTTAATTAATTAAATGTAAACATACATTAAAATCTATATAGTTGTGTTGTAGTCAATATATGATTAGATCTTAAACGATCACGGCGAGACTTGCCGTCACAACTTGACAACCACAAAACAAGCAATATGTGATGTGAATTAAATACAAACATTTGTCACATGTTATATTTATGTAAAAACCAATTTGTGGCAAATAACACCCGATTAAACACACATTAATTTTTAATATTCTTTCAAAAATAGAATACTTTTTAATTTTAATTAATTTAGACTCATATATATATATATATATATATATATATATATATATATATATATATATATGTGTGTGTGTGTGTGTGTGTGTGTGTGTGTGTGTGTAGTAAAAAATTTAACATTTTCTTATATATGTATATATAAATATTTAAATTTAACATTTTTTTCTTTGTTTACTAACCTCTGTATGGGGACATATTAGTATATATTAATACATTAATATCATCTATATAATAATAGCCTAAGTTATCTGTCCGCAAAATTATGAAGCGGTTGGACCTGGAATGGATACAGGAATCTATTCAAAGCGAATAAAGTTTATCTTCTCCTAAACTATCGATACGATTCTAAAATAAATTTGCATAAATATGCTACATATCACAGCAAAAAATACTGTCGTCTTTAATACGTTCGAAATCCACCCCTTCGCCCCTTTTCGAGAGTTTAATGCAGTTATTTCAAGCCCTATTTTCCCTGGTTAAGAGCAGGTGATTAAAATTAACCATTTATCACTTAATAAATAGGAAAAATAACAATTTTTTCTAGCATGGTGACGTCATTCCTTTAAACATCTCATTTAATCATTTCATATTTTAAACTATTTAAATATCGTCTGCATTACTTTCATACTTTTTATCAGTGATCCTAGATATTACGTAAATGATTTTCTTTTATATTTGTCTTAAATAATAGACTAGGTACATATGTGATAATTTTAAATTGAATCATCGATTATTTTTTGTTGCAATGACAATTTTATCATCGGTATTAACAATAAATTATTTTCATATAAGTCTAGGAGTCTATCTCACGAACTACTAAATATCTAACTTTTAATTTATATATATTTGAAAATTAACAAGTTTGTTTGTTTGTTATACATAACCAAACGGTTTGACTAAATGAGTTCAATGTGATTCTAAACTGCATTATAGGATCGGAAGACCCTAGAGGAGTATGACGATAAATAAATTATTGAGAGTGAACCACATAATTCTCAGCCAAAAAACAAACTATTTTTTACCTGCCTCATTGGGTACTTAACAGTTCTGGAATATTAAAAATTTTACTAATCCCGTCATATGATGGGCTATATGCTAGTATTAATATAGTCTTAATATATTTTATTTTAATGGACACATTTTAAAATTTATATTGTGATGAAAAAAATTCCTACTGTGTATAAATATGATATTTTAAAATATAATATATTTAAAATAAGAAATCAAAGTTATCTTTTAATTATTAGAGTCATTAGTAAAATTTGAAGAACATTTTTTTTTCAGGTTGAATTAAAAATAGACTTATAATAATAAAAATTTAGTTTCAAAAGATCCGGTACCCCTTATAAATTGATAAAATATATTTGCAAATAACTTCAACAAAACTATTTCAGCTTAGAAATAAAATTCCATTTTTGGATTTCTTAAATAAACAACTTAGAGAGTTAGTTTATTGAAACTTCTCTAACATGCGGAAATAATAATATTTTCCTGTTACAAATTATTTGTAGGAATAAAAAATTTCAACTGTTAATAAATATCATTTCATTATAAATTAACATTCCGGATAATGTTTAATGGAAATTCTTACTGTTAGCAATTTCTGAAGCCTTTTTATTCTAAGATTCAACTTATGCGAAGTAAAATAGAATTTAAAATCACTAAATACAAATAAAATTTTCTTAGAGTAATCTAATATTTATTTTCATACTTTTTTTTGTCCGACGTGAAATGATAAAATTAGATTGAGAATGCAAAAACGGCTTTTAAAGGCTATTTTTAAATTAGAAACGTAAATTAAATTTTTTTAAATTTTCTCCAGAAAACATGTTTTTTTTTATATTCTGAGTCTTTTTAATTTGTTATTAGGCTTAGTGCCAAAAACTGGAAGTTTTTTTATTCTTCCTAAACAAATGTAAAATCGAAACTC
>CM063510.1:77483866-77486366 GCA_032207245.1 Pardosa pseudoannulata
TATATATATATATATGTAAAAATTTAATACTTTATTCCTAAACTAAATGTACTAACTCCTGTATTAAAAACCCCCCAAAATCTGCGATTTTATCATCTTTTTAGTGGCCTTTCGACGTTAAAATCTTTTGTTTCCATCATGCTGGCGAGCTTAACTCGCCAACCTATTTTGATACTTAAGAGCACTTCTAATTTGCAGAGTTAACAAATTTCTTTCTCACACTTGCAGCACCATCAAGGTTATATAAGGCTTTGTTTTTTGCGACCATCCTTTGTTGGATTTTTGCTCTGTTCGTTGCTTAATAAAGATGCTACATAACTTCTTCTGAAAAATCGTATTCTTTTTCGGTGACGATGATTCGGTGATTCTCTTTCGGTGTATATGTACACACACACACACACACACACACACACACACACATATATATATATATATATATATATATATATATATATATATATATATATATAAACATATATCTATATATGTATATATAGACATATCTACATATACATATATATTAAAGACAAATATGCAAGCTTGAAAATATTAATTGATGTATGGACAGCTATTTCACAGTTTTGAATATAACTGAAGATTGTTTATGCATATAGAGCTCAGTTTGCTTTTAAAAGCCACTAAGTGCTCTTGCATAGAAAATGTTGCTCGTTCGAAGCAATGATCTGTTCTTGTTTTTGAAAACTAAACTGTTGTTTGTTTCGTCCTTACCCTTTCTTAATGTGGTTTAATGAGAAGGTAATCAGAAACTACTCAATAAATGTTAATATTGTTTCTGTATTCCGTTTTGGTCGTTTATTGTATAAAATGTTATATTTTTTCCTGAAAGTCACCCTCTGGTGGACATTTTGTAAGTATTTTCTTTTAGAAATTCCTTGAATGCATATTGTGTATAACCCATATACAAAACTTCGTTGCATTCCGTTCACCCTATTGCGCTGTAGAATAGTATTTATTGGGGAAGTGTAATTATAACCACACACACACACACACACACACACACACACACACACACACACACATATATATATATATATATATATATATATATATATATATATATATATATATATATATATATATATATATATATATATATATATATATATATATATATATACGTAGTGCCGATTATAATGTTTAATATTGTTATATCCAACTAAATCTCCCCGAAGTTATAGTTTGAACAACAGTAAGAGAAACTGTTTAAACATTTATAAAATGATTGATCTATAGATTTATCTTTATGATGCATTTTTGTTTCTTTATTAACAAACAATTTTAGTTCTGTTATACATTTTTCAAAGCTTCATATTGTTTCATCGAAGCATTAAATTTTTGAATTCCACTGAACTCACACATAAGCTGAACATAAATACGTTAAATGCAGCCCATTAAAATATATTTAAATATGGTCAGCCTAAAAATTGCGTTTTAATATCTTGGGCTATAATCTTAAAATAGTTGTGTATAATTTAAAGTGAATATTAAATTATTAAATAATAATGTCAAAATATGGGGTATAATCTCTCTAATGAGTAGATTAGTCTTTGCTGATTTATACCCCTCTGTTTATTTACTATCTAAATTAACCGTGTTAAATTTTTATCTAAATTTCATCTTCTTCCACTGAAGCAGTATGAAAACTTATACTCTGAAATCCATAGACTAAACGTAAAAGCTTAAAAATGTTTTAAATAATGCCAAATGGAAATAATTTAACAGCCAAGTAAAGAACTTACAGTTTTATGTCTTTTCGGGTCGTTTATTGGGAGATTAATTCACATAAAACATATCAGATTGGGAAGCAATGACTATATTAAAGATAATAATAACTATTATAGATAGTGGAATTCTATAATAGGTTTTTACATAAAATATTTTCTGTTTGTAAAACAATGGAGTTAAATGGTATTCTCTATTCAGACATAGAATAAGATAGTTTGAAATAATTGTCTCTAAAAATTCATATGGCAATGTCTGAAGGTTTTTAGTTATAGATTTTGTAACTGCGATATATAAATTATTACATACATACGCGTATATATATAGCTATATATATATATATATAATATACATATATATATTTGTGTATATAATTATCTATAAGAATCATTGGGTTGTATACATTAACTAGCTATTATCTTTGTTATATATATATATATATATATATATATATATATATATATATATATATATATACATATACATACATATATATATATATATATACATATACATATATACATATATATATATATATATATAGATATACATATATATATATATAGATATACATACATATATATATATATATATATATATATATATATATATATATATATATATATATATATATATATATATATATATATTATATATATATATATATATATATATACATATACATATATACATATATATATATATATTTATATATATATATTTATATATACATATATATATATAAACATATATATAT
>CM063510.1:77488866-77498866 GCA_032207245.1 Pardosa pseudoannulata
TAATTCACCTTATTGCGCCTTTATTCAATATTCTTTCTCTTATTCTTCTTCTCCATCCACCCAGCGATAATATCATTGAGATGACATGTCATCCCCTCCTCCCGAAGTTAAAGATTAAATAATAATTTCTACTTGTTGTCATTTTCTTTTCCTCCTCTAACCCAGCTGTTAAATAAAACTGATGATCTTTTTAAAGTCTTACTGGCGTTGTCTGAATTTTATTAACGTATATTAACTGTATGGGCATAACACAGAAACTATTACCCGTAGAATATTGAGATTTTACATTTAATACTAACATAACGTCTACATGCAACATAACTTTTTGAATGCAATCTGAAATCTATAATACTAAATTTTTTAAAATAATGTATATTATTTCTATGGATAATTGGATAATTGCTTTTAAGCTGTTAATCACAGTTTAAAAGCAATTATCCATAGAATGTTAAAATTTTGTGGCATGACTATTGTAATAGTTTGGTGTGGATTATCTTTTTTGATTGTAATCTGTTCTATATAAAATGAAATAAAATTCAATATAACATATATTAATACTGTGGGGCATAGTTAAATGATTACTATATAATGATCTTACCAAAAATAACGGCAAAACAAAATACCGACATACCAAAATGAACTTATTCATACGTATTTGTAATGACATTGATTTACAATTTTTATAAATGAAAATATAAACCTATTATTTTGAGAAATCTATTATAAGTTTTTAATGTTTATTACTTCTTAATATAGCAGGAAGTATTTCTTGATACATGGAAGTATTGTACACTCGAAAAAAATTAAGTACATAACTATTGAATTTTACACTCATGTCCATAAATTAAGGATAATTCAGAATCACACAGAAATTAAGCTCTAAAATAAAAATTTCACCTGTAGAATTATCACACACATCTTGAAGAAGAATATGCAAATTGCAGGAAACCACCAGATGGCGCGGATAGTACGTCACAATGACGAGAGTGTATGAAAGGGGTATATAAGGAATGGTAGCAAAGAAGTAAAATTGTTCACAAGCTCTTTAGTGCAATAACCGCATAGGTATGGTACAAAGGAAGCATTTGGAGGATTTTCTACGTGGTAGAATTATCGGACGACTGGAATGTGGACGCACCCAGCTGGAAGTATCCGAGGAACTTGGAATCGCCCAGAGTGACATCTCCAGGCTTTGGCAACGATTCAAACATGATGGTAATGTGAATAGATGTTGCAGAACTGGTCGCCCCCGAGTTACTACGCCGAATGATGACCGGCATTTGGCAGTTACTGCCAAAAGAAACAGACGGAGCCCGGCATCAGACCTGTCTCCTGAGCTCTCTTCAGCTACCGGTACGACAGTTTCAAGGCAGACCGTGTACAGACGCTTAGAGAACATTGGTCTATATGCTCGTAGGCCTGTCAGATGTGTTCCCCTTACCGGAACTCACTGTCGCCTGCGATTATGCTGGGCTAGAGAGCATGCATTGTGGACACCGCAACAGTGGTCTTGTGTGATGTTTTCCGATGAGTCCAGATTAAGTTTACATTCTGATTCTCGCCGGACTTTCATATGGAGAGCGCCAGGTACCCGTTACCACCAAGAGAACACCATTGAACGACACCGTTACGGTGGTGCAGGATGGATCGTTTGGGGAGGAATTATTCTTGGTTCCAGAACTGACTTGCATGTTCAGAGTGTAACGATGACAGGCCACATCTATCGGGATGTCATTCTGGAACAACATGTACGTTTGTTTCGGGGCGTCATGGGTCCTGAATGTCTGTATATGGATGACAACGCCCGACCTCACCGTGCAAACATTGTAGACGAATGCCTTCAATCGGAGGATATCACCCGTATGTATTGGCCAGCATACTCACCGGACTTGAATCCAATAGAGCATGTGTGGGACATGCTTGGCCGACGAATTGCAGCCCGTCAACCCCCTCCCAACTGTCTATCGGAACTTCGGAGGGCATTGCTTGATGAGTGGTGTAATTTTCCCCAAGATCAGATTGATAATCTGATACTCAGCATGCGTAGGCGTTGTAACGCTTGTGTTGCATCGTCCGGGAGACATACTCCGTATTAACCATCATACTAACCATGTTATACTGTTTTCTGTAAATAGGTTCTTTTTTGAAATTTGCTCCAGGGAGTAAAAATTGCAATTTTTATAATTATGTCAAACATATAGCATCTTTTTTGCTCTTTACCTTTTGTTTAATAAATAGACTTTACAAATAAGTCAAATTTGTTTTGCTTTTGTCTCTTTCATTGCCTGAACTTCATTATCCTTAATTTATGGACATGAGTGTATTTTCCGCTAGCTCGCAGTATTTAAGATCTACTTAGGCGCACTGATACCTTGAGAAACGAAACTTATTTTGCATTTCACAGAAAATGTGTTAACGTTATATCTGATGACACATTACACAAAATTTAAAATAGAGATATAATACACCTACAAGGAAGTCATGTACTGTCCACATTACATTGTATGTAAATTTTACTAATTAACAATTTCTTTTTGTAACTAAATAAACATTGAGTAATTTTCTTTTTAACATAGTAAAAGATTCTAGGTTTGTATTTGTAAATTTCTTATTTGTTTAGATTCTGTAATCAAATATCTTTTCAATTTCTAAATAAATCTTTTTTAATTTTTAAACAGTATTATTTTTATAAATTCTCCTATATTTTACCATGAATAAAGATACAACTTTTCCACGTATTAGAATGCACAATGTAAACTCAAGATAAGACTATCAGAATAATCTAATCTGGGAAAAATTGAGTATAATGAATAATTGCCTTACTGTATTTTTATAAATACGGATACGGTTACATAATTACTTTCCTTCATGAAAAATGCATTCCGAAAGCTGAAACCAAGGAAAAAGGAATAATTACCCTAAGAAATTCATCATGATCATACATTTTTCTTTCAGATTTATATCTCGTACCTACTGATATAAGTAACATTATTCAATATTTTTAAAAAATATTTCTAAGAGGTCATTCTATTATTAAAGTATTAGAAACTAAGGAAAAGTAGTAAGTTTAGCATTTTATAACTTCGGGGGAATTTTCATTACGTAATTAATTATATTGTATAACTCTTTGTTTTCTTCCAATTAGGAAATAAATGAAATAAAATAATTACGGATTTCATGAAGCGTTCGATATGACCTAGTATTTGGGACTATTACTGCGTCGAGAAATATCCCTGTATTAGCGTAAAATGGTAAAAAAATGCTTTTCTTTAAAAAAAATACTATAGCTGACATAAATGAAAGTGTACAACATCAGTAGAAACATTTCCTAACCCTGAGGAAATTATATAACTGAATATAAAGTATTTCTAAAATTAAAGTAAAACTTTCCATGGCGTTGTGTTATATAATCTTCCCATTTGTTAAAATTGCTTAGTGCCTTTCGAGCTGTAAAGTTTTTATTATAAAAGCCTTATTTAATTCAATATAAAATAAAATGTTCTGATCTGTTTAAGAATAGATTTTTATTATTTTTTTAATAAAGCTGTAACATTATAAAAATTATTTAGATTTGCTATATGACGTTGCTATACATTGTTTTTGTTTAAACAAAATATATACACGCAGATTGAAAAAATAATAGAAATCCACTCACCTGCAAATAACTGTTTGAAATTAGTAAGTTTGAAACTAATTTATACATTTCTTCTATTTTCTGTGGCAGTTCTTTTACACTTTTAGAAAATTATCCTGTACATTCTGTGAACGTCGTTATATTAATATGGGAAAGTTATTTCATAGCATGAAATATAATTCTATTTTTTAGTTTTCAATTTCTTCACATTTATAACTTTTTTAATAAGGCTGTAACATTATAAAAATTATTTTAATTTGCTATACGACGCAGTGCTTTGTTTTTTGTATAAACAAAATATATACACGGAGATTAAAAAAAAATAATATAAATTCATTCACCTGCAAAATCGTTTGAAATTAGTGAGTTAAAAACTAATTTATAAACTTCTTTTATTTTATGTAGAAGTTCTTTTACATTTTTCGAAAAATATCCTTTACATTCTGTGAACGTCATTATATTAATACGGGAAAGTTATTTCATAACATGAAGTATAATACTATATTTCAGTTTTCAATTTCTTCACAGTTATAACTTCTTTTTAATAAGGCTGTAACATGATAAAAATTATTTAAATTTGCTATACGATGCAGTGTTTTGTTTTTGTATACACACATTATACACGGAGATTAGAAAACATAATATAAATCTACTCAATTGCAAAAATCTTTTCAAATTAGTAAGTTAAAAACTAATTTATAAACTTCTTTTATTTTCTGTAGCATTTCTTTTACATTTTTAGAAAATTATCCTTTGAATTCTGTGAATGTCGTTATATTAATACGGGAAAGTCATTTCATAACATGAAATATAATACTATATTTCAGTTTTCAATTTCTTCACAGTTATAACTTTTTTTAATAAGCTTGTAACATTAAAAAAAATTATTTAAATTTGCTATACGACGCAGTGCTTTGTTTTTTTGTATAAACAAAATATATACACGGAGATTAAAAAAAATAATATAAATCTACTCACCTGTGAAAATCGTTTGAAATTAGTAAGTTAAAAACTAATTTATAAACTTCTTTTATTTCCTGTGGCAGTTCTTTTACGGTTTTCAAAAATTATCCTTTACATTCTGTGAACGTTGTTTTATTAAAATGCGAAAGTTATTTCATAGTATGAAACATAGTACTATTCATCAGTTTGCAATGTCTTTACAGTTTTAAAATATCGCATATAAAATATAGTTTTAAAATATTTCATGCAAAATATATGTCATTTTAATTTGTATGCAAAAATTCAGTTTCAAATATACGTATTTCAAACGTTAATTTGTGTGTAAGCAAATTCCTTGAAATTCGTAAATTAAAAGCAAATTTATAAATTTCTTTTTTTTTCTGTGGCAGTTCTTTTACATTTTCCTAAAAATATCCTTTACATGCTCTGAACGTCGTTATATTAATACGGGAAAGTTATTTCAAAGCAGAAAACATAATATTAGTTTTCAATTTCTTAACAGTTTTAAAATATTTAAACTTTTAAAATGCTAATGTCTTTATTGTTTTAGGTTTACAGAATACAAAATATATGTGCTTTTAATTTGAATCCAAAATTCAGTTTCCAATATACTTATTTCAAAACTTAATTTGTGTGTAAGTGAATTTCTTGAAATTAGTTAATTAAAAACTAATTTATAAATTTCTTTTCTTTTCTGTGAGAGTTTTTTTACATTTTTCAAAAATTATCCTTTACATTCTGCGAACGTCATATTAATACGGGAAAGTTATTTCATAGCATGAAGCATAACACTATTTTTTAATTTTCAATTTCAGTTTTCAGTTTTCAACACTTTTAAAGTATTTAAACCTTTAAAATGCTAATGTATTTAAGGTTTTAGATGTTCAGAATGGAAATAATATGTTCCTTCAATTTTTATGAAAAAATTCAGTTTTTAATACATCTATTTCAAAGTTTAATTTGTGAGTAAGTGAATTGCATTTTCTTTCATTTGATGAATAATTTTTATATTAATAATTATTTATATTAATTTGTATTTTTTATTATAATTATATTATTTATATAATTATTATTTATATAATTAATAATTATTTATATTATTTATATTAATAATTTATATACATATATATAAACTCACAATTAAAAACCATATAATATGTTTAACGAGAGAGCACTATTAAAGAACTTGTAAAAAATTTATTCTAAAAACGGCAGAAACATTTATTTTATAATGATTAAAAAAACTGGCATAATATTAATTCTGAAGAAACAATGTCTCTTTAAGCAGATATGCAGTTAAGCCAGGATAGTTAACTTAACTTCAGCATTCCACATGTTTCATGCAGCATTTACTGCACACTCAAGGTGGCATAACCCCTGCTTGTCCAGTTCATGATCTTGTTACCCGAAAGTGTTACCTTCGTGTAATGAGTATTATCCAAAGACACTTATCCCTGATTTTGAGGTGAATAGCTGTTCTCGGTCAAAAAAAACTTTAATACGGTCAATTAGCTCTTTAGTTTTAAAAAGAACATGAGTTCTTTAAATACGTGATAACAATATTGTTTTAGTAATATTTTATATTTATATCACCATTTTAAAATCTTTTTGTTATCTCATTATATGAGAAAACAGATATAACCACCATATGCTAAAATTTTCTTTTAGGCAGTTTTATTTTTCTTTAGCCATAATACATCAATTTTCTTTCTCTAATGTCATGAATAAATATATTTGTGCATGATGGATATATATTTTTATCAGTTAACTATGGTCAATGTATTTTTATTTACCATAGTTAATTGATTGCTACGGAATAGATGATAAAAAAAATATTTTTATACTCCTAGCATTTAACTGTTACTTCTTTTACTTTGTTTCATGTTGATACTCTCAAAAGTCAATATTATGTTTAAGCCAATACGTGTCTAAACATATTGACATGGTACTTTGCCTTAGGTAATGTTCATACATGGGAACTATTATAGTTTATTTGGAAATATTGTCGATATTGTCTATTTTTGGGATTTTATTTCATTCAACGAGCAATTCTTGGAAACTTTTCATATTGATTTTAATATTGACTGTATTTTCTATTTAGAAATGCAGAATATATGATTTTTAGAAACTTTTTATCATAATAAAGTTAGATCATGTATCCCATATTGCCGAACAGCGAACATACCAACGAGAAAAAGCAAAATTTTACTTAAGAGTCATAGAATCTATGACTATTTACAGTATTCAATATAACAGCCTTTTATGACTCATCATAAAACAAAAGTCTCTGCTCCTTTTAAAATAAACTATTCACAAGTTTAATTTTTTAAAACAATTTCGAAGTAGTAAAATAAGTTTTAAATAATATGAGAAGTATAAAGCAAATGAAAAACTCAAATTCGCTTACTTCCAAGATAACTTTCCAAATTTGTATATTAGAAACTAATTTTTTATATCCAGATGAAGTAAAGTATGTGTTTTATTCTGCAAACCTCAATCTTTATATGAAGCCGACATATTAAATAAAGAAAAACTCAAATAAGTTTAGAAATTGAAAATTTATAAAAAATACTCTTTCTGAAGCTCTAAAATAAAATATATAGCTTGTATTAATATTATTCAGCTTCACATAGTAAAACAATCTAGTGGACAATACATGACTTCCATGTACGGGTATTATATTAGTCATCCTATTTTTAATTTTGTATGATGCGTCATTTAAATTATCGTTTGCATGTTTTCAAGATTCAAAGTGTGTTTCTTTTCTCACGTTATCCAGGTTGTAAGAATATAGGTAAAATACATAATCCGGTGGAGATTTATGAATGCTGGTAAATAAAAGATATTCTAATATACAAATATTTCATTGTAAATCGAAAATCTTCGCGAATACTTTTATTCCATACCAGGAAGTAATAACCAGTAAATATTCAAAATTATTCTTTCCATATAATATATGTTCATTTCTGTTTAATAAAAATCATTTTTAAGAGCATTAATGACATTTATATTGTGATCTTTCATTGTACAGAGTAAAAATTACAATCATAAATATATATGCACATATTAATGTTATAATAGTACAAAACAGAAAATGTCAAAGTTTTATGCCTATCCATGATGGAGTTATGCCCTATAGTAGTAATATACGTAATATAGAGATTTTACTTTGTATATAATTTGCAGATAACTAAAAAGAGGAATTGTGCACAATTTAACGTTATAATATTCAAAAATAAATACTTTCCTTATTTTAAGACTAATCGTTATGGAGATATGCCATACAGCAGTAATATAACTTATGATGAAACTTATCGTTATGTATTGTCCATATTTCAGACTGAAGAAGGATCATAACAAGAAGTTATATTATTCTTAAATACAAGGAGACACACATAGAGCGCTTGTAAAGACTTTAAACAAACATTCAGCTTGTGAGTCATCCGTTAGTTAAATTGTTCATCATATTTATAAAAATTCCCTGTGAGATATTAAAGGCAAATCACTCTATTATTTTCAATCAAGTGTTCTCTAAGGCAACACTTGATTGAAAATATTAAATATACACGGTCTTCAGTGTCACTTGGAAGATGGGGATATCTATCCGTAACATACCTCTCTCATATCGAAAGTAAATATTTCTTACTGCTGGAATCAATATGATATATCGTCTTTCAAATGTGCTGAACAATGAAGAAAAGCCTATGGAAAACTTGTTAATATTTGTAAGAAATATCCAACTAGTAAGTCATATGTTAGACAAAACTAATTATATAATTGCCAACAAAAACAATCTAGCATTTTGATTTGTTTTGTTACGAAAATTCGGCTTCATTTATACACGATTATTCAACCTGCATCTTTTTGAATTAACACATTGACGAATTATTTAATTTTAAAGTATTTTCAGACTGTTGGATCACACATTACTTATATATTACTCGACATACATATCATATATATTTCAATAACAACGTATACTTTGAATCGTATTGTCTCATTCAGCCATAATTTCAGAAAACAGTAAAGTCATGTCAGACAGCTCCAACATATACTTTCAATGAAATTTGGTATCGATTATCTCTAGAGACCATAGCATTTTTCTTTATACAGAACTAGGGGAAAGCAAAAATATAACTGAATCAATAATGATCGTGCATTTTTTTCTTGACATCACTGGTATTCTCGAATAATGATTATATTATGGTTTTCTGCTTTAATGTCGTCTAGGTAGGTGTAGACTTTCCATTTTTAAGGAAATAATATGTTGTGTTTCGGATTAGGTACGTTACTATTCAGCTATGATAATAAAAAATGGTTACTGCTTTCGCTCTATGGAAGCAATTTTTATAATATATGAAACAAAGTATGCTGATAAACTCCTCTAAAACCTCATGAGCTCACGGAATCATATAGTTTAAAATAGGAATGGCAAGTATAATTTTAGTGTACAACCTTGCCATATTAAAAGTAGAAGAATGTAATACGTTAAAAATAGCTTTCAGTTTTCAAGGGGTGCTTCTAAGCATTATGTGCACAAACTATATTTATCTATGTTTAAATGATATATGAAAAATATTAATTTGGTGTAGCATGATTACTGTAATAAATTTTAGGAAAAGAAATATAGAATGTGCAATGGACTTTAAGTAATTCAATTTCTTTTCAAATAATAAGCTATAATTTTCGGAAGTAATTCCAATCACCCTTTAAACAAACTCACACACATACATATTGTTGTTTCTGATGTCACTTGGTCAAACCAAGCCTGATTGAGCCATACGCTACTCGAATTAAGGCGAAGGAATTCCCTTTTAGTTTTGACAAAAACATTTTCTCTAACGCCAACGAGAGAACCCAATTTTAATTCCCTTTCGTTATGAAAAAATAATATCGGTTTAAGAGTGCAAGTATATTTTCCTATTGGTAAAATCTGCAATTTTTGCTCTTTTCCCCATTTCAAATCTCAAGGAATCCGAGTTTCGTATTTCGAACGTTTACTGGTGATTTTGCAATTTTGAATATTTTTATTATCACCTAACAAATACAGAATACTGAATTTGCATTCTATCTCGGAAAAAATGCTCTCTAACACTTCAAGGAATCAAGCTTCTATCAGTTTTCTGACAACCGACTTATATATGGAGCGTATGCTGCAGAAGTTTTAACGTCAATAAAATGAATTAGAAAATCACTCGATTATATAATGCATCAATTTTGCTGAATTCTGACAAATCTTTGCTGTAGTAACTATGTACAGAAATTGACTTATAACAATGTTTCACTCAACACAATTATAGGAAAGAGTAAAGTCAAATGAATGCAGCTCAACACGTTTTTTAATTTGGTTGGTTGTGAGTGCTACGGTCTACTTTTTGCAACACGAGGGCTAATGAGACCAGG
>CM063510.1:77513866-77516366 GCA_032207245.1 Pardosa pseudoannulata
TAAGCATTCATAGAAGAACCACTAAACTTTTGATGTGACCAACTTATATAATATTGCCACTTTGTCCAAAAATAGTCAGAATGGAATAATGAAAGGTATTTTCAGATGGAGGGGGGAAAACCCTATGCTTGCAGAAGAAGGATAGTGAAAGTGATTGATAACGATACCTCTGACTCACCCCATATAACAGATGAATAGTGGACAGTGGAAGAAAGTGGTTCATTTGGATTTTTACCAAGTCCGTACTTTTCAGACTAAATCCTTTCATTGGTCCTCATGTCATCCCTTCGTTCCGAGATCAACTGAAGTTGTTAAAAATTTAAACAATATAAAGGAATACAATGCCACTTTATTTTAATATACAGTCATTTTCCTATTTTTTTTTCTATATTTATTTTAGGTAAGCTAAGCATTCATAGAAGAACCACTAAACTTTTGATGTGACCAACTTATATAATATTGCCACTTTGTCCAAAAATAGTCAGAATGGAATAATGAAAGGTATTTTCAGATGGAGGGGGGAAAACCCTATGCTTACAGAAAAAAAGATAGTGAAAGTGATTGATAACGATACCTCTAACTCGCCCCATATGACAGATGAATAGTGGACTGTGGAAGAAAGAGATTAGTTTGGATTTCAACCAAGTCCGTAGTTTTAAGAATAAATCATTTCATTGGTTATCATGTCAGCCACTCATACCTACATCAACGGAAGTATTTAAAAATTTAAACTATATAAAGGAATACAATGCCACTTTATTTTAATATACAGTCATTTTATTCTTTTTTTTATATTTATTTTGTGTAAACTAAGTATTCATAAATGAACCACTAACCTTTTAACAACAAGATGTATCCAACTTATTTGATAATATTGCCACTTTGCACAAAAATAGGCAGAATGGAATAATGAAAGGTATTTTCTGATGGAGGGATAACCCTATGCTTGCAGAAAAAAGATAGTGAAAGAGATTGATAACGATACCTCTGACTAGCCCCGTATGACAGATGGATAGTAGACAGTGGAAGAAAGTGGTTCGTTTGGATTTAAACCAAATCTGTACTTTTAAGACTAAATTTCATTGGTCACCATGGCACCCACTCGTCCCCAGATCAGCTGAAGTAGTTAAAAATTTAAACAATATAAAGGAATACAATGCCACTTTATTTTAATATATAGTCATTTCCCTATTTTTTTTTCTATATTTATTTTATGTAAACTAAGGATTCATAGAAGAACCACTAAACTTTTAACAACAAGATATGACCAACTTATTTAATATTGCCACTTTGCCCAAAAATAGGCAGAATGGAATAATGAAAGGTATTTTCTGATGGAGGGATAACCCTATTCTTTCAGAAAAGGGATAGTTAAAGTGATTGATAACGATAGCTCTGATCTGCCCCGTATGACAGTTGAATAGTGGACAGTGGAAGAAAGTGGTTCGTTTGGATTTTAACCAAGCTCGTACTTTTAAGACTAAATCATTTCATTGGTCATCATGTCAGCCATTCATCCCTAGACCAACGGAAGTATTTAAAAATTTAGATACAATATAAAGGAATACAATGCCATTTTATTTTAATAAATGGTCATTTCCCTATTTTTTTTATATTTATTTTGTGTAAACTAAGCATTCATAGAAGAACCACTAAACTTTAAACAATAAGATGTGACCAACTTATTTAATATTGCCCCTTTGCTAGAAAATAGGCAAAATGGAATAATGAAAGACATTTTCAAATTGGGGGGGGGGAACTCTACGCTTGCAGAAAAAGGATAGTGAAAGTGATTAATAACGATACCTCTGACTCACCCCATATGACAGATGAATAGTGGACTGTGCAAGAAAGAGATTAGTTTGGATTTCAACCAAGTCCGTAGTTTTAAGAATAAATCATTTCATTGGTTATCATGTCAGCCATCCTCATACCGAGATCACGTAAGTATTTAAAAATTTAAACTATATAAAGGAATACAATGCCACTTTATTTTAATATATAGTCATTTTATTCTTTTTTTTATATTTATTTTATGTAAACTAAGTATTCATAAAAGAACCACTAACCTTTTAACAACAAGGTGTACCCAACTTATTTGATATTGCCACTTTGCCCAAAAATAGGCAGAATGGAATAATGAAAGGTATTTTCAGATAGGGGGTTAATCCTATGCTTGCAGAAAAAGGATAGTGAAAGTGATTAATAACGATACCTCTGACTCACCCCATATAACAGATGAATAGTGGACAGTGGAAGAAAGTGGTTCATTTGGATTTTTACCAAGTCCGTACTTTTCAGACTAAATCCTTTCATTGGTCCTCATGTCATCCCTTCGTTCCGAGATCAACTGAAGTAGTTAAAAATTTAAACACTAAAAAGGAATACAATGCCACTTTATTTTATTATATAGTCATTTTCCTATTTTTTCTATATGTATTTTGTGTAAACTAAGCCTTCCCAGAAGAGCCACTAAACTTTTAACAACAAGATGGGACCA
>CM063510.1:77521366-77528866 GCA_032207245.1 Pardosa pseudoannulata
AATTAAATATTAAGTATTTTATGAAGACTGAACAATAATTACAGATTAATTACCCCTTTATTTACACATATGCAGTGTATAGATATGAATTTTTCTAATATTAGGCATTTTATATATAAAGGACAGGCAGCATAACTATGCGTTACACACAGAACAGCTTGTTGAGAAATACTACAGTGCCACTTCCCACCAAAAATCCCGTATTTACTGCAGCTTTTATTCCCTTATTAGATGGAATGGAGATAAGGCAGTTCTAATCTTTTCTCTCTCTAGTTGGTAACTGCAGACCGATCTACTTCATCTTCACTCTCGCGCCGTACTGTTCCATTTATCTTCATGAACTTATATGTTCTGACTCCCATGTTATACGCTAGATTGGATCTTAATCTCTTACCCTTCTGGTACAAGAAAGAGCGTAAGCACTACATTTTTGGTGGGAGGGTATTACTACTGTTAGTTGCTTCGCTTTTAATACCTCAGTCCGGTTGCTCCAGACAAAAAATTGCAATCCAGAATAGAAATTAATGTATAGACTTCGTCATTGACAGATTTTGTGATATAATACCTTTGTTTTATTTCAAAGAAAAAAAAGTATGTCCTTTTTAACCTCCTAGACTTTTAGCTAGTTTAAAATACGGATTTAAAATTCAAACAATATTTATAGTTAAAAAAAATAAGTGGCGTGTAAAGTAAACAAGGAAATTAAAATAGTATAGTCAGGATCTTAATCTCCTACCCTTCTGGTACAACAAAGAGCGTAAGCACTACATTTTTGGTGAGAGGGTTTTATTGCTGTTAGTTGCTTCGCTTTTAATACCTCAGTCCGGTTGCTCCAGACAAAAAATTGCAATCCAGAATAGAAATTAATGTATAGACTTCGTCTTTGACAGATTTTGTGATATAATACCTTTGTTTTATTTCAAAGAAAAAAAAGTATGTCCTTTTTAACCTCCTAGACTTTTAGCTAGTTTAAAATACGGATTTAAAATTCAAACAATATTTATAGTTAAAAAAAATAAGTGGCGTGTAAAGTAAACAAGGAAATTAAAATAGTATAGTCAGGATCTTAATCTCCTACCCTTCTGGTACAACAAAGAGCGTAAGCACTACATTTTTTGAGAGGGTTTAACTACTGTTAGTTGCTTCGCTTTAATACCTCAGTCATTGCACCAGACAAAAATTGCAATCCAGAATAGAAATTAATGTATAGACTTCGTCTTTGACAGATTTTGTGATATAATACCTGTGTTTTATTTCAAAGAAAAAAAAGTATGTCCTTTTTAACCTCCTAGACTTTTAGCTAGTTTAAAATACGGATTTAAAATTCAAACAATATTTATAGTTAAAAAAAATAAGTGGCGTGTAAAGTAAACAAGGAAATTAAAATAGTATAAAAATGTAAAAATGATATATTTAGTATGAAAATTCCACAGAATAAGTACTTTTAAAGAAAATATAATGACAGCTAAATGATATTTCATGGCACTGACCTTGAAGTGGATCTTTTTAATCTAAAGTAAAAAAGGGTGAAATTTTAGAAACTTATAACAGTTTTTAATATTGTCTTATTGTTTAAAATAGAGAACAGCTGAAAAATAATCTGATGAAAAATTAGACTTATTGACGATTAGTGTTAAACGTAGATGAAACGTCATAGAGTTATGTTGCAGATCAGGCATGCCCAACCGGCGGCCCATTTAAAAACTTTTTGAGGCTCAATTGAAGTTTTCAACTGTCTATATAGTTTTAGCCATTTTGACTATATACATTTGAAACATAGAATTTTAGTTGTTTGTAACAAAGCTTCAGCTTTATGAAAATCAATTACGGTTAAATAATTTGATTCATTTCCTATTATTAAATGACTATAAAAACAATCATAAAAACGTCTTCAAATATTCTACTGAAATCGAAAAATTACCTAAAGAATTCAATACTAGATTCTCATACATGCAAACGTTTGAGGAAATCTTTAAAACATTCTTAGCTTCATTTAATGTAGAAGTTGAATCCGCGCCTCCAAATTTACAAATGGAACTAATAGAATTGCAGTCAAACATTGAGCTAAAATGCCTCTATGAAGGGAATAAGATTGACTATTATCAAAAATATATCGCCAAAAATTTCCAAATTTAAGACACTTGACAATGTGCATTATATCAGCATTTGGAACTATTTATCGCTGTGAATGATTTTTTTCCAAATTAAACCTGGTAAACACAAAGTGTCGCAGCAGCTTGCTTGATAAAAACATGACCAATCAGCTAAGATGAGCGTCGACTACATTATCCGTTGATATTAACAAAATGTCTAGTAAAATACAAAAACAAATCTCACATTAATTTTAAAATAATACAAGTGGTAGTGCTTGTGAATAAACCATAAAGTTTTTTTTTTACTTAACCCTCTAGCACTGATTTGCAATTTTATCGTACTGTCGATTTTTTTAGTTAAAATTTATTTATCAGCTAAAATACACAGTAACCTATGAAGTTCTAAATAACAAAGCTATGAGTCATTAATTTGAAGTCATGATTAATCTCAATGGATATTTGACTCGTATAATCAAGAGAGATCCATAACTTCTGTTGACTTTTTAGAGATCCTTCACAAAAGAGCCTTCACCCTCAGAACCCTCTGACACTTTTCTGATAAACTTTCTTTAAAACGTCACGCTTTTGTCCTTAAGAAAAAGAAAAAATTCAACTTCTAAATCTCCCTTTTCTTGAAAAATAAAGAAGAAAAATAAAATCCTATCCATTTTTATATTTAACTTTCAAAGTCTCATTAAATCTCCATATTTTAGACGGGACATTTTTTACCCTCTCTAATCAATTTAAAAATATCTGAAACTAGTTTCTCTAACATGTTAAAAAAATTTCCAATCATTTCTTCCAAGAGCCATTAATTTATATTTTCGTTGTATGAAGAGAGACAGTAGACGAAAAATCTACAAACAGGCTCAAATTCATTTAAATTAAAGGGAAATATTTCATGACAGATATATTGAATATATATCATTTCGATGCCAGTAAAATAGATTGGATAATACAGATAATCTATTCTATAAAAACTATCAGTACTCACATTGAAATTAATCTATAGGACTATCAGTAAATAATATACACACATTATGTATATATATATATATATATATGTGTGTGTGTATATATATATATATATATATATATATGTATATATATACATATGTGTATATATATATATATATATATATATATATACATATATATAAATATACATATATATATATATATATATATATAAGCAATATATAAAAATTATTATAATATTTATAAATATATATCTATATAATATATATTCATATTTATATATTATATATATATATATATATATATATATACTATACATATATATATATATATCTATATATATGATATACTATTATATATATATATATATATGCTACAGTTGCTACATAAAATATACATAAAGCTACAGTTGCTACATATAATATACTATATATATAGTATATATATATATATATAATATAATATATATTGATAAATGCATATATATATATATATATATATATATATAATGTTTGCGTGTATATATGTCTATATAAGCAATATATAAAAATTATTACGCTTAAAATATCTCTAAATTAAAGTTAAGTTATATTACGGACTTTCCATCCTCCCAGGGGCACATATCCTTTAGGTGTGTATGAAGCACTTCACGCACCCGGGGTACGTGAGTGATCTTTTCCCAGAGTTCTTCCTGGTAGTCTTGAGCTTCCCTTTGTAGAGTTTGCTCCTTATTGGGTCGGACCACATTAATCTTCGAACCATAACAGACCTCTCATTGATTAGCAGAGGGTTGGTAGCCGTTATGGATAGCTGTTGTGATGACTGGAATCAATAGCAAGATGCTGGTGTATGGCAGAAAAGGCTGGGTCAGCGTAAAATTAATTCTCTTTCAGACTCTCTGTTCTCTTCTATGGAACAACGACTTTCAGTTCCCTTGACTTTTCATTGCCCAGAAAGCCCAGGCCATTTAAAACAACAGGGGCTAATTTCACGTGAAACCCGTGGATTAATTTCGCCTTCATTACACACACACACACACACACGTATATATATATATATATATATATATATATATATATATATATATCTATATATATTATATATATATATATATATATATATATTATATATATAATATATATATATATATATATATATATAATATATATATATATATATATATATATATATATATATGTATATATATATATATATTTACATATATATATATATGTATATATATGTATATGTATATATATGTATATATATATATATATGTATATGTATATATATATATATATATATATATATATATATATATATATATATATATATATATATGTATATGTATATATATATATATATCCATTCCTTCCATGCTTTGAGAATGTATCGTGGTCGAAAAAGAATACGAGTTTTTAGGAGACTTTTTCATCAGCTTTATTTAACAACGTCCACAGCAAAAATCCAACGAAGGATGGTCGTACGGCCTTTTATAACCTTGGGGACATCACCAGTGTGAGAAAGGAATTTGTTTAATCAGCAGATTAGAAATGCTCTTAATCAGCAAAATAGGTTGGCTGGTTAATCTCGCCAACAGGAAGTAGGCAAAAGGCTTTAACGCCGAGAGGCCACTAAAAAGATGACGAAATTTCGAATTTGGTGGTTTTTTTAATAGAGGAGTTAGTAATTTTAGTTTAAGATTAAAGTATTAAATTTTTGCATTACACATATATATAACTATGACAATCTTACGTTCTCCTGCAGTAGAATAATTTTGCAATGAATATATGTATGACAAGTATTTAACGGAAATGTGGATCACGGGACTTAGAGTAAGTGCAAATAATGTGACTAATACATCAAATTTGGTAAAATAAATTTAAGTCATCAAATTTGTATTTCATTCAATGAATTCAATGTAATTTAAAGGAAAAGATATGAAAAAAATACATATTTGTACATGGATGTATGTGTATTTGTTTAGCTCATGATGTTTAAAATGTAGTAATTGGTTAAAACCTTCTCTTCCATAAAGAGAAGGTTTTAACCAATACTATATAATTATGTGGCACTTAAATAGTGATTACTCTTATGAAGTCATGAAAAATTGTCATTTTATTTCTAATAAATTTCTGACAATTCCGATTATCCGAACATATAACACTATATCACAATAAATAAGTTTCTTCAGAATATTTTTATTTAATTTTTTTAAATCCACTTTTAAACAAAAATAGCCGATAATAAAAAGGTTTCGTTTGATCCGAGATAAGAGTTGCTTATTACCTGGGATTTTAATAAAAAAAACCCTTGAAACACTGAGAAAGAGCTCTTATAAAGTAGGCTTGCATTGTTTACTTATCAATGACTTTTTAAATTCAAAATTAACATCGTTTTGGAAATCATGAAACGAGAGAAATAGTAATCTGTTAGAAAATGTTATTTTTGAAATATATTCCTAAAACATTTATGGATCTTATTAGTTATTATAGCTCGTAATTCAAAGCTTAAAAGCTGAAAATAACAGCAATTTACGATGTTATTCATTTCAAAAATATTATAAAATTTTTAATTTGGTATTTTTAGTTAATTCTATTACATAATAATTTTCAATGTGATTTTTATGGAAGAAATTTACTGAATACAAATTTACCTATTATAATAGTATTACCTGTTATAATAGTATTAGTTGCAGTATCTAATTTACCGTATTACCATTGTAAGTGTAATTTCAAAATATTGAAAATTGCCATATATATATGTATGTGTGTGTAATATATATCAAATATACATGTAATATGCATATAATATATATCAAATATACGTGCTTACTATTATAATAATTAATGATAGCAATTTCAAATAAATTCATTAAGAGATAAGTGGATTTAGGTTGTTAAATATATTTATGTTATTACCTACGATTTATATAGAAGAAATATGAATATTTGCAGTTGTCTTTGAATAAACTTTTCTTTCAAAAATATTCGTTGATATTAGTAATATACATGTTTACTATTATAATAATTAATGATAGCAATTTCAAATAAATTCATTAAGAGATAAATGGATTTAGGTTTTTAAATATATTTATGTCATTACCTACCATTTATATAGAAATATGAATATTTGCAGTTGTCTTTGAATAAACTTTTCTTTCAAAAATATTCGTTGATAAGGATGAAAATTCATTATAAACATATTCATATATTAGTAATTTACAGGTTTAATTGATAATTTATTACTATGAATGTAGTATAATTTTAATAAAAGGTGTGGCATAGATTAAATAATTAAGAGTATTTAATTTCATGCTTTTAAATTTAATATAGATTTACCCAATAATAACATTAGACATTTTTAAGGGATAAGAGAAATGAACGGAATGTATACAGTCACTTATTAAAAAAATATTCATTAGAACTAAATTACTAAAAATATTTAAAACTTTATTTAAGTAGGAGAATTCTAGTACTTTAGAAAGAAAATTGAAAATTTAAAGTATAGAATAAAGTCTCAAATTATACGTAAATTATTTTGAAAATGCAGGTTTTCTTACAATCTCAAAACTTTTATTCTAACAAATTCTGCCCTTTATTATGTACGGGAATTTTAAGCCATAATGACCTTGTGATATCATTATGTCCCCAAATTCTCCTTTCCCAATTTAATAGCCATTATGTATCTTTCAAACCTCTATTAGGCAGAGACATTTTTAACTTTGGTGAAAGTAATATTTTTAGTTAATTGAAATTTTTTAAATTATAAAATAATAAAAATGATTTTTTTAATTTAGCTTTTATTTAACAAGAAAATTAATAAAAATGCAATAAAAGTTTAAAAAATTGTTTGAGTTTTTAGTTATGATGCTAGATTGCAATACTAGATTAAAATATCTGCAAGTGAGATTCCAAGTACGCTGAATAGCTTTTGACAATTTCGGTAAAAATATTTTTGTGACTATTTTGCAATATAATATACTAACTGATTTTGCATTTTCCTATTTAATGCTTTAATTGACACATATTAAACTTTTTAGTAAAGCATGAAGATATTATATGCAAATCGTTATCATACTTTATCGGTTGCCATTTGGAAATATAAAATATAAAAAATATATAAAAATATAAAATTCTATATTTTGACTATATTTTGAATGCTACACACTTTTTCCTCATTACACCGTATCACATGCCAACATATACATGTCGAAAAATCAACAAATTTAGTTTAGGTTTTTATTCCCATTGAAGAATGCACTGATTTGTCAGGTGAGAACGAAACATTTTCACCCTATTAAAAGCCTTTTCCCACTTCAATCTGAACAAAAATAAATAAAATAAATAAATTGAAGTTTTTTGCTGTAATACAAGAAATCATCTGGAAAAGAAATCGTAAACTACATACGTTGTTCTTTAATCACATA
>CM063510.1:77531366-77548866 GCA_032207245.1 Pardosa pseudoannulata
ACTAAATTCGCTGACTAAGCTACCGGTTCCTTGGGAACATTCTCTGCACCGACTATCTTGGGGGTTTCCCAGATAGTGTTTTCATGTATCATTTCCTTCTCTGCCCTTGCCAGAATAATATGTCATTTTCTTAGATCTTAAATAAAAGTTAAGTTCCACTAAGGATTCGATGTTTTCTTTATATGAAAAGTCCAGACTGAATGTTCAGTATTATTATTAGTTAATTCTGCATTTAACAGAAGGATAATTTCCTGCGTGGTTATATATATACATATATATATATATATATATATATATATATATATATATATGTGTGTGTGTGTGTGTGTGTGTGTGTGTGTGTGTGTGTGTGTGTAATCCATTTTTTATAAAACTCCTTCACAAGGAGAAAGTTCAACAGCTAGCATTCATAAAGTACAAAGATGCAGTCGGGTCTCATATTCAAGAGAACTCAGAAGTCTAATTTAAAAACTTTATTTCAGAGCGGCAACACGGCACATCTGTCCTTCTGGACAATATACAATCAAAAGCCACAGAGTTCACTCTGCTCTCACACAAGTACACCCAAGAGCGCTGACAACAAGAATTTTCCCACAACAAAAACAGCTTAATAAGCGAATTGACTGCAATATCAGCAAAACGCGAAAACATGTTCCGCCAACACCTGGGAAACTTCTGTATAGACAGAAAGTTTACAGTTTTATGACAGAAAGGAATGTTAAGTGGAAAATACTCCGTTGAACACACCATGTTGAGACTGGTAAAGATGTTTAGATGAATTAAAATGGAAGAGAGGAGTTTTTTCAAGAAATATTAAAGTTAAATAATTTATATATATATATATATATATATATATATATATATATATATATATATATATATATATATATATATATATATATATATATATATATATATATATATATATACATATATATATATATATATATATATATTATATATATATATATATATATATATATATATATATATTATATATATATATATATATATATATATATATATATATATATATATATATATATATATATATATATATATATATTGGGATGCCTTCACTGTTCTTGAGTCAAGAGGTATCTTATGGAAGGACCACAGACATAACAGAATTGAAATTCACTTTTATTTCTGGAGTAAATACTGGCTATATACAAAGGGATTCTAATATCCCTAAACAATTCGAAATACAAAAGATTGTTGCTTGGATAGCATATATACGATGATTACAATAGTTATTATTAGTTTTGTGTGTATTTTTAACGACTGCTTGAAGGTGAATAACTTCAGAGTCTAGCTCCGATAAATCAAATAAGATCTAGTTTCTCTTCCAAAACTACATATCTAAATTCTTGTCATGTCGTACATACATAACTTTCGGCTCAGTTTTAATCCAACACCTAGCATTCATGTTCGTATTAGAAAGGATTCTGCCTCAGATAGTAGTTCCTGGCATAATGAACCATCATGATGATAAACTTTGATAAACTTTAGCTATGAGAAAACAAAAACCTAACAATTCCAAACTTGACCCATTCATTTATGCCGATAGAACTTAACTTTAACCCACTCGCTTACCTTAACTTCTAATATAAATAATAAATAACTTATAATAATTTAAAACTAATTTTTATTACTTTGATCTTAGTTTTCCTTACCTATGACAGTGTACTTTCATCAATGCATTGGAAAAATCACAAGCGGCGATGTTTTCTGAGAATTTTGAAATTATCATCTGTTTGTTCTTGAAGTTTGTAGACTAAAAATTTTATAACCCGATTATCCTCGCTGTTGCGTATAGCTTAGTCCGGTTCGGAGAAACGATACACTTATTTTTTTATCACAAGAGTGTAATTTATATGAAAAAAAAATTATTTTACTAATTTTTGTGAAAGGTCAATTTCGACACAGATTTAATAAATAGATTATTACTAAATTGACCTATCTATTTCTACTTTGTACGTTTTTCCATCTTTGAAAATTCCAGAATTTCCTCTCTTGAATTGTGCAATTTAAAAAAATACATTTTTCTTCAAGTTTTCAACTGAGATATTTAATTATTGTGTGAAATTTAAACTGACTGTCACGAATCTTGTTTCGAAAATGTGTATGCTTGACTGAAAATTTCAAAATTTTTCTCACAAATTATGTATTTTATAAACATTTTTTTTCTCTTTGCGGGTTATGCTTTCAATATCTCCGTAAATTCTCACGTGACCATCAATTCCAAATCTATCCATGATACATATCTTGACATCTTGCCAATCGAGAACAGTGCTTTCTCTAAGAGAAACTGGATATTGAAAATAATGTTATTTTATTTTTTACCACTTAACATTTCTTACACTGGAACTTTAATTTAAAATTATTATTTTACGTATGTTAAATAAATTAATTTACAGTTGTAATAAACCTCTGTAAAATTTTACAGTGTTCACCTACAAACAAAATTATCAATCTTAATATAAATTAAATATCTATTTCCATATTTTCCGGTCAAATGGGTATTTCGTCTAGCAATTTACAGTTGAAATATTCATCAGTAAAATTCAGCATAAGTAATTCGGCCGTTAATAAGGTAGGATGCACGGTCCTAAAATTCTCCCTGTATCATATTTACGCTTTGGAGCTTCCTATACTTATGTGAGCAATTAAATCCGATTTAACCAGTCAACAGTAGAAATTTAAGTTAGAAAATTACGAAATGAAATTAAGCATTTAACAGCACGTAGAAAGTCTTAACTTTATGAATTTGTTATATTTATAGCAGCTTCCTCTCTTTCCTCTCATTCATTGAATTATGTTTCTAATCTGATTAGAACAGCTTATTTGTCAATGCAATATAGGCAGTTGTAAGACATAAATTAACAAACCATTTCAGATGTCTCTCTTATTAGTAAGAATTGAATTTGACACGAAGAAGTAGATATTAAAAACCGGAACGTTTTATGTTGAATTTTTTTGTTACATAGTAAAGATAGCAATAAAAAGGGGAATTTTACAGTTAGATGCTATAGTCCTAAATACAAAATTTTATTCAGACTTTTATCGGGTTTTTTGTTTATAAATTCAAAAATATATTCTTCAGTATAATATTTTTAATTTACAGGAATCTTTTAAAAGTTTCTTTTTCAGTCCCAATAAAAGTCTTTGTTGAAAAACTTAACATTTATATATATGTCAGGTCTAAAAAAGGGGGTAGTTTAAAATTACGTGAGTTAAAAATGATTTTAAAAAAGGGAACTCTTCTATAATAAGAAATTAAATGAAAAAGACCCAAGCTCGCGGAAGCTTTTAGGATCATCCGGTCAGTCTGAAGCATTTTTGAGCTATTTGATGAGATCGCAAACAGATAAAATCAGTCAGCGCGTAGACATAAAACTGTGAACACTTATTTCCCGCTTAGCTCCGCCACGAACAATGAAAATGGCTCAAGTTGATCTCACATAGAACTAAGAGTTGATAAAATTATTATTATCAAGAAGACTGTTTTCCCTTCGCCTTAACTCTGGATCAAGACTTTACATATATATATATATATATATATATATATATATTTAACTTTATTAAAAGTATTCTGACGAGTCAAAATATGGAATACACGAAAAGTTCAGAAATGACTCTAAATTATATACATATTTATATATATATATATATATATATATATATATATATATATATATATATATATAAATAAGTATTAAATAATTATATTCATTACTTATTAAATACTAATAAGTATTTAATAATGTATATAAGTATTAAATTTTTACATTCCATATATATATATATATAATGTAAAAATTTAATACTTTAGTCTTAAACTAAAACTACTAACTCCTATATTAAAAAACCACCAAATCCATGATTTCTTCATCTTAGTAACCTCTTGGTGTTAAACTCTTTTGTCTTAGAAAAATCTCCTTTATGTTGGCAAAATTAACCAGCCATCCTACGTTGCTGATTAAGCACATTCCTTTTCTCACGCCTGTTGCATCCCCAAAGTTATAAAAGGCCGCACGACCAGTTTTTGAGAGATTTTGCTGTTGGACGTTTCTAAATAAAGATTCTGCTAAAGTTCTCTTGACAAATCTTATTCTTCACCCCTATTGACTACACCCGTTCGACCATGTTACATCTATCAAGCATTACATGCTACGCTATGTTTCATATTTATATATATATATATATATATATATATATATATATATGAAATGTCATGATCCACAGTTAAGGCGAATGGAAAACAGTCTTCTTGATATTAATAATTTTATTAACTCATAGTTCTATGTGAGAGCAACTGGCGCCATTTTCATCGTTCGTGGCAGAGCTAAGCGTGGAATAGGTGTTCACAGTTCCATGTCCACGTGCTGACTGATCTTATCTGTTTACAAGCTCATCAAATAGCTCAAAAATGCTTCCGCCTGACCGGATAATCCCAAAAGCTTACGCAAGCGTGGATCTTTTTTATTTACTTTAATATTATAAAAGACTTCCCTTTTTAAAATCGCTTTTAACTCACGTAATTTCCTACTACCCCTTTTTAGACCTGACACACACACACACACACACACACACACACACACATATATATATATATATATATATATATATATATAGAGAGAGAGAGAGAGATATATATAGATATATATATATATACATATATATATATATATATATATATATACACATATATATATATATATATATATATACACATATATATATATACATATATATATATACATATATATACATATATATATATATGTGTGTGTGTGTATGTGTGTATGTGTGAGTGTATAAATATATGTATATATGTGTGTACATCTACAGTAATAGTATTTATGTCATGCAAGATACATAGTACGTATGCGTATATATGAACGTACAGATGGATGGAAGGCAAGTGAAAGTTTGTAGAAATATGCTCAGGGGTGGTGGAAATGAAAATTTAATGCTACAAAATTGAAGTTTACTTATTCGTATGTACAGAAGTTATACTAAAACTTGCCATAATTAATTCAGAAAATTATAATTGAGTATTTCCATTTAAATTTACAGACTGAAATTTTTCGATATTACAATGCTCTGCTTTAATCGTATAAAGAAGTAATGAGGTGTCTAAAATCAGCATTGATAAATTCTCACTACGAGAAAAGAATTATTTTACAAGCTATTAGTTATTAACAGAAATATATTGAAATGAATGTATTTTGTTAGGCTTTAATTCTAGTACAAATATCCTCTACCAATATTAATGTACTACATTAATAATAATTTATTATTTCAAAATAAAACAAATAACTCCTCCAAACTTCCCGCAAATTCATAGGTTATTTCTAAATTACGCTGGGAGGAAATCCCAAAATATTAGATAAAATACAATCGGAGTTAATCACTGAGGGTTAATCGAAATACTTTATGTCACTTCTCAAGTTAATCGATAGACCGAAACAAAACTCTTTGACTCCGGGGTTATTAAACATAATCTTGACTCCACTTCCGAAACTATAGTGACATTTTGTAAATTATTCCGTTCTAGGGGAGATTAATAGTTGCTACTATAGAAAATTGATGGTTTTAAGCTCGAGTCTTTACTTTCACAAGAATAAATATGAAAATCCTGTAAATGATACACAGTTCATTTCTTTTAAATTAACAACTTTAAAAGAATTAAAACTCGAGTTTTTCTGCTTAATATATTTGACTTTTTACCATGGTTTATTTCTATTAATTATTCGTATATGATAGAATTATGAGATTGTTATATCAACGGATATTCTTACTAAGAAAACTTAAATATGTTTAGAGAAATAAAATTTGAAATTCATAGAAAAGCAACAAAATATATTTTTTTATTTTTTATCTTTAAAATTTTGTGACAAAAATTTAAAAAAAGTCATATATAATCCTTTTTTTCAAAGGTTTTATTTTTATCAAAACGATTAACACCTGACATAGGAATTGTATCGACTTATTTTGCAATCTAACTTTAATTAAGTGCTAGCGAAATTTGTTAAGAAATAAAAAAATAAAACAATGAAAAATTCCGATAAATCAATGATCTGATTGCAGATATTGTAATATGGCAGTTGAAAATTTAATATGATTGTGAAAAGCTGATAACTAGTTAAATTGAAAATAAAATGGCGTTTTAAAATTTTTTTATTGTTGAAAAAAGTTTCGCAAAATAATCCACCAATATCTTTAATTACATTTTAGACGGAAATATTTTTAAATTCTTAAATTAACTCAAGCAAATTTAATATTTATCAAAGTATAGCATTTTATAACTTTTATATCACTTGTTTTTTATTTATTTTTATATATGATGAAATACAATTTTTTTTCCGTTTTGAACCAATATTTTATGTATGTCTTGTCATTTTGTTTTGATATTTAGAAAACTCTTTATATAGGTCTAATACTTATAATAGCTTTACAGTGATTTCTCTAGTTAGATAAATCTACGATAATAGCTAGGGATGTAATGTTAATTGAAATCTGAGTTAGTTTCATAAACATAAAGCGAAACACATTGCCTTATCATTGTTTTAGTAAATTTTATTAAAACAAATTTATTGTCTAATGGTATATTAAAATATTTTACTGATTACTTTAGAAAAGCGTAAACATTAATATTGTTTTGTTAAAATATTAATTTTGAAATATCTAAATGTAAGCATTTACATTTTAACTGCTCGTACGTAACACTTTCATACAAGAAATCTATAACACATAGTTTCATTTTGGGAACATAAGTTACTTTTTTACGATCTTAATGTTTGAAACAACAAGTGACACTGACAACTGAAGACTTAAAGGAAAAATATAAATAAATTTCAATATGCTGTATAACGCATACACTTTTGTAATTTATTTAAAAATTTATAATTGAATCTTTCATTTATTTGAAAATTACAGGTATGTTTCTTACATTTCTTGCTTATAAACTTAAAGAAAAATATTTTTTCAGTATGTTAGTCTTACCTTATTGGTGTCTTTTAAAATTTTTCATTTATGTTATATTTACTTTTTATTAAAAAAAACTGGGCATCATTTTTTAAAACAATAAGTATTTTGACAAGTTAAAGAATATGGAATACACGGAAAGTACGAAAACGATATAAACATAATTTATATCACAAATATAATTTCACGAAGCCATTTTCGGATTTTTAAATGTCTAAAACGTAAATACTAACTAAAATCTTATGTATTTTAAAAAGAGGAAAATGAAATGTTTGAACATCTAAAGGCAATGAAAGATTTAATATAAATAAAGAAATAATGCAGTAGCTTGATGACTTCTTTAGTAAAATATATATGAACTCTAACATTTTATGTCATCTGTGAAAGAAAATGATTATATTACTTTATATATGAGTAAATAGAAAATAGAGTCTAATATTTTGGATTAAATAGATATCTTTATTTACACTCTGAATGATGAGTTAATATTAATTTTGCGCTTTTCCGAGGTATTCACTGTTATATAATCTTGAGTAAAATATTTGAAGAGATAAAAGAAATTATCCAATTGCGATCATTGATATTGATCTCACGTTTAAATACCATGAAATAACTTTGAAGTAATTCTATCAAGCAAAATTTTTTTGGCGGGGGGTGGGATATAATACGACTGTTTTGACACAGGATTTGCAATATAATAAAAAAAAGGTACCTTAAAACTTTTAAAACAAGGAAACATTTTCTTCTAATTTAATTGGTTATTCTTACGTCATTAATAGTTAAGGTAATATTTGCTGTAAATAAAAAATATAATTCCAAATTAAATTAAATATTTAATAATAGTTATAAATATTTATAAATAAATCATATTAAATATTTTCACTGATGTTTAATGGTAGTTCAAAACAGTTATATCAGTAATAAATCTGTCCCGTATTAATTCTTCAAAAACTATTACTAGCCACTTTTTGCTCAGGGAAAATTTATATTTATATATATATATATATATATATATATATATATATATATATATATATATATATTTATATATATATATATATATATATATATATATATATATATATATATATATTTATGTATATATGTATATATATATATATATATATATATATATATATAGGTATTATATATATATATTTATATATATATATATGTATATATATATATATATATTATATATATATATATATATTATATATATATATATATATATATATTTATATATATATATATATATATATATATATATATATATATATATAAATTTTTATATATATTTATTAGTCCATTTTATTTTTAAATCTTTCTTAGTAATTGACAATGTTAACATCGTGTTAAGAGAACATTCCTATGTTTTCTCTAAAATCATTAAATTTATTTTACATCTGCTATAAATATATAAGCATTTGTTTAGCTTGTTGGTATTGTATTTCTTGCTGGTATATTAAATGTCTGTAATCCTTTTAACTATAAAAAGTTGGAATTACAGTTACTTAAGTTTTACATTTAAAGTTTTATATAAATGATCAAATATTTTAAGCACAAATGAATATGGCACTATAAAGGAAATTTATTGCCCTTTCCTACCACAATAATGGCAAAGCAGAGACAAAATTCCTATCCACAAGAAAAGAAATATATATATATAAAAATAAGTATTTTTGAAGGCAATGTCATTTATTTTTAAAAAAGAAAAATGTGACATTCCTTTAAGAAAAATGCTCCCAGCCAGGTAACTCCAGATTTCTATTCTTGGCGGAGTAATGATGCAGAGATGCTGCCTATTTATCTCCTCATAACGCTAAGTAATTTGATGGATCACCTTGCAACCCATGCATTATTAAATATATGTTCAGCTTGATTGATTAGCGGAATGTGGCTGCACAATGAGGGCTACTTTTTCTCTTTATTGATTAAATGGCATCCATCTCATTGAAGCAAATCAGTCTTGCGTAAAGGAGGATGCGATGTAGAAAATGATACTCCCTCGGAAATCTTGTGCAGTAGAGTGATTTTTGACTTTTCCAGTACTTGGTAAATGGAGCCAGAGTTCAAGCGGTACTTTGCCGTTAAGTACCTCCAAGCTCTGGAAGGTTTTCGCCGCAAAGCATTAGAAAGAAAAAGGCATTAGACATTGCATTCGGGGGGAAGAAACGGTGTTTAAATTTTGCGGACTGAAAGTAACCGAAATTCTTCATAGAGTCGTTTTAGAAGAACGTTTCTTAAATAATAGAAATGCAGAAATAAGTGATTAAATCTACATTTAATTAATTTATTTTTACTTTTTAATGTTAATTAAAATTTTTTTTTTGTTTATTGTAGATTATTTTCATTTTTATCTTAAAAACTTTTAAAATAAGTTTTAAAAGTACAAATTAATAACATTATTAAAATAGTTTAACATTAACCCTTTAAAGGTCACTATTGAAAATTCTTTGGGATTTAACGGAATTAGATTACAATTGATATCTATGAACCTTATATATATATGTGAAATATGTAAAAAAATATTAAAATTGTTTTGACAGGGTGGTGGGTTTTAACTGTGAAACTATCTACCCCCTTGTACGGCTCGAAAATAATACATTCTTAAAATTTAAATATTATTTAACACTAGATTGCCCGAGATTTCTTGTATACCTATATTGCTCAAAAACAGTCAAAATGACTGCATTGTGAAAAAATAACAAACATCTAAAGAAATTTGTTTAAAATCAATTTTTAATATTATATAATAAAGGAGGGCGGAAGTAACTACAATTATTCATAAACCCATTTATATGTTATAGAAAAAGTCACCAAATTCTAAGAAATTGTGTCATTATATTTCATAATTGTTTTTCTAATTGAAATTAAAAAACAGTCAAAATGACTGCCTTGGGCAATCTAGTGTTAAAGAACACTGCATAATTATCATGAAAATGATGTAACAGATACACAGCTAAACTGTTTATATATTAGACTAAAATAGATTTATATTTATAGATATTGCTATTTATAGATTAAATTATTTATATTTTGGGTAGGTATATTTATCTGAGGCCATGAAGAAGAAAAATTAAATACCTGTTTCTTTTTTTCAGTTTAAACAAGTCTATTTTAAACAGAAAAATAAATTGTGTGTAGTGCTGCTATTTATTAATAGTTTGAAGTGTCAAAAACATCCGAAAAAATCATTACTATACCTCTAAAAAAAAGAGAAAAAATATTTTAACAGAGGGTTTCACTACGAAACCATTGTTCTTTAAATGGTTAAATTACTACCATTTTTAGAAATGATATTTTAATTTGAAGTAAAACATTTTATATAAATATATGTTTAACTACTAACAAATTTCACTGTTTATAATGATAAAAAATTGTATATGTTTATTGGTGGCATTTATATAAGTAAATGAAGATTATCTAAAATTCAATGTCATCTGTTATTACACGGATACTAATGTCATTTTTTTATAGTTTGTGATAAATCTGCTAGTGTATACTTTGCAGTTCCAGTCATAATCTTCATTAGCAAAATAAAGCTTCAGCTTCTTCTGTTAGAGTTTGATTGGTTTTTCTCGAAAAATATTTTTACTCATATGTAAAAAAATTATGCTATATTTTTAAATAATTAAAATCATTCTTTACGAAAATCTGTTTAATAATATTAAACAACACGAATTTGTTATCGCTTATTATAACGTTAACATTGATTTCTACATCTTGTAATTCTTCTATTCTTTGTTCTATTCTTTGTATTCTTTGTCTTTTTGTTTTAAATTTAGATCTTCAGTGGCATAAATGATTATTTTATAGTGATTGATTTGGGAAAAAAATATAGTTGCTTCTTAACACATAAAATTTAAATTTTCTTATAGTAATATAGAGCTAAAGCATATTGTCATTATTTAGTAAAAATCTATAATTAATATTTTAACTTCTATCTATCAAATAATAAAATTAATGAAAATGGGATACTGATTTATTCTTCTAATAAAAGTAGAAAATTGGCCAAATGTAAATATTTTCGGAACCGTTATCGCGTGTGATACTGTCAAGGATGTTCGTGGCCTTTCAATCGTCTTTAGTATAGATCTTCATTAGCATTCGTGTGCAAAACAGTAGACCGTCTTGCTCCAAACCAAAAACCATCTGAAAAGTAACTTATTCAAGTATATAATTATCTAACATTTTGAACTGGGCATTTTCTAATAAGACAATGTTATCAGAGATATTACAATCAATAAATGATTAAAAGTTGCAAAGATTAGTAAACGTCTAATAAAGTAAATTTATTAGACAATGGCATTAGCCATTTAAAGTATCAGCATATAAATGTATAATGTAGAATTCTTAAGTAATGTAATTAACAGTATTTAAATAAATATTTAATTTCATGTAAAATATATAATATCATTTACGATTTTAACTATAATTCTATAAAAAATATGATTAGTAATAATTTATAAATCATATCGTTTCTTCTCATATCCTGATATTTTTAGAAGTTCATAAAGATAAAGAGAAACTTTGAATGGTCTATAAGCTTTTACGAAATTAAATACTCAAAATAGTAATAAACCAATTCTTTTTTAAAAACAATTGGTTTTATTCTTATGACAGACAATTTATTATTAATTTCTTGTTTTCTTTAGTATGTTATTTCCTCTAAAAAGCTTATAGAAGTTCCTTTAGTCAATAAGAAAAGCAAATTCAATTTTGAATCTTACTTTAGTATGCTATGCCCTGAGATTGTGTTTTAAAAGCTTTGTAATTATTAATAAAGACGGCTACGTTAATCTTTAGGCACTCAGTAAAAATAAACCAAATTAATTTCCACAAGTGAAATTAATAAACATTTTTTATTTATAATTTCATAGTCCATCGTAATTTGTACACTTAGTAATTTATATTTAAGATCTCTGTTAAGTAACAAGAATAAGAAACTGCTATGTATTTTTTCTTACCTTTATAACAAGGATAATAGTTCCAAACTTTTATCTCAGACCTCAAATTGATATTCTAGCACCGGTATCTATTGATCAGTAAGTCAAATTAACGGTACTATAATCATCTCCGAAAAGTAATAGTTATAATAAAAAGTAAAAGCAAAACAAAATGGCAATCAATGAATTTGGGATTTCATATATTCCTTGGTATTTTCTACCAATCTTAATTATATTTTTGTTGCATCAATAAATGACAATAAAGTAATTTATAAAACTATCTTTATTAAAAACAGGAAACAGACAAAATTAACAGGAATAAAAGTAATCTTGGTAATGATAATAAATTCAACTTCTTTTGGCTTTACTATATGAACTCTAAATATATAATTTATAATCTCAATTAATAAAGTTAAGTATATTCGAAAAAATATATACCTATTTTATATAATGAAAAAATAATGAATGAGAATGGGTAAACAAATGTAAGAATAATTAATAACTCTCTCTAGAAAATTTTCTGGCTGCAGAACTATCTGGCAAATTATTTAAAAAGTAAACAGATTCATAAACAATCACATTTTCTGACAAAAATACTTATGAATAATTATCAGTAAATAAGCACTATAATAAATAACAAAAAATTATAATTTCCTTCTTCTTCTAAGAACATTGTATCCCGATGTTTTAGCTATTATTACCTCGCTTAGTTTAGTGTATATAATATTCAAATTTTATCTAGCAAATTATTTAAGAAGTAAACCGGTTTCATACACAATCACATTTTCTAAAAAAAAATACTTATAATTACCAGTAATTAAGCACCATAGTAAATAACAATAATTTATAATTTTCATTTCTCTTCTATGCACATTGTATTCTGAAATTTTATTTAGCAACTTAGTTAATAAATTATAATAATCCAATTTAGAAAACTTTAAGCATTTTGGAAAATAAAGGGCGTCATGAATAAAGGGAAACCTAATTAAGAATCAAGAAATATACATATATCAAGAGTGACGAATCATGTTAATATTTTAACATAACACTTGTTTCTCACTTTTCCCCCGTCTGAGCCGTAAAACCCCGGCAGCATATGATACTTTGACCTACAAACACGGACTGCTAAAGTAGACACTCAACAGAAACCGACTCACGCTAACTACGTGCATGTTCTGTTGACATTCAAGTTCCTTTTGCTTTCTCGCCGATTTCTCCGTATTCGTTGCTATGGGATGGCGCATAGGGGTTATGGATCTTAAATTTCAGGAAGCTCGATAGATTCTCCTAGTGGAAGAAATTGTCGCTAGAAAATTAGATACAGTAATACAAATTTGGTTGCATTTGGTTCCTATTTTTTTTTAATTTTTACCGTTACAACTGTATTTGAACCAGAGAGAAAAATGTTGAACGCAAGAAGCTGGATAAATGTTAGAAGTAATTATTGTCAAGAAATTATAAACAGTGGCTTAAACATGGTGGCATTGAGTTATTATATTTCTCTAATTTGTACAATTAACACTATATTGTGAAATGTTGGAGCACAAGATTTACAAATCTTAAATTGCGGAAAGATATGAAGATCCTTAAAAAGAATTATACTTATTCAAATATTTTATTACCAATTACTGTTATTAAATTACGTAGTATTTTTCTGAGGAACTGCCTTCAGACGTAATGCATTTGCCCAAGTGTTCTTTATAGTACACCTGTAAAAATTATGTTATGTTTAGAGAATTTTTTCGAAACCAGAGTTTTTATACTGCATTGATACAGTAGCGTAAACATGGTTGCATTGAATTATTATTTTGTCAAATTTGTACAATTAACACTATATTATGAATATTGTGTAATGTTGGAGCACAAGATTTACAAATCTTAAATTTCGGAAAGATATGAAGATCCTTTAAAAGAATTATATTTATTCAGAAATTTTATTACCAATTATTGTTATTAAATTACGTAGTATTTTTCTAAGAAACTGCCTTCAGATGCAATGCATTTGCCCAAGTGTTCTGTATAGTACACGTGTAAAAATTAATAAGTTATGAGATTTTTTTCGAAACCAGAGCTTTTATACTGCCTTGATACAGTGGCGTAGACATGGTTGCATTGAGTTTTTATTTTGTCAAATATGTACAATTAACACTATATTATGATATTGTGAAATGTTGGAGCACAAGATTTACAAATCTTTAATTTCGGAAAGATATGAAGATCCTTAAATAGAATTACATTTATTCAGAAATTTTATTACCAATTATTGTCATTAAATTACGTAGTATTTTTCGAAGGAACTACCTTCAGACGTAATGCATTTGCCCAAGTGTATACGTGTAAAAATTAGAATGTTTAGAGAATTTTTTCGAAACCAGAGCTTTAATACTGCCTTGATAAAGTGGCGTAGACATGGTTGCATTGAATTATTATTTTGTCAAATTTGTACAATTAACACTATATTATGAATATTGTGTAATGTTGGAGCACAAGATTTACAAATCTTAAATTTCGGAAAGATATGAAGATCCTTAAAAAGAATTATACTTATTCAAAAATTTTATTACCAATTACTGTTATTAAATTACGTAGTATTTTTTTGAGGAACTGCCTTCAGACGTAATGCATTTGCCCAAGTGTTCTGTATAGTACACCTGTAAAAATTAGTATGTTTAGAGACTTTTTTCAAAACCAGAGCTTTTATTCTGCCATAATACAGTAGCGTAAACATGGTTGCATTGAGTTATTATTTTGTCAAATTTGTACAATTAACACTATATTGATTATTGTGAAATGTTGGAGCACAGGATTTACAAATTTTAAATTTCGGAAAGATATGAAGATCTTTAAATAGAATTACATTTATTCAGAATTTTTATTACCAATTATTGTCATTAAATTACGTAGTATTTTTCGAAGGAACTACCTTCAGACGTAATACATTTGCCCAAGTGTTCTGTATAGTACACCTGTAAAAATTAGTATGTTTAGAGACTTTTTTCAAAACCAGAGCTTTTATTCTGCCATAATACAGTAGCATAAACATGGTTGCATTGAGTTATTATTTTGTCAAATTTGTACAATTAACACTATATTGATTATTGTGAAATGTTGGAGCACAGGATTTACAAATCTTAAATTTCGGAAAGATATGAAGATCCTTCAATAGAATTACATTTATTCAGAAATTTTATTACCAATTATTGTCATTAAATTACGTAATATTTTTCTAAGGAACTGTCTTCAGACGTAATGTATTTTCCCAAGTGTTCTGTCTAATACACATGTAAAAATTAGCTTGTTTAGAGAATTTTTTTCAAAACCAGAGCTTTTATACTGATTTCATATCCGTAAGATGAGGAAAGTACCAGAAATAGCCTGGTTTGAGACAAGGACTATATGAAGAACGTGGTAAAATATATACATTATTTTTCAGTAAAACGTCCAGTTTGTAACCTGCAATACGTGACCTTGCATTATTGTGTCAACTGGCCGTGGTTGGTAAGCGATACAAAATTTGCCTCGTGCAATTACGGGATATCAGGCAGTACGTGCCATCCATTGTTAATACACAAACCAGTATTTTTAAGCAGGGGTTTGAAAAACTACACTATTTTTCTTATATTTAATGAATACAGTAACTTCTGACCAGTCGGTTCTATCGTGGCCGGTTCGACTGGCCGTATTGCAGCTCGATGGTAGATCTGGACCTCCATGGCCGCCTTCAAACCTCTTTCAGGTATTGGTAGTGTCCCAAAAGTTATCAAGACACTAGTAGTTCTTGTACTTTTCAGAAATTATCATTGTGACCAATAGTTTATCATAACATTTTGAACAATGAGTCATAACTTATAGAGCAATTTACAAAAAATCTCGAATGAAAAAAAAATACTATTTCTAGTATTTGACCACAGAGCTGCAAATGTAGGTGGATTGGATTTTTATTTCCTTATATTTCTTTCTTTACTATTGTTTTATAAACCGTAAGAAATGTTTTGCATAATTTCAGAGAAAAATACACTGGATATCTATTTTGTTAAATTGTTATAGTTTTAACTTCATTGAGAACAGAGAGCAATGTTCAAGAATGGAATTTTGGCAATCTCTGCGATGTTAGATAACAGAAATGGTGCTCATTAACGTACATTTGGGTTCATTAGATTAATATTTTGTTAAATTTATACAAGTAGCAGTATATTAATAAAAATCATGTCGGACATGTTTGTTTAAAATTTGTTCGGAAAGCTAAGATCTACTGTCAATAATTCGTTATTTATATATATTTACGTACATACATGTATTAATCACACAACACACACAATATATTTATATATATTATATATATATATATATATATATATGCAATATATCAAAATTTTTATATTTATAATATCTCCCTAATTTTCTCTTTTGCCCCGTCTCAGTCTCTTTTTAGTAATCACTACAAAGTAACTAACTCTGAAATAAATGTTAATTTTCGGTCAATTCGCTATATTTTCCAGCTGCTTCTATAAAATGGTTCACTTTTCCAATGATCTTAGTTCATTTCTGACTGTTAATAACGTTCACTAAGCAGCTGTCTCTTTCGGGAAAGAATTCGTTTCATCTCTTGATTCAGGCCTATCTTTGTAATATAAAAGTGTTTACTTGTATTATTTATTTCTCTGTTTTTGTTGGAGAAAGATATCTTTTCTTAGTCCAAAATATAGTTAAAGTTTCACCACTGACTTCGCTGCTTTCTTGTAATGGAGCTACCTCTGCATATTTCTTAAGCAAGCCCAGGAAATTTAAAAATAATAGGGGCTAAATTTCAATTTTAACCTGAGAATTAATTTCGCTGCTTTATATATATATATATATATATATATATATATATATATATATATATATATATATATATATATATATATATATATATATGTGTGTGTGTGTGTGTGTGTGTGTGTGTGTGTGTGTGTGTGTAATATATAAAAATTATTACACTTTAATATTAATTAAAAAAAATTCCATTTTTATTCTTTCAAATATTTTTTCCAGCCACAATATGTCTTAATTAAAGGAGTTTCCACCACTTGAAATTCTTCCAACCCATTTGCCAAAGCTTTCTTTGAAATAAATGCAAATTTTCTGCCCACTCCCCATATTTTCCTGTTGCCCTCAGTTCCCTTTTCAATTATTTTAGTTCATTTTCATTGACTAAGCAACTCTTCTTTGGGAAAATTCTATGTGTCGCTCGCTGTGGGATCCAACACTGTAATCCATATATATGTTTTTCTTGTCTGTCTTTGAAAGAGTAACATGTCATTTTAGTAACTCTTCAATAAAATTTAGGTTCTACTAGGAGTTGCATGTTCCCTTTATGGAATGGAATGACTACAACCTGCCAGCTTCAATAATCTAGCTGTCTAGACTTCTCCTTGCCCAGAAAGCTCCGGAAAGTAAATACAATAGGGGCTTATATCTATGGCGGATTAATTGTCTCCTTGGTTACACACACACACACACACACACACACACACACACACATATATATATATATATATATATATATATATATATAT
>CM063510.1:77553866-77563866 GCA_032207245.1 Pardosa pseudoannulata
CATTCAGAGAAAAAGATATTAAAATCTTAGTCTAATTTTATCAGACATAAAATTGAATGTCGTTTTAAGGTGAAGGGAACTGGAGTTAAATTTTCTAAAATACTTAAAGCTAAAAAATTATTATAATAAAAACATTACCTCATTATTATTTATTAACTATAAAATATCTCATAGAATTTCACTTAAGAAAATATTAAACGTAAAACACAATTTAAAAAACCTAAATGTCGTTTTTTTTTTAAATTTTACTGTTTTTGATAGCTAAAATCTTCTTACATAATATTAATTTTTTGTTAAAAATGCTCAACACTTGAAATAAACAGTCATACAATGTTAAAATAAATATGTGAAACCATTTTAGACTCCAAATAAAATTTAGAATCGTAAACTCTTACTAAATTGTATAACAAGTTGAAATTAAGGTAAAAATTAACCTTAGAATCAAATAATTCATAATATTAAATAACTTTCCATCGGATTATAAAATGGATAACTATTTTTGGTTAAATTCACAGAAGGATTGAGATCCAAGTATTGAAAGAAAATATTTAAAACTGTTCTTTAACAAATATTTTAAAATTTAAAAAGAAAATTGGCATATTGGTTTAAAACTGAAATTTAATCAAATTATTACATAATATTTAATAAACTATTACTTTAAGGTATATGTATAGAAAAATTCAGATTTATAGACCTATACTGGAGAAAAGTCCACCGTCCATTTAAGCGGTTAAAATTTAAAATGAAAAAAAAATTGCCTTGGAATTATTCACTATAAATCTTTAACTAACTTTTAAAAGACATTCTTCGGTTTATTCAATGTAAAATAATTATCCTGGTTTTTTAAAACAGCATATGCCATTTATTATTACCATTCATTGCAGTTAAATTTTATGACTATAATACATTTCCCATCAGAATCAGAAAAGTAATTGGTGATATTCCTCGATCATTAATTAAAATATTTGAGAAAGCTATTTTAAAACTGAACACCACAAATGTACTGCAACACGATCATTTCCGGAGTTATTCTAGAAACATTTTATTTCGTAACAGTAAAGCTATTTTAAAGCATATCTTTAAATAATGCTTAAAGCTCTTTCGAAGCTCCATTGACAATTTTGCCTTACGAAACAAAACAGAAAATCATTAGTTTCATTTGGAATATGAAACTGAAACAGCTATTCATATACTTAAAGATAAATTGGTACTGAAAATTTTGAATAAATGATAGTAAGTGGACGAAGATATTTTATGTATTTGCTGCTTTAAACATATCAAATTAGCTATATTATTTATTAAAACAACTAATTCTATATTTTGAATTTGAGCTATCATGTTTGCAGAAATAGTAAGTGAACGAAGATATTTTGTATATTTGCTGCTTTAACCATATCAAATTAGCTAATTTATTAAAGAACTAGATTCTATATTTTGAATTTGAGCTATCATGTTTGCATAAATAGGAAGTGAACGAAGATATTTTGTATATTTTGGCCTTATTACATATCCTTTATTTACTAGATTCTTATATTTGAATTTGAGCTATTCATGTTTGCAAAATTAATGAATATAGATCTTTTTGTATATATAGTTTTAATTAATATAAAAGATCGATTCAAATATGAAATTTTTATTTTCCTTTAAACAAAGTTAATTTTAGGATTATTATTGAATAAATATAGATTCTTTAAAATTTTTAAAATACAAAAAGTATAACATAGATATATTTTTTTGCCTTAAATACATAAATTACTGTTATATTTATTAAAGTACTAAATTCTATATTTTGAATTTGAGCTATCATTTTTGTATAAATAGTAAGTGAAGGAAGATATTTTGTATATTTGTTGCTTAAAACATATCAAATTAACTATATTATTTATTAAAGCACTAAATTCTATATTCTGAATTTGAGCAATCATGTTTGCAGAAATTTATAATATGGAATCTTATTTTCTAAATCATATTACTCTATGTTTAATTAATTATAATTAAAAAGATCAGAAAATTTCAAAGATGAAATTTTTCATTTACCTTTAAAATAGAAAGGAAATCATAGGATTATTTTGGTATATAAATCTAAGATTCTTTAAAAAATTTTACACACACAAAGTATAACTATAGAATGTATATTTTAAGAAGCACATTAACATTCAAGATAACAAAAGTATATTAGGATTATTAAAATAATGTTTAGATTCATAATTTGAATTCTGCTTGTTTTAGAATGCGTTTTTACACGTTCTTTAACAGACGACTATCTTAAAAGTTTATTTAGTTTTTTCAAGCTATAAAGATTCTTAAAAGTATAAAACACATATTCTCAAAATAGAAAATCTGATGTATACACCACATGATGATTATATTTTTTTTATTTTGTAAGAAATTTAATCAGAATTATAATTTGCACATTTTGTCCAAGATTCAAAGTAGACTCATTCCTTTGAAGTAACCCTGTGATCTAAAGATGACATCTGGAGGAGACCAACAGCATATTATAATGTCTAAATAATATAAGTAAAATACTGCAGTCAAGGTAACATTTAAGATAACAAAAATATATTAGGACTATTAAAATAATGTTTAGATTCATAATTTAAATTCTGCTTGTTTTAGATGTTTTTACATGTTCTTTAAAAGATGACTATGTTAAAGGATTATTTTGTTTTTTCAAGATATATATTCTTAAAAGTATAAAACAAATATTCGCAAAATAGAAAATTTGGTGTATACACCACATGATTATTAGATTATTTTTTTTATTTCGTAAGAGGTTTCGTCAGAATTATCATTTGCACATTTTCTTCAAAATTCAAAGTAAACTCCTTCCTCGAAGTGACTATGTAATCTAAAAATGACATCTGGAGGAGACCCACAGCATATTATAATGTCTAAATAATATAAGTAAAATACTGCAGCCAAGGAAACATTTAAGATAACAAAAATATATTAGGACTATCAAAATAATGTTTAGATTCATAATTTAAATTCTGCTTGTTTTAGATGTTTTTACATGTTCTTTAAAAGATGACTATGTTAAAGGATTATTTTGTTTTTTCAAGATATATATTCTTAAAAGTATAAAACAAATATTCGCAAAATAGAAAATTTGGTGTATACACCACATGATTATTAGATTATTTTTTTTATTTCGTAAGAGGTTTCGTCAGAATTATCATTTGCACATTTTCTTCAAAATTCAAAAAAACTCCTTCCTCGAAGTGACTATGTAATCTAAAAATGACATCTGGAGGAGACCCACAGCAGATTGTAATGTCTAAATAATATAAGTAAAATACTGCAGCCAAGGTAACATTTAAAATAACAAAAATATATTAGGACTATCAAAATAATGTTTAGATGCATTATTTAAATTCTGCTTGTTTTAGATGTTTTTACATGTTCTTTAAAAGAGGACTATGTTAAAGGATTATTTTGTTTTTTCAAGATATTTATTCTTAAAAGTATAAAACAAATATTCGCAAAATAGAAAATTTGGTGTATACACCACATGATTATTAGATTATTATTTTTTTATTTCGTAAGAGGTTTCGTCAGAATTATCATTTGCACATTTTCTTCAAAATTCAAAAAAAAAAAAACTCCTTCCTCGAAGTGACTATGTAATCTAAAAATGACATCTGGAGGAGACCCGCCGAGGATTGTAATGTCTAAATAATATAAGTAAAATACTGCAGCCAAGGAAACATTTAAGATAACAAAAATATATTAGGACTATCAAAATAATGTTTAGATGCATTATTTAAATTCTGCTTGTTTTAGATGTTTTTACATGTTCTTTAAAAGAGGACTATGTTAAAGGATTATTTTGTTTTTTCAAGATATATATTCTTAAAAGTATAAAACAAATATTCGCAAAATAGAAAATTTGGTGTATACACCACATGATTATTAGATTATTTTTTTTATTTCGTAAGAGGTTTCGTCAGAATTATCATTTGCACATTTTCTTCAAAATTCAAAGTAAACTCCTTCCTCGAAGTGACTATGTAATCTAAAAATGACATCTGGAGGAGACCCACAGCAGATTGTAATGTCTAAATAATATAAGTAAAATACTGCAGCCAAGGAAACATTTAAGATAACAAAAATATATTAGGACTATCAAAATAATAATTAGATGCATTATTTTAATTCTGCTTGTTTTAGATGTTTTTACATGTTCTTTAAAAGAGGACTATGTTAAAGGATTATTTTATTTTTTCAAGATATATATTCTTAAAAGTATAAAACAGATATTCGCAAAATAGAAAATTTGGTGTATACACCACATGATTATTAGATTATTTTTTTTTTATTTCGTAAGAATTTCGTCAGAATTATCAATTTGCACATTTTCTTCAAAATACAAAAACTCATTCCTCGAAGTGACTATGTGATCTAAAAATGACATCTGGAGGAGACCCAGCAGATTGTAATGTCTAAATAATATAAGTAAAATACTGCAGCCAAGGAAACATTTAAGATAACAAAAATATATTTGGACTATCAAAATGATGTTAAGATGCATTATTTAAATTCTGCTTGTTTTAGAATGCAACTTTACACGTTCTTTAACAGACGACTATCTTAAAAGATTATTTAGTTTTTTCAAGATATGAACATTCTTAAAAGTAGAAAACATATATTCTCAAAATAGAAAATCTGGATGTATACACCACATGATTATTATATTTTTTTTGTTTCGTAAGAGGTTTCGTCAGAATTATCATTTGCACATTTTCTTCAAAATTCAAAAAAAAAAAAACTCCTTCCTCGAAGTGACTATGTAATCTAAAAATGACATCTGGAGGAGACCCGAGGAGGATTGTAATGTCTAAATAATATAAGTAAAATACTGCAGCCAAGGTAATATTTTAGATAACAAAAATATATTTGGATTATCAAAATAATGTTTAGATGCATTATTTAAATTCTGCTTGTTTTAGATGTTTTTACATGTTCTTTAAAAGAGGACTATGTTAAAGGATTATTTTGTTTTTTCAAGATATTTATTCTTAAAAGTATAAAACAAATATTCGCAAAATAGAAAATTTGGTGTATACACCACATGATTATTAGATTATTTTTTTATTTCGTAAGAGGTTTCGTCAGAATTATCATTTGCACATTTTCTTCAAAATTCAAAGTAAACTCCTTCCTCGAAGTGACTATGTAATCTAAAAATGACATCTGGAGGAGACCCGCCGAGGATTGTAATGTCTAAATAATATAAGTAAAATACTGCAGCCAAGGTAATATTTTAGATAACAAAAATATATTTGGATTATCAAAATAATGTTTAGATGCATTATTTAAATTCTGCTTGTTTTAGATGTTTTTACATGTTCTTTAAAAGAGGACTATGTTAAAGGATTATTTTGTTTTTTCAAGATATGTATTCTTAAAAGTACAAAACATATATCTTCAAAATAGAAAATCTGATGTATACACCACATGATTATTAGATTATTTTTTTATTTCGTAAGAGGTTTCGTCAGAATTATCATTTGCATATTTTCTTCAAAATTCAAAAAAACTCCTTCCTCGAAGTGACTATGTAATCTAAAAATGACATCTGGAGGAGAACCACAGCAGATTGTAATGTCTAAATAATATAAGTAAAATACTGCAGCCAAGGTAACATTTAAAATAACAAAAATATATTAGGACTATCAAAATGATGTTAAGATGCATTATTTAAATTCTGCTTGTTTTAGATGTTTTTACATGCATTTTTACACGACTATCTTAAAAGTTTATTTAGTTTTTTTCAAGATATAACGATTCTTAAAAGTACAAAATATATATTCTCAAAATAGAAAATCGGATGTATACACCACATAATTATTATATTTTTTTTTTTGTTTTGTAAGAAGTCTCCTCAGAATTATAATTTGCACATTTTCTTCAAGATTCAAAGTAGACTCATTCCTCGAGGTAACCATGTGATCTAAAGATAACATCTGGAGGTGATCCGCAGCAGATTGTAATGTCTGAATAATATAAGTAAAATACTGCAGCCAAGGTAACATTTAAGATAACAAAAATATATTAGGACTACCAAAATAATGTTTAGATTCATAATTTAAATTCTGCTTGTTTTAGAATGCAACTTTACACGTTCTTTAACAGACGACTATCTTAAAAGATTATTTAGTTTTTTCAAGATATAAATATTCTTAAAAGTATAAAACATATATTCTCAAAATAGAAAATCTGATGTATACACCCCACGATTATTATAATTTTTTTTATTTTGTAAGAATTTTCACCAGAATTATAATTTGCACATTTTCTTCAAGATACAAAGTAGACCCATTCCTTTGAAGTAACCCTGTGATCTAAAGATGACATCTGGAGGTGATCCGCAGCAGATTGTAATGTCTGAATAATATAAGTAAAATACTGCAGCCAAGTTAACATTTAAGATAAAAAAATATATTAGGACTACCAAAATAATGTTTAGATTCATAATTTAAATTCTGCTTGTTTTAGAATGCATTTGTACATGTTCTTTAACAGACGACTATCTTAAAAGATTATTTAGTTTTTTCAAGATATGTATTCTTAAAAGTACAAAACATATATCTTCAAAATAGAAAATCTGATGTATACACCACATGATTATTAGATTATTATTTTTATTTTGTAAGAGGTTTCGTCGGAATCATCATTTGCATATTTTCTTCAAAATTCAATGTAAACTCCTTCCTCGAAGTGACTATGCAATCTAAAAATGACATCTGTAGGAGACCCGCAGCGGATTGTAATGTCTAAATAATATAAGTAAAATGCTGCAGCTAAGGTAACATTTAAGATAACAAAAATATATTAGGACTATCAAAATAATGTTTAGATTCATAATTTAAATTCTTCTTGTTTTAGAATGCATTTTTACACGACTATCTTAAAAGTTTATTTAGTTTTTTCAAGATATAAAGATTCTTAAAAGTACAAAATATATATTCTCAAAATAGAAAATCGGATGTATACACCACATAATTATTATATTTTTTTTGTTTTGTAAGAAGTTTCCTCAGAATTATAATTTGCACATTTTCTTCAAGATTCAAAGTAGACTCATTCCTCGAAGTAACCATGTGATCTAAAGATAACATCTGGAGGTGATCCGCAGCAGATTGTAATGTCTGAATAATATAAGTAAAATACTGAAGCCAAGGTAACATTTAAGATAATAAAAATATATTAGGACAATCAAAATATTTTTTAAATTCATTATTTAAATTCTGCTTGTTTCAGAATGAATTTTTACAAGTTCTTTAACAGACGACTAGGTTAAATGATTATTTAGCTTTTTCAAGATATAAAGATTCTTAAAAGTACAAAACATATATTCTCAAAATAGAAAATCTGATGTATACACCACATGATTATTATATATTTTTTTATTTTGTAAGAAGTTTCATCCAAATTATAATTTGCACATTTTCTTCAAGATTCAAAGTAGACTCATTCCTCGAAGTAACCATGTGATCTAAAGATGACATCTGGGGGAGGCCCGTAGTAGATTATAATGTCTAAATAATATAAGTAACATACTGCAGCCAAGGTAACATTTAAGATAACAAAAATATATTAGGACTATCAAAATATTTTTTAAATTCATTACTTAAATTCTGCTTCTTTTAGAATGCATTTTTACACGTTCTTTAACAGACGACTGTCTTAAAAGATTATTTAGTTTTTTCAAGGTATATATTCTTCAAAGTACAAAACATATATTCTCAAAATAGAAAATCTAATGTATACACCACATGATTATTATATATATATTTTTTATTTTGTAAGATGTTTCATCAGAATTAACATTTTCACATTTTCTTCAAAATTCAATGTAAACTCCTTCCTCGAAGTGACTATGCAATCTAAAAATGACATCTGTAGGAGACCCGCAGCGGATTGTAATGTCTAAATAATATAAGTAAAATGCTGCAGCTAAGGTAACATTTAAGATAACAAAAATATATTAGGACTATCAAAATAATGTTTAGATTCATAATTTAAATTCTTCTTGTTTTAGAATGCATTTTTACACGACTATCTTAAAAGTTTATTTAGTTTTTTCAAGATATAAAGATTCTTAAAAGTACAAAATATATATTCTCAAAATAGAAAATCTGATGTATCATCCCACGATTATTAAATTTTTTTTATTTTGTAAGAATTTTCACCAGAATTATAATTTGCACATTTTCTTCAAGATACAAAGTAGACTCATTCCTCGAAGTAACCATGTGATCTAAAATTGACATCTGACCCGCAGCGGATTGTAATGAGTTAAAAGTAAAATATTGCAGCCAAGGTAAATTTAGATCTGAATCAGCCTGTGGATTTTCCAGAGTCAATAATTAAAGTTAGGCGGTAACTGCATATTCAGAGCATTTACGGCAGAACAGCGACTCTTTTTATTGATTCAGATAAACGCACTATACACGCATGAATCAAGAGTGGTATATTGCTCAGTAAAAATATTATTGCATAGTTGTTTCACTCTAGTTTCATTGTTTTTAAAGAAACTGCTAGTAATTCTATGGCGGACGACGGACGATGAAAGCATCGGTATCGCAATTTCTTACCCAAGTCTGGGTTCAAATCCTTAGCACAGGTTGATTTTATTAATTTCCATTTTCTATCGAAACTGGTTTAAAGCCCACAGAGTACCTATCAAGATTATAGGTTTTCTTTAAAACAGCCTATTTTTTTCAATATGCAATAAAGTGTTTTACTATCTTAAAATGAAATTTTAACTAGATAATTAATAAGGTTTAACTTTATGAAAATGAATTAACTTTGTTATATGAAGCAAAACATTAAACAATTCAATACATACAAAAATGTGAAATTTATTTACCATCTACTAAAAATTTGTAATTTATAAGTATTTGATTTTATATGAAATAGAAGTTAAAATCCTTTATAAGTCTGGGGGCCACAGTTATACGAGAAATGTATATTTATTATAAAGACTAATTTGTTTTAAGTATTTCAATTTCTTAACAGTTTTTTTTTATAAATTTTAGAATGACATGTGGTTTACTGTAAAATGTAGATATTTTAAGTAAAATTCATTTTAAAATTTAGTTTCTAATTTGCATATTTCAAAAATTGTTTAGAGCGTGATTTTCTTGTTTTCCATTTGGTATATATTTTTATGTCATTTGAAAATATACCACGTGACACGATTAAAAAAAACAATACTTTTGTAGCATGAGTTATTTATTTAAAAAAGGGAAGACCATTTTATCTTATAATGAATTGGAAAAAGGCTGTTATGTTGAAGATTATTATTTTCGGAAGGTTATTACTTCTCTTAAACAGTAATTTGATTATGGCTTAACCTTATGATGCAAAATCTTGATAGTAGTGTTGCAAACTAAACATAACCAGCTAGTAATTCTTTCATTATTTTTATATTAATTAGTATTTTTAACCAAATTATTGAATATGGTACTGTTAATCTGGATATCGATTATTGTTTTGTTTTAGAACATTATTATCTACTTTTTTACTACATACGAGATAATGACCCCGAAACCTACTTGTTTAAAACCAATTTCGAATGCCTATCATTTGGACTTTATTTCAAAGCTGTAGTTTGAATCAAGAAATAACAAAAAACATAGATTAGTTTTAAATGCTAGTTTCCTTCTATTTATCCAGAGTCATATTTGAAGGAGAGCAGACTGGGTTGCAGAACAGGGACCTCGAATCAAAAGGTGTGTGAAATATAATTTTTTAAACGATGTTGTGAAAAGAGACTTTTTAGTATTCTAGTCATCGCAGCGTAGGGTTTAAGTTGGATTTTCACGATACACCTTTTTGATGCACTAAGGCTCGTGAAATCGGGAATTACAGCTAAAATATGATTCCGAATGAATTCGAGCCTTCCTACCTGCAATTTGATTTGAACCCTTAACCTGTAGTACCAAATATCTGCGTCCTACAAAATTAAGATATTAAGAGCTAGGATTAT
>CM063510.1:77568866-77581366 GCA_032207245.1 Pardosa pseudoannulata
TGACTCAATTATTCTTTGTATTTGCCTCAACATCCATACTGTAATCTCCTGAAAAACAAGAAAGAATTTCTAAGCTAGAAAACATAATATCGTGTGTAAAATGGTGTGTCTTTCTAAAATATTATAATTTATATATCAAAAGGTTTATTTCTGTACTTAAGAAAACATAACAGGAGAGAATTTGTTATTTGATATAAAGTGTGTATTACCACAAAGTTTTCATGTAAAACAAACTTTTCAACATATATACTTTTATATAATATTTTGGTATAGTAGAAACATAGTTTATGTGTATACACCAATCCATATTAATTAATTGATTACTCAATTACTTTGTAATGCCTAACATATACTGTAATCTCCTGAAAAACCAGGAGAAAGAATTTCTAAGCTAGAAAACATAATATCGTGTGTAAAACATGGTGTGTCTTTCTAAAATATTATATATTTATATAAGTCAAAATTATCTGTACAAATACATAACAGGAGAGAAATTTGTTAATATAAAGTGTGTTTATACCTCAAATTTCATGTAAAACAAACTTTTCAACATATATACTTTTATATAATATGGTATAGTAGAAACATAGTTTAATGTGCTCTGAACTACACCAATCCATATTAACTTAATTGATTACTTAACTATTCTTTGTAATTTGCCTCAACATCCATATTGTAATCTACTGAAAAACTAGGAGAATGAATTTGTAAATTAGAAAACACAATAACGTGTTTAAAAAATGGTGTACCTTTCTAAAATATTATATATTTATATTAGTCAAAAGGTTTGTTTCTGTACTTAAGAAAACATAACAGGAGAGACATTTCTTATTTGGGGATATAAAGTGTGTTTATATCTCAAACTTTCATGTAAAACAAACTTTTTAACATAAATACTTCCATTATTTAAATATTTGTTAAGTATTAGAACAAGTTTATGGAGACCCATGCTATGCTTCGACGATTCTTAAAAAAGTATCCGCATTGATGACATCATGTATAAAACCATGCTCAGAAGGGATTCACACGGTGCAGTTAAATAAAACAATTGGATCTAGACACAAGCATTTATTTAAGATAGTATAATGAAAGTTGAGCTATCGATCAAATGAACTAATACAGAAATTTTACAATACTGAAGTTATACAATTTACGAAAAACATACATATGCAACCAGGCATCTTTACTGTCAAATGACTCTTATATAGACAACAAAATATACATTTTACAGATATATGCATATTTAAATAAGAAGCTGTGTGCCACAAATAAAAAATACTAATTATATAAAATTTACTCATAGCAAATATCAATACAGATCAATGATTCATGTTACAATTATTAATACATTACAATATTTATAAAAATATACAAGAAATTTACAAATACTAACATCACGTCAACATTAATCAGAATGATGCTATGACGTCAATCATCGAGATATCAAAATGTTATTTATGTTATTGCGTAATCACACAAATCAATGTCTTCTAACGAAATTAAAACATGAAAGAATATTTTATGTAAATTTCTTATCATCTGACTGATATTTATTTAAAATTTTTCTACATGACCAAAAATATTTACGTTAAATAAATGGGTTAGTAGGCAAATCTCACACTTTCCTCTTGAACTTAGCAGTTCGCGTTTCTTTACTTAAAGCAATGATAGCTTGAAGCATATTGCATTTCACCATATAATTCATATAAATAATTGATAAATTTCTCTATATTTAATTTTTCCGTTAAAAATTAATTTATATATATTAATTTAGATTTTTAAACTTGAGATTAAATATAGATTATAATACAATTAAATTGTCGTAGAAGCGCTACGACACACGATGCAGGTAAATGTCTAAAAGCACTGCCATAAAGTTTCATCAAAATTAATTTTTAGTGAATTTTATGAAGAAGAAACACAACTTATTACATACTTGCGAATATGTATATTTTACAAAATATACATTGTTATAATTCAAAAGAAAGCTTTTATAGATCATTTTGAACTTATTTAACTTCAAAATAGATTATTTATTTCAACAAACTTAGTAATATTAGTAAATAAAGAAGAATCTTTCGCAAACATCTTCAAACCATTTAACATAAAAAATTTAGCATAATCTCTATTTCAAACTGATTTTTAATTTAAAAAGTTATACCATAACTAAAACTACATTTCTATACACTATGCTAATAATGTCTTGTTCATATTGATTTTATGATTAGGAATGAATTTTCAATGAATTCTTTAAGAAAGTTTGATTCCTGTAATAAAAGTTTCTTGCTTGCTTATCAATAAATGCGGACGACTCGTTTGCAGCGATAAAGTAAACCTTAAAATTTAATGGTAATACACTTTGAGAAATGGTAGGACTCTTTCAATTTTTTGGCACTTTGTTGAATATCTAGAAAAATACTTGATGAACTACCCAGATTTATAGGTGATGTAAAAAGCATGGTAATCCTAGTTTTTTTTTCATTTGAAGTTTTTCTCTTGGAGTCAAATATGGCACCAACGGCAAATTGTGTAAGGATAATGTCAGGGATCACATTGTTCAAAAGAATGCTTGAAATAAATTGTAAGTCTAGTATATGATGAGACAAGTTTTAATTTCTTATGTTAATTTCTGTCAGATAAGCTTTCATAAATATATAAGATTTAAAAAAATATTTTACTGAAGTTTTCATTAATAACATGTCGAGTTTGATACCAAAATCAATGTTATTTTCAAGGAAGTTGACAAATTTGAAGAAAGACAACAATTTGTAATCAGAATCTAAAAATATGAAATACTTTATAAAAGCTAAGCACTTTACTAAATAATGCGTAATTGCACATGTATAAATGGTAAAAATTTTGTATTAGCACTTTTTGCTACCAAAATCAATACTATTTTAAAGAAGGTTGATAAATTACAAGAAAGACAACTATCTATAATCAGAATCTAAAATATGAAATACCTTATGAAAGCTAAGCACTTTTACTAAATAATACTTAACTGCACATGTACAAATGCTATTTATTTTGAATTAGCACTTTTTGTAAGGGATATATATAAAGCATATAAAAATTCATTTGAAAATCTTGGAAGATGCCAAAGATATAAGCAATTTAGTAATCGTTTCTTAATTAAAGGCTCCAAGAAAATAGTGGTTTTTCTACAAAGCACAATTCTTATTCAAAATCGCATATCATTATTAATGCAAAAGTTAAAAAGTTTTGAGGGAAGCATTCTTTTATTTTAATTTATATCACCTTATCAATGTTTCTAATAAAAGTAAATAATAATATCATTGTAAATAAATAATATAAATAAATATATAGTATAAATAAATAATATAATTGCTTACTACATTTCAGATATTTAGAAACATACTACCATAACCACTATAGTTATCATTAGTCATTTGGTAAATTATTAACAGGATATAATATACTTTCATTTATTTTGTATTAGAAAACTTACAAATTAATATTTAGCCTTCTCGAGCCTTTTTTGACCCATATCAAATTCAAACTTTCAAAACATTTTCTATAACTTTGTTTTCTTTCCATTCACTTCTTTCATTATTTTAAAATTCTTTTTTTTCTTCTTCACTTTCATTCTTTTTAAAATAGTAGGTTTTACAGTTAAAACTTTGTAACAGATAAGCCGTTTTTCACTGCACTTTTTCCACTTTATTATTTAAGTTAAAAACGTTTCAAAATAATCTATCAATAACCTCAATAATGACTCTACATGGTTTTAAACAAATGTATTTTAGTGTTAAAATACTTTTAGCAAATAACTTTCAAACGACTTTCAGACTGAAAATGTTAAAAATTCATATTATTTTTGACTTTTAATATAAATACATTATAACTTAATTCATAATCTTTTTTAATCCTGTATTTCCCTTTCTGAATAAGACACCGTATACTATAGCGAAGCTGTTCTGTATTCTCTGTGTAGCTAACAAAATCATTAAGCTATCCTTATTCAAATAAAAGAATATAAAGCAATGAATAGCAATTTAAAATTATGGTAATAACAGCGATTATGAAGGTACCAGAACACTCAACCAAAGAGATTGCAGCTTTTTATAATTGTCAAGTGTCTTTCACACCAAATATGTTAAAAATATAGATTTTTTTTAACTATTAATGTAAATACATTATAACTTAACTCATAACTTCATTTTAATCCTGTATTTCCCTTTCTGAATAAGACACTGTATTTATACCAAAGCTGTTCTGTATTCTCTGTGCAGCTAACAAAATCATTAAGCTATCCTTATTCAAATAAAAGAATATAAACCAATGAATAGCAATTTAAAAATTATGATAATAACAGCGATTATGAAGGTACCAGAGAACTCAAAAAAAAATTGCAGCTTTTTATAATTGTCAAGCGTCTTTCACACTGAATATGTTAAAAATTCAGATTAGTTTAACTTTTAATATAAATACTTTACAACTTAATTCATAACTTATTTATTAATCCTATATTTCCCTTTCTGAATAAGACACTATAAATTATAGCGAAGTTGTTCTCTATTCTCTGTGCAGCTAACAAAATCATTAAGCTATCCATATTCAAATAAAAGAATATAAACCAATGAATAGCAATTTAAAAATTATGATAATAACAGCGATTATGAAGGTACCAGTGAACTCAACAAAAGACATTGCAGCTTTTTATAATTGTCAAACATCTTTCAGATTGAAAATGTTAAAAATTCAGATTATTTTTAACTTTTAATATAAATACATTATGATTCAATTCATAACTTCTTTTTTAATCCTGTATTTCCCTTACTGATTAAGACACTGTATATTATTGCGAAGCTGTACTGTATTCTCTGTGCAGCTAACAAAATAAAGAAGCTTTCCATAATCATATAAAAGAATATAAACCAATGAATAGCAATTTAAAAATTATAATATTAAGAGTGATTATTAATGTATCAGAACACTCAACCAAAGAAATTGCAGCTTTTTATAATTGTCAAGCGTCTTTCACACTGAATATGTTAAAAATTCAGATTAGTTTAACTTTTAATATAAATACTTTACAACTTAATTCATAACTTCTTTTTTAATCCTGTATTTCCCTTTCTGAATAAGACACCGTATTTACAGCGAAGCTGTTCTGTATTCTCTGTGCAGCTAACAAAATCATTAAGCTATCCATATTCAAATAAAAGAATATAAACCAATGAATAGCAATTTAAAAATTAGGATAATAACAGCGATTATGGAGGTACCAGAGAACTCAAAATAAGAAAATTGCAGATATTTTTATAATGCCAGTCTTTCACGCTGAATTTGAATATAATTTTTTAAACTTTTAATTTAAATACATTATAACTTAACTCATAACAATTTCAATCCTGTACATTTCTGAATAAGACACCGTATATTATAGCGAAGCTGCTCTGTATTCTCTGTGCAGCTAACAACATCATTAAGCTATCCATATACAAATAAAAGAATATAAACCAATGAATAGCAATTTAAATATTATGATAATAACAGCGATTATGGAGGTACCAGGGAACTCAACAAAATAAATTGCAGCTTTTTATAATTGCCAATCGTCTTTCAAACTGAATATGTTAAAAATTCAGATTATTTTTAACTTTTAATATAAATACATTATAAATTCTTTTTTAATCCTGTATTTCCCTTTCTGAATAATACACTGTATTATAGCGAAGCTGTTTTGTATTCTCTATGCAGCTAACAAAATCATTAAGCTATCCATATTCAAATAAAGAATATAAACCAATGAATAACAATTTAAAAATTATGATAATAAAATCGATTATGAAGGTACCAGAGAACTCAAAAAAAAATTGCAGCTTTTTATAATTGTCAATCAAGCGTTTTTCACACTGAATATAATAAAAATTCAGATTATTTTTAACTTTTAATATAAATGCTTTATAACGTAATTCATAACTTCTTTTTTAGTTCTGTATTTCGTTTTCTGAATACGACACCGTATACTATAGCGAAGCTGTTCTGTATTCTCTGTGCAGCTAACAAAATCATTAAGCTTTCCATAATCAAATAAAAGAATATAAACCAATAAATAGCAATTTAAGAATTAAAATAATAACAGCGAATTTGACAGGTACCAGAGAACTCAACCAAAGAAATTGCAGCTTTTTATAATTGTCAAGTGTCTTTCAAACTAAATATGTTAAAAATATGGATTTTTTTAAACTTTTAATAAATAATTATTACTAAACTCATAACTTCTTTTTAATAATCCTGTATTTTTTAGTGGAGGTAGATATTGCTTGTTTGTGGAGCACATTTAAGAGACATCCATAGAAAGAATAAAAAACAATGTATTGAAAAAAAATAAAAGCGAAAGGGTAATAAACACAACAGCATAACTTGCCAGTTTCATAATGAATGTTCTTTATTTTTAACTAGTAAGTGCTATACGTAAAATTCATATATATTTTTTGTAATCTTAATCCTTTTTTATTACGAATAATAGACACCGTATATTATATTTAAGCTGTTCTAATTCTTTAGTGCTAATCTTTTATAAAAATCATTATGTAAATATACATACTGTATTAAATAACATATAAACCCAAAATAGCAATTTAAAAGTAATGAAAATATAAATACGACAAAAAAAAAAGAAAAAATTGCAAAAAGACTTTTTTTATAATTGTCAAGCGTCTTTCCCACAATAAGTTAAAAATTCAGATTAAATTTATTACTTTTAGTATAAATAATAATTACAAACTTCAAAACATATCTTTTTTAATCTGTATTTCCTTCTGAGTAAGACAACCGTATTATTATATAGAAGTGTTCTCTATTCTCTGTGCAGCTAACAAAATCATTAAGCTATCCATAATCAAATTAAAAGAATAAACCAATAAATAGCAATTTTTAAAATTATGTTAATAACAGCGATTATGAAAGTTACCGAGAGAACTCAGCAAAAGGGAAATTGCAGCTTTTTATAATTGTCAAGCGTCTTTCACACTGAATATGTTAAAAATTCAGATTCTTTTTTCATTTTAATATAAATACATTATAACTAAATTTAGAACTAAATTCTTATTTTTATTAATCCTATATTTCCCTTTCTGAATAAGACACTATAAATTATAGCGAAGTTGTTCTCTATTCTCTGTGCAGCTAACAAAATCATTAAGCTATCCATATTCAAATAAAAGAATATAAACTAATGAATAGCAGTTTAAAAATTATGATAATGACAGCGATTATGATGGTACCAGAGAACTCAACCAAAGAAATTGCAGCTTTTTATAATTGTCAAGTGTCTTTCAAACTAAATATGTTAAAAATATGAATTTTTTAAACTTTTAATTTAAATACATTATAACTTAACTCATAACTTCTTTTTTAATCCTGTATTTCCCTTTCTGAATAAGACACCTTATATTATACCGAAGCTGTTTTGTATTCCCTGTGCAGCTAATAAAATCCTTAAGCTATCCACATTCAAATAAATGAATATAAATCAATGAATAGAAAAATTAAAAATTATGATAATAACAGTGATTATGAAGGTACCAGATAAATGAACAAAATAAATTGCAGCTTTTTATAATTGTCAATCGTCTTTCAGACTAAAAATGTTAAAAATTCAGGTTATTTTTAACTTTTAATATAAATACATTATAACTTAATTCATAACTTAATTCATAACATTATAACTTAATGCATAACTTCTTTTTTAATCCTGTATTTCCCTATATGTTGAAAAATCATCTCTATAAAAGTAGTGGTTGCTCTCCCAGTCAATAATTTATACAAAGTTGTTAATGTCGCACTATTTACAATATGTCTCGAGAATAGTGATTTTTCCACCTATTATATGTAAAAATCTGATAACACACATCTTACACAGCAGTTTATAAAAAATATAAAAATATAAAATCTTAGAAATTTCATGATCAAGGGAATGATATCCGATGATTTTTTTCCCTTTTTCAGTAATAATGAATCTCTTTCTAAAAATCAGTTAAATTTGTTCCACAAAAGTCAGTATTTACATTCTGCACTAAGAGTGATTGTATTCTTCCAATGTTTGTTTAAAAAGCACATAAACTACTTTTAAAATGTATTTGTCTTCACAACTTTAAATTTATTTCTGATTTTTTCCAGATATGTAATAGTACTGTAATAGTATCGAACTGTATACAATTAGAATGAGTACCAGTTGTTTTGACAAATACTAATGCTCTAGATATACATCAAACAGGTCTATGAATTGGGAATTAGTAATCAATAGTTAGAAATGCTTTATGACTGGGCTAATAATTAATAGTTTTCTTAAAAAAACTTTCTTAAAACTCCATTAATATGAATCCCTTATATAATAATAGCCTAAGTTATCTGTACGTCTGTCCTCGATTTTATGAAGCAGTTGGACCTAGAATGGATAGAGGTATCCATATAGTTAGCAAAATTCAAAGAGAGTAATGTTTATCTTCTCCTAAACTATAGATACTATTCTAAATTAAATTGGTATAAATATGCTTCATATCACAGCAAAAAATACTGCCTCCTTTAAAACGTTAATCCATTTATCTTTTCGAACTTTTAATGCCATTATTTCAACTCCTATTTTCCCCGGTTAAGAGCAGGCGATTAAATTTATCATTTTATCCCATAATAAATAGGTAAAAATAACATTTTTCTAGCATTATGACTTCATTCCTTTAACCGTCTCATTTAATCATTTCTTATTTTAAATCATTTAAATTATGACTTATTTTCATACGTTTTATCATTGAACTATAAAGAAAGATAAAATAAGTCTTAAAAAATAGATAAGGTATATTTATAAAAAATTGTTGATTTTTTTTTTTTCTCACTAAATAATACAGAAAATTTATTTTATTCATTATAATAATATATAATCGGTATTATAGTTGTTAATTTATGAACATAAAGCTCGTTAATTTCAAGATCTCATAAGAAAATAATATTCTAAAATTCATAAAATATCTTTAAGAAAATTATTTATATTTTTTAGAGTTATCCAAGCTATTAAATTAAATAATCTGTTAAAATAAAATATTAAATAGAGATTATCAACAATGAAAAGCTTATTTTGTTTAATATTTTTTCATAAGACTATTATCAAACAGGCAATTACATAATCCATTTTATTTTATAAATTACGAACAATTTAACATCATTTTCATTGTTACGTTAATTATTTAATATTACGTAAATAATTTTCTTTTATATTTGGCTTAAATAGTAGGTAAGGTACATATGTGATAATTTTAAATTGAATCATCGGTTATTTTTTGTTTCAAGATAATTCTCAGCCAAAAAACAAACCATTTTTTTACCGGCCTCATAGCGTACTTTACAATTTTGGAAAATTAAAAATTTTACTAATCCCGTCATATGACGGGCTATATGCTAGTAATTAAATAATGATTTAAAGTAACATTTAAATCATGATAATTTAAACCAACCAATCCTCTTAAGTGCAGCTTGATTTCTAATACTATTGGTTTGAGAAAACATTTTTCATTAAATGAACTTTATTCTATCTGTTAATTTTCAAAAGTCTATTTATTAAGAACATGCAAAATGAGATTCGACAAAAAAATACGAATTTTATTTTTTTCAATACAAAATAGACGTATACTTCTCAATAAAGTAAAATTTTCAATCAAAGGATTATTTTTGTTTCGTAAAAATCTACTTTAATCTTTTTTAAATTTAATTTTATCGTTGGTTTAATTTAATATCAATTTTGAGGAAGGGGTTTACATTTTATGAGTAATTTCAAATTGTTCCTTTTCTCTCAATCACTCTCAAATTACTTGAGATTTGTTATTAATATGTTCGTGCTAAACAAGTATGCTTTCTAAAAGCAAAATAATTTGAAATGTTTTTTATCAAATTACAGGGGGGGGGAGTATACCATGAGATAAAGAAAATATTAAAATATCAGTCACTTTGGCCGTGCCTCCAGTCTGGGTAATTGGCATTAAGCAAATTGAAAGTTGTTTTGATTTAAAACCTAAATGAGTTTTTAGATTAGATTACATACTAGCAATAAACAGAAGAATTTAGAAAATATTGCAACTCATTTTCATATAAGAAATATCATATTTTCTTAAAATTTTCAGTCTTTCATTAACTTAAGGAATATAAAGTAAAGAAATAAACTTTATATATTTGGCGATATTTAGTGATTTATCTTTACACTCAGCTAATAGAAAAAATATTTTCGTGAAATAATTTAAACCGAACTAAGGTATAAATAAAAATATCAAGCATAAATAAAATGTTAAATATTTTTTTAATCGATTACTCTTAGAATGGGAATCAATTGCCGGTTTAAGAAAGCTATCTTATTAAAAAAAAACCTAACATATTATTTTCAAACATATTCTAAACATTATCATGCGCATTAAATTAGTTAAAAGTTTTAATAAGTTTAGCATGTTATTAAAATAAAGTTGATATATCCAATAGAGACAAAATATAGTCACCAAAACCAGTGAAAGTCAAATATGTTCTTACACCTAGGTTAATTCCGAACAATTTTAAATGCATAAAACGTTTTGGGTTTATTTTAACACTTTAAAATTCATTACGATCGGTCTAGCCATGTAGAAATGCAAAGCAATCATATATACATTCATATCTATATTCAAACATACATTGCAATGTATTTCATATAAATAGAGAGCTTGTTCATATTTAAATAATTGCTCTATATAAATTTACTAAACATAACGTGAAATTTACGCCCTGTTTTATTTTCTATATTTGTATTAAATATGCAGAAAAAAAATTAAAGTATTGAAATTTATACAGTGCACTAGGATATAAAAAGTATGTTAAATATACCATAAATTTTGATTGTTAAACAAAAATATGTATAAGTAAATGCAAATTTTTATGTAAAAAAAATTATGTAAAATATATCTGTTAAAAAATTTAATATATTTTAGAAACTGATTATTCTCTTTCTTTATTTCTAAAATTCTGTACTTACTAATATAATTATGTATTAAAATACTATTTAAAAAGTATTATTTCGATACCCTGTTTTCTACTAATCAATAAAAGAAAATTGTTAATATTTCTATTTATTAAAATTTATTCAGCCTATCAACAAATTTTTTAATTTTAAGTTTTTTTTTTTTAAAATTTTTTAAAAATATTATTTATTTTCTTATAGGTATTAATGCTTGTATATATATTATGTAAAATCTTTTGTTTATACCCCTCCCAATAATACCGTTAAAATTTTAATATTTTAGAAACTAAGATGTAAAGGTCCTTGTGTTCTTAAGCTTTCAATCGGGAAAATTCTTTAGTACTTACTAATATACTTAAGAAATGTATTAAGAATAGTATTTAATATTAAGTATTTGATTATTGCTGCCTGTTTTCTATGAATCAAGCAAGAAAATATGTTCATCGTATTTTTAGGTGTAATCTTTCTTCAAATATAAAATTAAAGTATTGAAATTTATACAGTGCACTAGGACTCTTTTAAAGAACATTGTTAACTAGCTCAATATTTATGAAAACATGCAACCTTTTAAACAAAAATTATTTTCTTATAGGTTTTAATGCTTTTATATATTTTATGTAAAATATTTTCTTTATACTCCTACTAATAATACAGTTAAAAATTTAATATTTTAGAAACTGAGATGTAAAGGTCCTTGTGTCCTTAAGCTTTCAATCTGAAAATCCTGTAGTACTTACTAATATAATTAAGGAAGAAATGTATTAAGAATGCTATTTATTATTAAGTATTTTGTTATCGATACCTGTTTTCTACTAATCAAAGAAAATGTGTTCATCCTATTCTTAGGTAATTGAAATTTATACAATGCACTAAGACCCCTTTAAAAAACATTGTTCAATAGTTCAATTTTTAAGAAAACAGTCAGCCTTTTAATCAAAATTATTTTCTTATAGGTATTAATGCTTGTATACATTTTATGTAAAATATTTTGTTTATACTCCACCAATAATGCCGTTAAAATTTTAATATTTTAGAAACTAAGATGTAAAGGTCCTTGTGTCCTTAAGCTTTCAATCGGGAAAATTCTTTAGTACTTACTAATATACTTAAGACAGAAATGTATTAAGAATAGTATTTAATATTAAGTATCTGATTATTGCTGCCTGTTTTCTATGAATCAAGCAAGAAAATATGTTCATCGTATTAGGTAATTAAAATTCTTCAAATATAAAATTAAAGTATTGAAATTAAAGTATTTTATGAATTCATTCAGCCTTTTAATCAGATATTATTTTCTTATAGGTTTTAATGCTTTTATATATTTTATGTAAAATATTTTCTTTATACACCTACTAATAATATATTTAAAAATTTAATATTGTAGAAACTGAGATGTAAAGGTCCTTGTGTCCTTAAGCTTTCAATCTGGAAAATTCTGTAGTACTTACTAATATAATTAAGGAAGAAATGTATTAAGAATACTATTTAATATTAAGTATTT
>CM063510.1:77583866-77606366 GCA_032207245.1 Pardosa pseudoannulata
ATGAGAAGTTATGACGAAATGAATTATTTGCTTTTAGCTCGAAAATTCGTGCTTTAAAATTGACCAGAATTTATTTTTTTTAATTCATCTTTTTTGTTTATGCAAACTAAACATTACAAAGTGTCTTTAAAAACTTCATGACTTTCGGGTTACTGTTTGTGAGTACATTTATATTACGACCTATACATCAGACAATTAAATTAATGTAATACTAATTTAATTCTATAAATCAAACTAGAAAACGCTTTTCAAATTTCAGTACCATTAATTTAGCCATAAATCAATTGTATAAATTATTATAACAAATTAAATTATTTGTTTGAACTCTTACGCTCGTAGTTTAAGCTTCAACTTTTTATAAATTGGTCCTATACTGTAAATGCGAAAGATACCTTACAAACTGTTATTAAAATCTTTAGGAATTTCCTATTCCAGTTTGTACGTAGATATACAAGGGCTGTTCATTAAGTCATATGACTACATTCATTCAAAAATTGTATTTCCTTTAATCACCATTATTTATATGGTTGTTTCGAAGTAATGTGCTATGAAAAGCAACGTATTTGTTCTAATGGTAATCTACACTCTAAAACAAAACAAAAAAAAAAACGACGCACCAAGAAGGAGTTATGGGAGGAAAATCGGTAGATGTGATGTACATGTAAAGAAAAAAAAATGATTACAATTTGAAAAAAAAATGGATCATTTATTCAAGTGATAGAGCTTTACAAAGGGAAAAACTCAAAGACGTGTTTGTTCACCTCTGGCCTTGCAAGTAGTTATTCGGTTTGGTATTGATTGATAGATGTCCTCCTGAAGGATATCGTTCAAATGTCCAACTAGATCGTCCAAATCACAAGCTGGTTGGAAGATCCTGCCCATAATTCTCCAAACGTGCTCAATAGCAGAGAGATCCAGCAACCTTGCTGGTCCGAGTAGCGTTTAGACATGCATGAAGACATAAGACGACAAGAAGACGGTTAGTATGAAGACAAGCAGTAGAAACACGTGCAATGTGGGGCCGGGTATTATCTTGATAAAATACAAGCCCATGATCGCATGATGTGAAAGGCAACAAAACGGGGCGTGGGCTTAAAGCTTCGCTGATGTACCGCTGTTCTGTAAAGGTGCAACAGGTGACAACCAAAAGGGTCCTACTGTGAAATGAAATGTCACCTCAGACCATCAAACCTGGTTATCCGTCTGTATTCCGGAACACAGTCAAGTTGGTATCCCACCGCTATCCGGGGCGTCTCCAGACATATCTTTTATAGACATTGAGGCTCATTTCAAAGCAAGGCTCCCCACTGAAGATTATTCTACTCCATTCAGTAACATTCCAGTTCAAATGAGCCCGATGCCACTGGGAAGCAGCTTATCATTGTACAGAGGTCAATTGTAGTCCGAGAAAGGGGTGTCATGACCTCAGCCTCCTTTTTGTGAACCGCCTATGAATGGTCCTTGAGGTCACTTAAACACTAATCGCAGAAACAATCGATGATAGTGATGCACCTCGTGCTGTGAGTGCCGTTCTGATGATTTCTCGGTATTCGCGTTCTGTCGTTTCTCTAGGTCGACCACTTCTTCTTGACGCTGTTTTCGGCCATGGTTTACCCATTCCTGCTCACATCGTCTACTACTGGCATCGATCCTTCCCAAATCTCGAGCTATTCCCCGATTAGAACACCCGGATTCTTTAAGTCCAACTACACGTCCTCTCTCAAATGCTTACCTCTGCGCATATTGTTCGAGCACCTGTATGCGAGGCATAGTTACTATCTATCTGAGTACACGGAATGAAATTCGCAAAGAATTTATGAGCTGGAATCGAAATTTCTCCTGTTAAATATCCTGTTAATTGCGATGACCAGATGAGCTGTAGCGACACACGTTCATTCATTGACCACCAAACTTTAAATTTTTTCTTTCTCCGTTGAAACTCGCATTCATATTAATCAGTGTATAATTTGCATTATATCTTCTCGGTGCGTCGTTTTTTTTCTTTTTATTTATTTATTTTTTTTTTAAAGTGTACTTCTTAATTTGATGTGATATACTATTTTTTGAATTATAAACCCTTTTTTAAATTTTTAAATAAAGATCTTATAGCCTCTATAACTAGGATATATTTATATATCGTTTAATGAGACAGAATAAATTTAGAATTTGAGAATTGTTCGCCCTACATTTTGAGGCATTACATATACATTTATATAGTTCATTTTTTTAAATTAAATTTCAATATAAAAAATTTATTTCAGTTTAATTTTTATTTTATATTTTGAAATAATTTTATAAAAATATTAAAGTTAAGGTCACGAACAAAATATCAGTGAAATCGAGGTATATGATGAATTACCCCCTAGAAGTTATAAAAACTTTTTGCTAACTTTTTATTTATCCTTTCCTGTATCATTAATGTACACAAAAAATTATTGTTAAACACGCGTTTGTCTTATTGATTGAAATATTTTAATATTATCCAATAGTTCATAAGTTTGTTCTAACATTCTTTAGTATTTCGTGCTATTTTTCGTTAATTATTTATCCAAGAACTTTTTACAATATCTCATGCTTTTTTTAACAGTTTTTAAAAGGTTTTTATTTTTAACGATGGTTTTGAAAGATATTTTAGCGTAATTTTTTTACCCGTATTTTCAACGATACTAAATTTTAAAGGCGTATAAATATCAGTGCCAATATTGTCACCCATATTTTCAGAAGAAATGTTGGAAATGACAATATGTTTTGCATAAATTGAATTTTGGATAGAAATATGAATGATACATGCCACATAAAACTAAATTATTATAAAATCAATGTGCAGAGGAAGATGCACCTGACAGACATCCCATGAACAGTTCCATTTCTGTGAATATTGTGAGTTTCTAGTATGAAGGGATGGATAATTATATTGCCTTTTTAGGCATAAAGGATGAAATGTTTTTCTCTTTCAGATTATTTTGTCATTAAATCAAAGTAAACAAAAATTTAAAGCGTATTTATGAAAAATAAATTTTGGGGTACAAATTCTGAAACATTTCTAATTTGCAAAATTTAGAGGAAATTAATCCATTTGAATATCCAGCTGCTATTCCAAATTCTCCGAATTTCAAATACTCAACAGTAGTCCCCGTCATGCTTTCGGAGTAATTAATGGTCGCTGACCTGGGTAACTGGAAGAATATCTGGTGGGCTTGAGTGCCTTTATACTTGTAATCTACAACAAATCACAGGGATTATCCTGTATTGATCCGTATCGGGCATTAATTTGTAGGTAGAGAAGCAAAAAATAAAATAATTATACTTTCTTATAATTTACTTTTAGAGCAACCATAGGTAATTAAATATTACAAAAATTAAGATATTAAATGTAAGTGTATTCTAAAGTAAAAATATTTAAAACCCCTTTTTTGGGGCTGAAGCAAAATGAAACATTGCATTTCCCACGCAATTACTTCTTGATTTTTAAAGTATATTGGATTGTGGACGACCCGACAGACGTTGTCCTGCTTTAACGCTGTAAATTCAAAAATTGTAGGACCGTTTTGATGGAAAAGTAAGGAAAAAAATTATTTTAAAAATACTTGACGCCACCAAGCGTACAGTCATCCCAAACGTAATTAGATTAAATTAAAATTCCAACATATCCTGTACGGGAATTTGATCCTGGGACATCCCTTACTGAAGCCCACTTTGCTGACCATAGATAAGTTAGCAGTAAAGAGTTTCAAGCGGCATTTTTATAATCTCAATAAGCGCGCAATTTCGGATTTTTAATAAAAAAAAACATTTTCTAATAGATCAAATTGTGAACCTAAACCCTTCTCGAATCAACTTAATTACATCCACAAAATTTCATCAAAATCAGTCCACCCGTAGAGGAAAAGTTTTATTACATACACACTGACAGAAGAATTTTCTATATAAAGATCTGTATGTTTGTGTGTGTCTTTTAATATAATTAATATTTTTCACTGCGATTGATTGAGTTTTTAAGCATATAAAGATATTACAACAAACAATTTTAAAGGCGTGTCAGAAGTGTTGTCGTCAGAAGCATTTTATTGAGAACTAGAAGTTTAATAGAAATCCAATGATTATTGCTGTAATAAATAAAAATTACATTACAGTTAGATTAAATTTTAAAAAATACAGCTGTTATAAAGCCTATGATCGTTTATATTTCTATGACTGTCGAAGATCTTGGCGAATTCTTTAATACATTAGTCTTATTTTCTGTTAAAATAGTTATGGAAGTTTTCGTATTAATTTAAAAATCTTTAATTAAATCACCCTTTAACATTTAATTTTTGTAATCGTGGAGTAGTACCGTTAATTTTTTTTTTAATTTTAAACGCTTTTCAGCATTTTTTACAGTGATTGCGTGTATAAATGTATATGTCAATACTGAACGAGATACTTTCTTTGGGAACATCAGAAATGATTTAATATTTTATATAGATATTTTTATATAGATATTATTGCCGCATAAAGAAGCTTAGCACACTAGCTCAGTGGCCGAATGGTCAAAGCACGCGATCCAGACCCGGAGATTGTGGGTTCGGTGCTTGACATGGCAGTTTATCCAAAGTACGGATTTTTCATCTAAAAATGTTTTTTATTGTTTCCTTGTGTTCTTGAATATTCTAGATCTTTCTTTAATATGTAACTTAGTTATTTCTCGAATATTCTGTTCGGGTATAAAAGCTGATACCCACTAGTTGTAGGCAACTTCCTGATCTTGTAAAGTTGCGAGTTGCTACTTAGCTTCAATAAATTCATCTGTTAAGTTAAGCGGTGTGTTCGTTCAAATCTTCGTGACATTATAATGTTCAGATGAAACCTGATAATGCGCAGTACATTATAATAATATATAAAATTAGAAGAGAATGAAATCGATTCTGGAACGCTTCAACTCTTGCAGAACGAACCCTTACCTTTCTCTGATTGTCGTCGGGGTTGACGAATTCTCTGCTCTTCCATTCTCCACCTCCCCCACCTCTGTTCTCCTATCGCACTCTACCCATTTCACTCTCTCTGGAGTCGCTTGATCTTTTGACCTAAAAGCAGCATCGGCTGTCACGCTCTGCGCTTGATTAGACCCACAACAAAGCGTTGCAGCACGCCAACTTCGCGGGTCTCCCCTTTTCTCTCGCACTCTGTTTAGTAGGTGGGATTTATAACATGGGCGGTGGCCGGGTGCGAGAGTAGAAAAAAAATTAACTAAATAAAATAGGAAAAAACGGGGTCGCACAGGAAGTCTGGCGATTTTCGCCGCTGCGAGTGGACTCGGAGACTCATTTGGCTGCAGCGTGTCGTTGCACACACACACACACATCAACACACAACCCTTTGATGAAATCGGTTACTAGGAATGCGACCAGGTTTCGTGTGTTTATTTGAAGGATGGCGGAAGGAACTATGAAATGTGGTCTTTTTTTTATTTAGGTTTTTTGTCATTTTTGTTTGAGTAAGATTTCGATCTAGTTAAAGTGTACCGAGTTTTTGAAGGGTAATTTAGTTTGGCTCGTTACATGCAAGAGGCATTTTCAAATATTTTTTTTCCGTGTTCCAGGTTACATTTGCTGTTTTTTTTCTTTTCAGTACAAATTATTGAGTTATGTTTATATTTGTATAATGCAAGATTATCCTGTCTGAATTTTTTTTATCTCTCTTGACTGTGTTCTTTGTGTAACCGCGTAATTTCTCGAATACACAGACAGCAAAATATTTTTTTTCCGTGTTCCAGGTTACATTTGCTGTTTTTTTTCCTTTTCAGTACAAATTATTGAGTTATGTTTATATTTGTATAATGCAAGATTATCCTGTCTGATTTTTTTTTGTCTCTCTTGACTGTGTTGTTTGTGTAACCGCGTAATTTCTCGAATACACAGACAGTAAAATCTTATTATTATTTAGGTTTTTGTCATTTTTGTTTGAGTAAGATTTCGATCTAGTTAAAGTGTACCGAGTTTTCGAAGGGTAATTTAGTTTGGCTCGTTACATGCAAGAGGCATTTTCAAATATTTTTTTTCCGTGTTCCAGGTTACATTTGCTGTTTTTTTTCTTTTCAGTACAAATTATTGAGTTATGTTTATATTTGTATAATGCAAGATTATCCTGTCTGAATTTTTTTGTCTCTCTTGACTGTGTTGTTTGTGTAACCGCGTAATTTCTCGAATACACAGACAGCAAAATCTTATTATTATTTAGGTTTTTGTCATTTTTGTTTGAGTAAGATTTCGATCTAGTTAAAGTGTACCGAGTTTTTGAAGGGTAATTTAGTTTGGCTCGTTACATGCAAGAGGCATTTTCAAATATTTTTTTCCTGTGTTCCAGGTTACATTTGCTGTTTTTTTTTTCTTTTCAGTACAAATTATTGAGTTATGTTTATATTTGTATAATGCAAGATTATCCTGTCTGAATTTTTTTTGTCTCTCTTGACTGTGTTGTTTGTGTAACCGCGTAATTTCTCGAATACACAGACAGCAAAATATTTCGATGGCATCGGTTTCTAGAAATGTGACTAAGTTCAGATTTTTTTTTTAAAGAATTTTGGTACTGACTCTGAAATTTGATGGTTTTATTTCGATTATTTTTTATTTGAGGAATATTTCGATCTCGCACTTAATGAGGAATTTAACTTAGTATGAAATGTGGTCTTTTTTTTATTTAGGTTTTTGTCATTTTTGTTTGAATAAGATTTTGATCTAGTTAAAGTGTACCGAGTTTTTGAAGGGTAATTTAGTTTGGCTCGTTAAATGCAAGAGGCATTTTCAAATATTTTTTTCCGTGTTCCATGCTACATTTGCTGTTTTTTCTTCTTTTCAGTACAAATTATTAAGTTATGTTTATATTTGCATAATGCAAGATTATCCTGTCTGAATTTTTTTTATCTCTCTTGACTGTGTTGTTTGTGTAACCGCGTAATTTCTCGAATACACAGACAGCAAAATCTTATTATTATTTAGGTTTTTGTCATTTTTGTTTGAGTAAGATTTCGATCTAGTTAAAGTGTACCGAGTTTTTGAAGGGTAATTTAGTTTGGCTCGTTACATGCAAGAGGCATTTTCAAATATTTTTTCCGTGTTCCAGGTTACATTTGCTGTTTTTTTTCTTTTCAGTACAAATTATTGAGTTATGTTTATATTTGTATAATGCAAGATTATCCTGTCTGAATTTTTTTGTCTCTCTTGACTGTGTTGTTTGTGTAACCGCGTAATTTCTCGAATACACAGACAGCAAAATATTTCGATGGCATCGGTTTCTAGAAATGTGACTAAGTTCACGGAGGGTTTTTTTTTTTTTTTAGAATTTTGGTACTAACTCTGAAATTTGGTGGTTTTATTTCGATTATTTTTTATTTGAGGAACATTTCGATCTCGCACTTAATGAGGAATTTAACTTAGTTCTTCACATACAAAAAGCATTTTGGATATGAAGCATAGAAAGTGAGTACTAAGTTGAATTTGAGAGAATTTTAAGCATAGATGGTACTAAGTTGAATTTGATTTTTTTTTTGTTTATTTTTGTTTGAAGATATGATTTCATGTAGTCTCCACATTCAAAAAAGTTTGATATAATAAGCATAGAAAGTGAGTACTAAGTTGAATTTGAGAGAATTTTGTTTTCTTTTTCTTTTTGAGTTTCGAGAAGATATTTGTATTGTCATGTAGCTCTCCAAAGTTCAAAAATAGTTTAATAGACATCGGCAAGTTGTACCTGAGTTATTTGATTGCGTTGTGTTGATATTTAGTAGATGATCTCTAACCCAAGATCTGAGAGACTACAGACTATTCGCATGCTGCTAAATATAATTTACTACTTTATAAAAGCATACATTTACTAAATAAGAATGCGCAACAAAATTCATTTGGCTTTGAATTAAAATATTTATTCACTATACATATGCATGTTTACTAAATTACCAATTTTATAATTCACTTCTCAAAATTATTTGTAACTTATAGCCTGTAACTTACAGCTTATTAGGAGTAAATAGCTTTTAATGTATATAAAAGAAAAGAGAACTTAATTATAAATTCAAATATTTTTATCTAGCACCTTTGTGGGTAGGCAATGTATATACACCAGTATCACCTCTGGTCGGGGGTTCCAAGGAGTTGGGGTGTGGCCGTAATGTTGAGGCACTGGTTCAATCTTGTAAACCAAATAATTTTGACTCTTTCTTCTTACATCTCTTGCAATTCACCGAATACAATTCTTGCTTGGACCGAAGAGTAGCTCATCAGGTGACCTAATAGGTATTTTAGATAGTGTTCCTGACTGACTGAAGATTCTAAACTTGGCCCTCAGAATCTTGACTGCACCACAACTTATCCTTCTACTTTTCCACTATCTCCTCCTCTTTTTTATATATCTTTTATTTTTTATCCTACTCTACTTCCATCACTCTAATGAGCAGACCTGTATCTTTTGATTCGCTTTGGCACTCCCCATCCTGCAAACCGCAACATGGGGAAATCTTTACCCCTTCAAACTGCGCACTCCTAACTGCTCCAAACCGCCAAATTGTTTCCTTAGGCACTCATAAATATGTCTTTAAAGGTACATTCTTATTTAATGTGATGAAGGGAGACATACTCCTAATCTTGTCTGGGGATCACAATCCCACACATTACGAACCTTCATAAAACCGTCAATTAATTTTTTAGGGTCATCTCTTCTGTTACAACAAAGATGTGGTGAGGTCAGGTTTAGACCTGAAGCATTTTAGCTTTATATTCTTTTCCACTATTTAAAAAGGATCTAAATCGCCACATGTATGACGTAAGATTATCAATTTCGTTGCATGTTGTTACACAAAATAGTATTTCTCGTACACACAGACAACTCAATCCTTTGATGGCATTAGCTTTTGTGTATGTTTCTTTAAGAAAGGATCATTATATTTATAGGGCATCATGGAATATTTTTTCTCTATCTTAGGTTAGATAATGTGTTTAAGAAATGATGATATATTAATGATACAACAGTTCCTCGTTTGATGTGTTATTGTTCCAAATAGTTGGAGCAACCTTTGAGGACATCAGTTTATAGAAATTTCATGAGTTTATTTGGAAATTGATTAAGGAACTGCGAAATGTAGTCTTTTTACTTAGTGTTTTGTCATTTTTGTTTAAGATTTCGATCCAGTTAAAAAGTATCAAGTTTTTAAGTGTAGTTAAGCTTAACAACATGCAATAAGCTTTTTTTAATATGTTTTCCTACATCCTAAGTTCTAATTGTTGTTTTTACCGGCTATAATAAAAGTATTACAATATTTAAATAATCTCTTCTGAAGTTCTTCTGTTCCACATAATTCAATTACAAAAAAAAAATTGTTTTTCAACATTTAAACGAATGTACCATAAATAAATAACAAATGAATAGTCTCGATTTACGTAATTACAAGACTAATTTTCAAAATCCATTCGTAACATTATAGAGGAAAATTAAAAAGAGAATAGAATTTTAAAGCACAACAGGTAATTACTAAGCAACATAATGATATTAGAAATACCTATTCGTTAGAATGACTCGGTTAAGTAAAAGATAAATAAAAATATTTTTATTTATTAAAAGAGCCGAGCTACAGAACCGTGTTAGTTAAAGTACTATAGAAATTGTATTTTCTAAAGGAATTTTTATAAAAAATTATAATTAAATTTTTGATTCCATTCAATGAAATATTTAATCGCAGGAATAAAGAAGCTATGAATTTATATGAGTTATTTATTTCTTATACTAAATAAACTGCAATAGATCGTTTGAATAACTTCCAAACTGACAAAAGAAAAGGCTTTATACAAACGGTATTTTAATGACAAAATTAGAACAGATTTTAGAGCAATGAAATTTAGGCGCCTTAGTATGTCTTAAATGTTAAACAGCATCTGAAATCACTAGTGTTTGGTTATATATTTGGTAGTAATTCCATGGGCTATATGGTCATACCATGGTGACTAATGCAACATTTACACTAAATGAAGACTTTTACTTTAAAATTTGAGTATCTGAAGACTTTTAAACTGTTATAATTTTACAATTTGAAAATAACAAAAAATACATATAATAATGAAATTGTTAATTGTTTTATCAAAATTAAGGTATGACTAACGGAACATTTTTCTTACCTCATGAAAGGCTACCTTATTTTTAAAAATTATTCCTCTGAAGCTTATAGTCTGATAAACTTACAATTATGTATTTTCGAACTCTAGAATTCGAGATTGATTCTAACCTAAATATGCGATAGATGCTAATTTCTTCAAAATTAGTAATTAAACCAAAAAATCAATTACAAGTCACGTAACTAACATACCGTCCAAGTATGCAGAACAGGAACACATTCATCTGAGAATGTTGTTATTTTTTTCTTTTACACTTATAAAATGAAATAGTATGAAAGAGTCTATATATATACACATACATACATACATATGCGTAAATACATAGATATATATACATATATATGTATGTATGTGTATGTATATATATATATATATATATGTATGCATATATATATATATATATATATATATATATACATATATACATATATATATATATATGTATATATATATATACACACACACACACATATATATATATATATATATATATATATATATATATATATATATATATATATATATATATATATATATATATATACATATATATATATATATATATATGCATACATAAGCTTCAAAGATAAAATAAGCTTCAAAATGCAGACGACATCTACTGATGATATGTAAAAGAACGTCTATTTTTATCGGATATATATGTATATATATGTATATATATATATATATATATATATATATATATATATATATATTATATATATATATATATATATATATATATATATATATATATATATATATATATATATATATATATATATATATGTATATATGTATATATATATATATATATATATATATATATAAATGTATACATATGCATATATATATATATATATATATATATAGTATACATATAATGGAGTAATACGTTTAAATGAAGTGTGAGATCACAATTCCTCACAGTCATTGACAACATCATACCTATTTTTCTTTTTTTAGTCTGGTATTGGTATTGTATTCCGTAGGCTTTATGTTTTATTTGTTTATTCTTCTATATTTATATTATACTAGGTATTATTAATTGCTACACAGCGCGTTGTAAAACTGGTATATATTTTAATATTTAATTTTTATTTTTCTCCATAGCTCTTAATTGTGAATTTGCTTGCATTATTATTCTCAACTCTTTTGATTTTTTTAATTTTTTTTACATATTTGTTATAAGTATACACTTATATATACATTTATGTATATATATATATATATATATATATATATATATATATATATATATATATATATATATATATATATGTATATATATGTATAGATATCTGTGTCTATACATTTATATACAATTTACAATAATGACATTTAAACATTTTAAACTCGAATGAGCTAAAAATTTATTTCTGAGTTTCTGAGTTGCACTGGATTAAGAAAAAACATAAAATGAGATCTAATAAATGTGTTGAACAATCTTTATAAAAGAATGATTACATCAACTAATTAATTGACAAAACGTCGTCAACTTCCTTGCAAAATATTAATTCTTTCCTCTTGCTATTTGTCTTTACCTTGTTCAACCTAATTAATTACATTCAAATACGTCCTACGTTAATCATTCTTGATTGCTGACTGGACACGTTTCTTTAATAAAGGTTACTAGGTTTGTAACAATTATTGTCTATGAGAAGACAATGAATTTAAATAATGTATGCATTTTAATCTTAACTTTATTAAATCATTTTTGCTCATGACATATGATATCCCATTGCTTGTAAGCAATGTAATAATCAAGTTCTGTAAAACTTTGAAACTCACTACTGAATGAAACTTTTTCTACTTAAAAAAAATTTTAGAATGAATTTTATTTTAAGTAAGTATTTATTATAGATTAATTTGCTTTAGATTTCCGTTTTAAAATGGATTACATTTTACTTAAAATTTTAAATATATTTAAAATTTAGTACAGTCTACAAAGGAATAGCTCTAATCAAATTTCCTTTTCATATTTATAGTAAAGAAAAGGTATTAAACTTTTTATGCCTGTGGAATGTTTCTAAACTTTTCATTCAACGTTTTCGACTGGTAAAATAATAAAAAATATTTTCATACAAGCTTTTAAAGTGTATTGTTATTTATCTATTACAAATATTGGAATAAATATTTTAGCCAATTCTAATTTAGCTAGAGTTTTGGAATATAAAACTTTTTGGGAATGTAAAACCATTTACTTTACCTGTATATGTTGATTTTCAGTGTAGCTCTCTAAGATTTAAAAAATCTTTTCATCACGATTATTATTTAAAAACTGGAGGTTTAATCTCTTATTAAAAAAGCAGAAAGCTTTTGTTTATTTATTTATTGTCACACCTGTCTCTTATAAGTCTGGCAATAAAATATTCATCTCATTCAGTCAGCATTAAAATTATGCACACATGGTTTAAATCCGTGGGAAATGCAATTTAATATATCTACCAGCATATAGCCCATCATATGATGGGATCAGTAAAATTTTTAATTTTCAAGAATTGTAAAGTACTCTATAAGGCAGGTAAAAAATGGCTTGTTTTTATGGCTGAGAATTATCTGGTACACTCTCAACCATTTGTTTATCTTTACTGCCGCATGTTAGTTGCTAACTTTAATTTATCTCGTCATATTACACGATAGGATGGAGAGCAGAGGTTTTAATATTGACAGTGATTACTTGGCGATATATATGAATGATGTCCAAAATTGAGCGAATAAATTGCAAACCGTGTGGTTATGTATAAAAACAAACACACAAACGAACAAACTTCTTAATTTTCAAAGATATATAACTTAAACGCTAGATATTTATGAGTCCGTGAAATAGACTCCTAGACTTTTATGAAAAGAATTTGTTGTTAATACCGTGATAAAAGTTTCATTGCAACAAAAAATAATCGATGATTAAATTTAAAATTAGCACATATGTACCTAATCTATTATTTAATACAAATATAAAAGAAAATTATTTACGTCATATCTAAGTTCAGTGATAAAACGTATGAAAATAATGCCGACGATATATAAATAATTTAAAATAAGAAAGGATTAAAGGAGGTGGTCAAAGGAATGACGTCATAATGTTAGAAAAAAATGTTACTTTTACATATTTATTATGTGATAAATTTATAAATTTCATGTTCCGCTCTTAACTGGGGACAACAGAGTTTGAAATAATGACATTAAATACTCGAAAAGCGGGGGAAGGAGGATTTTGAACGTTAATTATTTACGCCATATCTAAGTTCAGTGATAAAACGTATGAAAATAATGCAGACGATATTTAAATAATTTAAAATAAGAAATGATTAAATGAGATGGAATGACGTCATAATGCTAGAAAAAAATGTTATTTTTACCTATTTATTATGTGACAAATTGATAAATTTAATCACCTCTTAATCGGGGGCTTCAAATAATAGCATTAAACGCTCGAAAAGGGAGAAAAAGATGGATTTCGAACGTTTTAAATACGACAGTGTGTTTTGGATCTATAGTTTAGGAGAAGATAAACTTTACTCGCTTTGAATTCTGCTAACCCTAACTCATCAAAAATTCAATATGGATACCTGTATCCATTCCAGGTACCACTGCTTCATACATTTGTGGACAGACGGGCAGATGACTTAAGCTATTATTATATAGGGGATCGTTCTAAAGGTAATACATCAGATGTACAAATATAAAGACAAAAAATAAAAAATAAAATAAGAAAAAGAATGCTATTTATTTTATTTAAAATGTACTAAGAAGTAAAAAATACGTTTTTTTAGAAAATAATTCTATATGTTGCCTATAAATAAAATTGTGCGTCACAGAAACATCTGTTTGTTTCACACATCATACCCGTTATTAATTCATACATCTCTAAATATACCATTTATTAATTCATAAATATCTAAATACAATTTTTTTATTCATACAGTATTTTCATTTTACATAATTCAACCTTAAAATGACACGAGTGCGTTAACATGTCCTGTGGTAAGCCCGATGAAATCTAATGAAAATCCAGAATATGCCCCAAATAAGGTTAAACAGTTTTTCTAGTTCCAATGATTGGATTAAAAATTATATTATCTACCTTCAAAAAATAGATATTGAAAACTTCATTTTTAGTTGATATAGCATTGATAAATTTAGAAAAGAACTATAAATATATTGACAAATAGCACACTTTCTCAGTTTTCAGATATCGGAAACAACTAATGATTTTGCAATTATTTATTTGAAAAAAATACCAACATTTTATCTATTGAAATTTGCCCTCATTAATAAAATTATTAAATTAATATTTGTTCTTTTTTGCTAATTGATTGTTAAAAATTTTGTTTCTAAACACAGTAAATATTTTTTCGAATAAATATTTTTTGCCTCAGATATTACAATTTCTTTGTCGTTAAACCATGATTTAAAAGCCGGAAAAACAAACTGTTTTTTCTTTAACTCTCTCAAATGTTTGATGCATTTTAAACTTGTCTTCTGATAATTAATGATCCAGTAAACTTGTCTTTATTTACTACATTTATCTTTAAAAGATCAATAAGTTCATTACCCTACAAATAGTGCATTTTCCCTTCAATTACTTACACGCTGTTTCACAGTTTGCTTTCTTCCAGTAAATATGACCAGAGTTAATGTTAAAAACTTAAGAACTATACATTTTATCTTGTTTAGAGGGGCAAAGTTTCCCCAATACTCCCATTTCATACATCTGTGACTTACTTCACTGGCAGCTAAGGGCTTCAAACATCAATCTAAGATGGGCTTAGAAAGTTAATTTTGAAAGCGGATTGTAGCTGAAATTACAATTTCTTTGTCGTTAAACTACGATTTAAAATCTGGAAAAACGAACTGTTTTTCTTTATCATTCTCAAATGTTTGATGTATTTTAAACTTGTCTTCTAATAATTCATGATCCAGTAAACTTGTCTTTATTTACTACATTTATCTTTAAAAGATCAGTAAGTTCATTACCCTAGAAATAATGTATTTTCTCTTCAGTTACTTACACGCTGTTTTACAGTTTGCTTTCTTCTAGTAAGTATGACCAGCGTTAATGTTAAAAACTTAAGAGCTATACATTTTATCTTGTTTAGAGGGGCAAAATTTCCCCAATAATTCATACAATAATACATTGAATTATACGTTCACTCATCTATCCGGACACTAATCCGTTGAATTATAAGTTTATTCATCTATCCAGACACTAATCCGTTGAATTATAAGTTAATTCATCTATCCGGACATTTATCCGTTAGTTCATACAATAATACGCTGAATTATACGTCAATTCATCTATCCGGACATTAATCCGTTAATTCATACAATAATACGTTGAATTACACGTTGACTCATCTATCCGGAAAGTAATACATTGGATTATAAGTTAATTCATCTATCCAGACACTAATCCGTTGAATTATACGTTAATTCATCTATCCGGACATTAATCCGTTAATTCATACAATAATACGTTGAATTACCGTATACTCATCTAATATTCCCCTTTCATACATCTGTGCCTTACTTCACTGGCAGCTACGGGCTTCAAACATCAATCTAAGATGGTCTTAGAAAGTTAATTTTGAAAGCGGGTTGTAGCAGAAAACGTTTTCCAAGATTTCTGTTGTTTTCTTTAAACTTAAAGGCATATTCTCAAGAGGTCTGCGACAAGAATGATGCGAAACAGACAGCAAAATTTATCATCGAGCATGTCTAAATATGCGTGAAACCCCAGGGTTCGATTTTTAAGCTTTTTTCCATAAGTCATCAGTCTGATATAACATGAATGTAATGTTCTTGAGAGCAGAATTTCATTTTGTGATTACAACGGTAATGATCTTAGGGCTCCTATGTGAATAGTATGTTAGAGTAAATTGTTTTCTTTCATGGAACATTCCTTGTCTGGAGAAAAAGACATGCTCTATGCGCTGATGTAACTATATAAGCATTCTATCAAAAGAAAAATAGTTTTGTTGAGGATGGTTGATGTTTGTTTGTTTGTAGCCGAAAAATTTGGAGGTATTCAACTATTTTTTTGAGTATTAAAACGCATTTATGCGATTAATGTTATGTATTTTTAAGAATGAATTACTTTTTCTTAAATGATAATTAAAGAATTATATCAAAAAAAATAGTTTTGTTGAGGATGGTTGATGTTTGTTTGTAGCCGAAAAATTTGGAGGTATTCAACTATTTATTTTAGTATTAAAAAGGCATTTATACGATTAATGTTATGCATTTTTTTCAGAATGAATTACTTTTTCTTAAATGATAATTAAAGAATTCTATCAAAAGAAAAATAGTTTTGTTGAGGATGGTTGATGTTTGTTTGTAGCCGAAAAATTTGGAGGTATTCTGCTATTTATTTTAGTATTAAAAAGGCATTTATGCGATTAATGTTATGCATTTTTTTTCAGAATGAATTACTTTTTTTAAAATGATAATTAAAGAGATTTAATTTAATTCATTTCTTCTTATCTGTAACATATAAAATTACATCTAACCTTTTTATAAGCTAACTAGAAAACATTTGTTTATAAATCATAAAAGAGGAACAGAATTATATAGTATGCTCAAATAAATCTATGTAGTGTAGAGGGCTGTTTTGAAGCTTTAGGAGCTTCTTTTCCATAAGTAATGATCTCACTCTTCCAATTTTTTCGCCATTGAGTTTGTTATTCCTTGCACACACGAAAAAAAGTCTCAAACTTTGGTACTAATTGTTGTAATGTACTTACAACACAAACATCAGTGTTTTTTCTGAAATTGGAAATACGGTAAAATATACGCTATGAAATTAAAGGAAAATACCTTATATTTAAATTAAATTTTTATTGTGTACAATATTTACAAATTAGCCCATCACTTGATTAGTATTTAACATGACCTGCAATTATTTGGTTTTGCTATTCATCAATACTCTTGAACTAGTATTCCTCATCAAAAGATTATATAACCTAGGTAATAGTTATGAATATTAAGTTAGTTTACATCCAGTAACTACAGGGGAGCAGCCTGGGGTTGTCAACAGTCTAAGCGTCGGTGAGGGTGTTTGGGCTTAAAGGTCGTTTGCTGGACGTTGGTATTTGCGTATCGGCGTTATTTTCTGGACATCTATGCTGTCATACTCATATGGGCTAGGGAATAGATTGGTGGCCCAGGCTCTCTGGTTTGCTCAAGGGATCTGGTTTTACCCGTTCTATCTGCACCTCCGACCTCGACTCCTTTTTCACACTTTTCTTCCATAACTTTACATCTTCGTTCAACGCCCCTTTTTTCTCTTTCCCAATCACTTGTTGGTGAAATTTTCCCACTCTTCACCCCCTTCGGGCTTGCAAGTGGGCTCATTAAAATGGCCCTTTGGTGAAATTTGACATTATTCCTTAGCCCCTGCCCCCATATCTCATCACTGCTTCCCTGCCTGGGCTTGAAAGTTACACTTGTGTCACTCCATCAGGTATAAATCATCCGCAGGGGCTCCTATTAAAACTCGAAGTCAATAGATGTGTCTAAATTCTTTATAGAAATTTAGTCCACAGCTGTGTATGAACGTCCAGACCATCGTGAGAAAGTACATAAGTACACTAATATCAATTTTGTTTGATGAATTTATATGTCATAATTTCTTTTTCACTATTTCCCTCTATGCCAATTAAAAAACTTAAACCTGTTCAAAATCTGATTACTTCAGAAGTGAACACTGATTTGAAAAAGTCTAAAAGCTCTTACTTTAGGCACTATTCACGATACGTTGGAACTTAAAAGGTAGCTGATCTAAAATTATTAGTTCTTTTAAATAATGATTAAGCAAAACTTTTCAAAACATATAAGTACTTCGAACAAAAAAGCTAATCGTTCACAATTTAAAATATGTAAATAAATATCAACAATGCGATACAAGTAAAGCACTATTATGCCATGTTGTAGTAATATTAATAAAAGAATAAATATACAAACACACAACATAACACATGTGAAGCAATGAACCAGGAAAAAAGATTAAGAAATTGTTTACAATCAAATAAACAGACACAGGAAAATACTAATGAGAAGACTTACAGTCGATAGCAATTTATTTTAAAGTTTAACTTAAACATCATTACAGATATGTTTCTATCGTATCATTCTATTTGTGTTACTTTGTCAATACAATCTACTCAATTTTAGTTCTGGATTATTTCTGCAAGACTAGTATCATGGAGTCAGGAAAGATGGTGTCTAAGGACCTCTAAAAAAAATGGTGCAATCAGCATGGGGTTACGCTAATTCCTTTTCTGCCCTTCCTTTGCCATAATATCCTGCTAATTTCGAAAAGGTTAAATACACCGATTTCTCTCCCTCATTCAGAGGGGGAGGGTAACAAACGCAAAGTCATTCAAAGTCAAATTTGGCCAGGGTTGTAGCAAGATGAGACGCTGCAAACTGCTTTTAAATTGATAGCCCATATCAGCTATGGTAATTGTTGATGCAATTCTTTGTTGTACGCACATACTGTTTAGGATTTATATTTTAAAATATGCATAGAAATTTTCTTTTACTTAGGATTTTTACAATTTTATGAATACATAAAATTGCTCATACTGGTAATATATGATTCTTCAAATTCAAAGCCGTATAATCCCACCTTATTTACTATCTGCCTGACGACATCTAAGTCAAGTAATCTGGTATAAAGCATATTCTTAGAACTTATCTATAAATATAACCAGTAAAATTAAAACAAAAAACCTTTTTCCTTTACAAAACTTGTTTAATGCTAAAGCTGTCAAAAAGATGCGGATCACACGGACAGAGTGAGTTTTTAATTTTCGGAATTCATAAAAGGGGATTCATGGTTCACTTTGCCTTCGATTTCTGCTCTTGGCAGAACAGAAAAATGGTCGGAAATTTGCATTTTCTAAAGATTAACGCTGGAGCCATGCGAAGTTGCGTGCCAACCCGTGTTCAATTACTAAACATCATTAAAAGCAACTTTGTTGAAAAATTTTTTAATATGTTGTTGGCGTCGCGAGGCAGATAGTCTGGAGGAATATAAGTGAAAATAATGAAGATGAACTGAACCAGAATCTTAAAAATAACGTGTGACACTACCGCATTTTTACGGGATGAGTTGTAAACTCACTTCACTTCTGATAATATTTTAATAATTGCTCTCCGTAAAATTTAGTTTTTTTATCCGTTAATTAATTGATAGGTCAATAGTTCGAACGTGTCTGCGTAGAAAGTTTTTGTCATTTATTGAGATAGATTCGAAAAGATTGGCTAGTAATTACTTTAATAATTAATATCGGAAGGTAAGAAAGTTCTCTGTAAAGAAGTTGAAATATTTGGATGTTTGCCATAAGTAAAGTAAATCCAACGTCACGGTAAAATGAACTGTAAGAATAAGTGCAATTTTTACGTTGACTGAAAAAATGTATTTGCCAATATTTGAAATCAGCTATTTACAAGATATTTTCAAATCAGAATCTTTAGCCACTTTTAAAAGTAATAAAAGTGCCTGATAAGCAAATAACCTTTAAGATTTAGATAGTAATTAAGTAAATATTTCAGAAATAAATGGAAAAGTATTATGGGATTTGAAGATTTGAATAAGAACCACAGCTTTGAAAAAATTGTTTCTTATTTCATGACTTAATTTTTTTTCTGTTTTTGAGACACAATGATTAATTGGCCATGGATATTGGAAAAAATCTATGTAATTATGTATAGTACCGTCAAAACGCAGCTTATTGGATTTTGAACACACAAACTAAAATTCTTATACGTAAAAATATCGACTGCTTATATGCCAAAATGAATTTAATTTTGTTCATGATAACCTATGAAATAATATAATTTTTGAATTAATAGCTGAGATTTAAATATTTATTTAAAGTAACTTTTCAATGTTAAAGAATAGAAAGGTTCTTATTTTTTAATTGGTATAGCAGTTCTCATCATACCTTATAAAGAAGTTTAAGAGCATGTAGAGCAACTTAAGGGGTATCACAACTTCTAAAGGAGTCTTAGAACATGCTGAAAGGATATCCGTTTTAAAAAACAATATGCCTTTTAAACCTTGATGGGCGTTACATTTTCATTAAAAGGAGTCTTAATGCAGGTTAAAAGTGAATTTCTTTTCGTAGACCATGCTTTCTCTTCTTATTTTTTAATTGGTTTAGCAGTTCTCATCATACCTTATAAAGAAGTCTAAGAGCATTAGAGCAACATAAGGGGTATCACAACTTCTAAAGGAGTCTTATCACACGCTGAAAGGATATCCGTTTCAAAAACTAATATGCCTTTTAAACCTTGATGGGCGTCACATTTTCAAAAGGAGTTTTAATGCAGGTTAAAAGTGAATTTCTTTCCGTAGACCATGCTTTCTAGAGGAGTTTTGATGCATACTGAAAGTGTATTTGCTTTAATAAACGATACATCTCTAAAACTTTAAGAGCTATTACACCTTCTAAAGGAGTTTTAGTGAATTTTGAAACTGTATCTGTTTCGGTACTCTGTACGTAGACAAAAACTTTACAAAAATATGACACATTTAAGACTTTTGTATTCTTTAAATCATTAGATATTACATCTTAATTCCTTATTATGTACAATTTAGAACAAAAAAAATTAGAATTTTTAAAAATAAATTATACACTAAATAATAAGGTCCACGAGATTCCTTAATTTAGAGTATAGGTATTAAATTATAACTTAGATAAAACTGATCTCAAAACTAAATGAATTTATAATGAAGAATGAATGAACTAGAATGAATTTTTTATAATACATACACCTTTTTTAACACAAGACATTCAAACACTCCGGCATCTTTGAAAGAAATTAGAAGTAGACAGAAATTAAAAGTAATTGATGGCTCTAAAAACAAAATACTTAGTTATCTTAATGAAATTCATTCATTCTATCGATAATACAACTCTATGAAAGTAGAAAAAAACAAGTATATCCGTTAAATATTTTTTAATCTTTACATTCCTCATGTAGAATACATTTTTTAATTCTTCTGTTATAATTATTTATATTTTCATTGTAATCAATTGAGAGAGATAATTTTATATTTTTATGAAATTGAAACAGGCCAATGTCTTATACGATTTACAAGAGTTCAAAAGTTTAAGTTCTATCAAAACAAACACATTTTCAGCATGAATCAATATTTCTTTATAAGGTTAGAAACCCCTTTAATTTTTTAAAAGAAAAATGTGAATATATCATTTTAAAATGTTCTACAACATTTTTTCTACGCTTTTCTTAAACATAAAGATATGTATTTACAGACTAAAGTGTAAAGTGACTGATAGCATAACAAATTCAAATCATCCAAAAACATATTTAGCTGTATCACAGTCGAGTAAATATTTGTTAAATTTTGCTTTGATTTCGAGAGGTACGGTCTACTGCACGGTCTTACTGTACGATCTTAGCTGAAGGAGCACTAAGGAGACCGGGATCTACTGCTTCAAGCCAAATCCGAATGTCTATAAACAAGCATGTCATCAGTTGGATTCAAACGTACAAACTCTATTACAGAAGAACATATGTTGGGAAACTGAAAAAATACAAGTTAAAATTAGTTTCTTTTCAATGATAATAAATAAAATAATTTAGTATAATTTACATAACCCTTAGAGCTTTTTAAAATGTTTTATTATAAACACAAACACATACATATACAAATGTATATGTATATATGTGCATGTATATATATATATATATATATATATATATATATATATATATATATATATATATATAATATATATATATATATATATATATATATATATATATAATATATCTATATATATATATATATATATATATATATACATATATGTATATATGTGCATGTATATATATATATATATATATATATATATATATATATGCAATAATATCAATATCTAAGCCCTAAAGCCTATTCCAAAATTATCCCTTTTCTCCATTCATTATTCTAGATCTTAATTTCTTCTCTTTATATTAACCATATTTCCCGGCCATCCAATTTAAACGAGGATGTTTTCATTCCTTCAGCCGACCCCGAAATTCTTTCTATGATTCCCAAAACAGAAAATGACATAGCTAGCAGTTTTAATTAGGAAGTTATAACTTTCCCATGAAAATTTGTAATGATCAGCTATAATGCTCATCTGGAACGCCACACATTTGCAGATGGCTCGAGTCAAAGTTTACTTTCTATAAGCAATTAAAACACTTGCCTCAGCATTTTCCCACACACGTGTTTTAGTCATCTCTCGCAGAAGGTTGGCATTACTATTACTTAGTGAGAGAGCATTCTGACACTGTCTGGTTCAGACGTCTCTGGATTCTGTGCAATTTTTATAAGATGGAA
>CM063510.1:77611366-77638866 GCA_032207245.1 Pardosa pseudoannulata
AATTTTCAAGGTTTGTTCACAATATACATAAGGTTAATGTACATAATAAAAAAAGTTTTATTATTTTACTTTCGTGTTTGGAGTTCCTCTAAAAGTTTGTTTAGTAAAAATGTAGATTTTATTTCTCTTGCATGGACTAATCCAACTTGAAAATCCTTTTTGTATATACTATTATTTTATGTCATTTTAGAAAATGAAGATTATTAGTTTTAGTTAGATTTTGCTTTATTGTACATGAATATGCTTTGGAAGCAATAAAAAAAATTAGCTCTGTTTTAATCTATTCTGTTTTAATACTATTTTCTTTGTTTCTAAATTAGTATTTAAAAAACCACAAATGTAAACATATTGTATTTGCCCCTTAATGTCATGTGAGGGATTAATGCTTTATGCTACATTAAAATTAAGATATTTAGCATGTTTTACTAAAACCTAAAGCATATAGTAAATATGTAGAGAAAACAGCGGAGGTTCCAAACGAAACCATATAAAATAGCTAATTATACAAAAAAAAATGTTGCAAAACTCTTCTTTTATATGAAGTTAAATATTTTCGTCAAAGAATATTATTTATTTCTATATTTAAATTTTTGCTTTTATTAACAGGAGGGGTTTTTAATTAAAAAAAGCTTTCCTGGTTTTAAAATATTCGTGTGTTTACTTAGATTTTATTTCATAAAATTCTTTTATTTTTAAAAGAGTTCATGAACATCTGATAAATGGGGATGTGTAAATGAAAATCATGAGAACTTGCCTCTTTCTTTTATAGAAACAAGTTGAATTTTAGACAATTTTTTCATATCTGTATAACTACAACTTCAATTTTTAATTTTATTAACAAGAGGGATTTTTAATTTAAAAAAACCTTTCCTGGTTTTAAAATAATTTTTAATAGTAATATTCATATGTTTACTTGGATTTTAATTCATAATTTTTTTTATTTCTAAAAGTGTTTCTGAATATCTGATCAATGATGTTGTGTGACTGAAAATCATCACAACTTGCTTCGTTCTTTTTTAGAAAAAAGTTGACAGACAGACAATTACAGACAGACAGTTACAGACAATTTTTTCGTATCTGAATAACTACAACTTCAATTTTTATTTTTATTAACAAGAGGGTTTTTTAATTTAAAAAACGTTCCTGGTTTTAAAATAATTTTTAATAGTAATATTCGTATGTTTACTTGGATTTTATTTCATAAAATTCTTTTATTTCTAAAAGAGTTCACGAATATCTGATCAATGATGTTGTGTGACTGAAAATCTTCAGAACTTGCTTCTTTCTATTTTAGAAAAATATAGAATTTTAGACAATTTTTTCATATCTGTATAACAACTTCCTCTCAGTAATTGATATTATATTATGTTACTGTAGTTAATTGCAAAATTTTACGTTTTGGCCAGTGTCCAAAGAGTAAACATTCTTTATTTTTCCAAATAGTTATGATACACTGGAAGAAATTTAGAAAAATCTCTTGATAGAAGATAGAGGATTACTTATTTTCGATAATCGAAACAGAAACATTTTACCAAACTTTTGCTATAACAAATATTGGTATACATAAAAAAATTTAGCAGAACTTATTTTATACTTATTTAAACGCTATTTACAAATAAATGTATCTATTTTTTTCATTGAAATAATATTTTATAACAGTTGTTGAATCATTATTGCAATAGGTAATATCAATGTTTGATTTTATAAACAACCTGGTACAAAGAGAAAAAAGCTATGCATTCTGTCAAACAGCTATACAACACGGGAACAAGTTTAGATTAGATCATCTGAGTGTATTCCATCCAAGCATCTACATGGTTAAGAACCACATACTAAGGGTCCCAATAGGAATATTTACAGCTGAAAATTATAACTTTATTCCTAAAGGACTTTTTATTCAGTTTTAAACAAAATCAATTAGTCATTTGAAGAAAATTAATATCGTAAATTTACTGTGTTTATATTACATTTAAACATCAATCCAGATCTTTACAATATGTTTATACGATATTACATAAGCTTTATTACTCTTGTAGTTAAAAATAAAATATTAAATTATATTTGTGAATTATTTTATTATAATACTAAAAACAGAATTATTTATGGTGAATGCTTTAGATTATACATAGTTTCAAATGAAATTTTTTTTCATAATTAACTTTATTTATCTATAATACGCAGGAGATTCAAAATTTTTGGAAACATTTTTCAGATAATGAAAGTTTCTCAAAGACTGCTATTGTGTCCCTTGTTTAAATACTATCTCTAATTACCTAATTTAAAGCTAATTAAAATTTAGTCTATGATAAACTAAGATATAAAATAAACTAATATCAAATTTAAAAGTAACAAAAGCACAAAAGTAATCAATAAATCACTGTTAAAACTGTAATTTCACTGCTTTTTTCTTAATTAGTAAATATGTTAATAACTTAAATTTAAGAATTTTATACTACTAGTTCGGTTTGCTTGGAATGCTGCACTCTGTTTTTTATAAAAGAATCAAACATTTAAAGCTAATTCCAATAGGCTACAAAAGTTTTTGACTGTTTTTAAAAACTTTCACTGATGAAAGCTAATAAATAAACTTTTGTTACTAATTTTTCGTATGGATACTTATATTTTTTTTCAATTACCTCAAAATGTATTCAATTCAGATAGAGTTGCACATTTGAATTGTCTGATAACTGTAACCGTTAATCTCTTACTATTTAATATAATTTATTTTTGCTAAATAAGCGATAACATAAAAAACGTAGTGGTTTTGAGTTTAAATTAAAATGGTTTGGTTTGGTTTGGAGTGCTACGGTCTACTGTTTTACACACGAGGGCTAATGAGACCGGGACCTACTATTTAAAGCCGATTCCGAACGGCTACGAACATCCATGCCATAGTGGGATTCGAATCCACGAACTCTGGTACCGACGATCAGCGCCTTAACCAATCGGCCATCGTAAATTAAAATAGAGTAGGGATGTTTAGACAAGTGGTTTAATATCAAACGAATCATCTTAATTTTATTAAATGACTATAAAAGTGTTTATACATTAATTGTAACAATATGCGACAAAAATCATCTATAAAGTTATAAGACCTTAAAGGATTTATATGAAAATAAAATGAATGTATAATTTATACTTATTTTCCTAATTTTAAATTAGTGAATTTATTCTCTATTTAAAGGTAATAAATATATAAATTTTGAATAGCAATAAAATTCATAGATATAAAAATATTGCATTTATTGCATGTATACAACATTATTGGTTTTTTAATTACTTCAAAGTATCTTCTTAAAGTATAATTACATTGGCATTTTATTATACATCATAATGAATTATAAAGAGTTCTCAATATAAATAATATATAATTAAACTGTATATATTTTATTAATTTTTACTTGTCAAATTTTTTAATAATCATGTGCAACAAAGAAGGCATTTAAAAGGGTAATAAAATTTTAAAAACTACGAAAATATTTCTTCCGTTTTTTGTATACAACTTCGAAACATATTTTAATTACCTCAAAAACCCATTCTAAGTACATAATTGTATCTTTATTTTACTGTAGATCATGCACAAATTCTTTGGAAAATATAAGTTTAGATGTAGTTTGTTTGTATTTTATTATTTGTCAACAATAAAATTAATTTACATATTAATGCTAATAAATAAAGAATTAATCAAAGAACAAAAACTATAAATATGCAAAAAATTAACACACTGGGGGGGGGGGAGGACGGGGGGGGGGGGGGGAGGGTGGGGGGGGGGGGGGGGGGGGGGGGGGGGGGGGGACCGGGGGTGGGGGGGGGGGGGGGGGGGGGGGGGGGGGGGGGGGGGGGGGGGGGGGGGGGGGGGGGGGGGGGGGGGGGGGGGGGGGGGGGGGGGGGGGGGGGGGGGTGGTTGGGGGGGGGGGGTCATGTATAATTTTACACCTATTCTAAGTACCCCAAAGTCTGTTCTAAATACGTAATTCTTCATAAATAATTTCAAACATGCCTATGGAAAAATAAAACTAAATTGGTAGTTAATTTCATTGAATTAGTTAATTGATAGTTATATTTCATTCAATTTTAATCATAAATTTATTCCCTTAATAACGTAAATGAAAAATAGTGTTAAAAACAAATAATCCCATAAACATGCAAAACTAGATAACCCAATGTGTGTGTAAAATTTTACTGTTTAATTTAAAAACAAAAAATCCGTTCTGAATATACAACTCTATCGGTATGTGTATGTAGATTACAAATTCAAATATGTATGTTGCAAAATATAATAAATACGTATACAGATGACAGAAACCGAATTGTGTGTATTTGTCAATCGTTTCTCATAGTAACAATGATTTTAGTTGTTTCTCTCTTCGCAAAAACCACGTGACGACTTCACTAAGATCCATAAATCAATTTCAAACTTTTAAAAGTTATATCTCAAAGCTGTGCATTCAGTGACTCTTAAATAACATGCAACGTGCTATATAAAAATTTAACTCAGTGGTTTTATCTGCGTAATTTTGAAATTTAAAAGGTTAAATATTAAGAAAAAGAGTCGAAATTATAACCGTACCCATAACTCTCATATTGATTTAGGGATGGAAAAAATGCTTAGGGTGAATTCAAACGGAAGTAGTAGCAGGCAATTAAGCAAATTCTGGGAAGAAAAGAAAGTGGTGTATTTAATAATGCAAGCTTCAATCCTTTGTAATGAAGATTATTAATGACTTAATAATGATGGCCATTGAAATTTTAGTTACTAATATGCGATAATAATCCTGGAACATTGACAATGAGTGATAATTATAATGTTCTCAGTAAAAGAACGTTAATTATAGAACCATTTTAAAAATAGTTTTTTCATAGTTTTATTTATATTTCCTACAAAAAACACTTTTTTAGAATGGAAAATGAGTATTTATAAAGCTTTTAAGTATGATTTCATATTTTGTACTTGATGTATTTTAAGAATTAGACTTTTTAACCACTTCATTGTTTTGCATGTACATTGTGCAAGTCTTCAGAAACCGTTCCATGGATTGCTTATTTAAAGGGTCTTAGGTAAATCCTCACATTTTTTACAGTGTTTTTGTACTTTATGTATTAATTTACCAAAATTCCAGAATATTTTATTAGTATTATTTTTTGTAATATCTCAAATGGATCGGTAATTATAGTGTATAAAACTAAATCTAATTAGAAAAATCTGCTTTTATTCGCTTTTTATGTTGTTTTTTAAAGCTGTCGTCTTTAAAAGTTTTCAAATTGTTGCATAAAAGTGAGTTTATGTAATCTACTATGAACTGTTACCCTAGTGGTATTCAAACATTGCATATTCGTATATCCACCTATGTATCTGTCTATTCATGGTGTCTATTCATGGTGAATACAGGCCAATTAAGGGTAATTAATTTAAATAAAAAAAGCATTTCTGGTATAGCAATGAATGGTCAAAAAATAGGAATATCTCAAATAAAAAAGCTCTATATAATTTTACAGTAATTGCTCAACTGTTCCACCAATAACATCAATACATATCTGTTAGCATCTAGCAAAAGTTTGTCTTTTCGAAGATGCCGGGTCTTTTCTAAACTGTTGTGCCAGCGTTTGGGAGTTTTTCATTGAGGTCCTCGTCAGAATAAATTGGAGTCTCATAGACAAGAGTGATGAGGCGATTTAGATCAGTAATATAATTAATTCATTCATACAAGAAGTAAAATGCTCGGGATCTAAGTCTGACCTGATCACATCTTTGTAAAAAGACAGAGGACCATAAAATTATATTCTACGGATATTGTTGGACCATAAAATTATATTGTACGGTGGTCTCGGGCGGGGTTCTGATTCTAGTCCCAGATTAGCCAGATTAGAATCCCGTCTCCGTACTTGATATTAAATAAGAATGTACCTTTGTGGAGTTTTTTATGAGTCCCTAAGGGACAGTGCCCAATTAGAAGGGGTAAAGTTTTCCACGTTGGCAGTCTAAAGGCGGGGTTTAAGCAGACCAATTAGATTCTTACAACTATCCCGATTGGATGATAAGAAGGAAGACGATGAAGTTAATAAAAAAAAGATCTAAAAAAAGGGAAGGAGTTCGATAGTCAAGACGAGGAGAGAGTCCTACAGAAGGTGTTCGATAGTCCAGAGGAGGAGAGAGTCCGACGGGAAGTGTTCCTGTATCAAATATTTCGGTAGAACCCCAAACACTCAGAAGGAAGCCCAAGACCAGACCGACTGAAGATCCATACATACCCAATCCTGAAATGCCCTCAACCAGCAGTGTTCCGGGCACAATATATTAACTCCCCAAAGGTACCCCCTTTTACATACCTTTTGAAATTGAGATTAGGCCCTCTCTCATATATTTACATAATTACTTAAGTATTGAAAAATTATTGTCAGAACTAATTTAGAAGGTGTTGATAAAGCATATTTTATGAAAATTAGAATCATATTGTGTGTACATAGATGTATATATATTATAATAAATTTACTTTTTTTATATTAAGCTAGTTTCAGATGCTTTTAGTTTAGTTTTTAGTTTATTTTCATATCTTATGTCTGTAGTTTCTCAGAACCTGTGGTTAAATTTAGTACTAAAATACTTTTACACAACGCAATCAAAATAATTACCACTATACATTTGATCACAGGTTAATACTTAAATAAAAACTAGGGCTACACGACAACAAGGTGTCCTCATTAAAACAAATAGTCGATACATGATAAATCTGATGAACGGGTCGACCAAGATATCGGTCTCCCTCGTCCAATCACAAGAGGGCCACAATGTACCCTAATTACTGAATATACACTTCCCAGGCTTTATACTTGTGGAAACTTACATCCAGAGGCAGTAACAGTCACTGACCCATAGATGATTCCCTTTGCCGTTGCTTGGAAAACATCGTTAACATTTTGTAGTGGTTAATGTTTCTTTCTAATTCCATGTAAAATTATTAGCTTTTTTGTTACAATATACTTAAACTTACAACCTTCACAGCTTATTTGGTCTTATTTAATCTGTGGTTACATTAAATGTTATCATTTTACCCAAAAGTTCTACGTCAATCGCTGTTAATGGTCGAACGTTTAAGCATGCACTGTAATATTCTATAAAGAAAAAGCTTATCCATTCATTAAAATATATATATATATATATAATATTAAAATCCCTTATTTACGAATTTTAATATTAGTTTAACTTTTGTTCATAAAGTACTTTCGGGGTTTAAGCGGTCATTCTGATTTTTCTCTCCAGATATGCTATAAACTTAATTCAGCCTCTGTCTGTACTACTTTAGCCAATAGTTTGCTCGTTCTTTTGTGTATTTTTTGGGTTTTTGTTGGGTATTTTTATCACGTGATCAATTGTGGTTAGGGATTATTCGTAGTCTTTTTCAATAAGGAATCCCTACTTGAAAAGGGATGTGCGGGATCACTTTGTCTAGGTGCACGAGGTTGTAAAAGTTCTTGCCTGTTGTACGGTTTCATATATCTTACCAGAAAAAAAATGTGTTATGCTTTGGAATGAGTCTCACCCATATTACATACATATATTATAAAAAATTCATTCTTTCATGTTCTTAATATTTTCTTTTTAACGCTTACAATTTTCATTTCTGACTCAACACTGCTAGACAAAAAATTCTTTAGGAGTATTTTACCAAACATGATTGATCAGTTATCATCGGGAAATTATATGGAAAACTTTGGTTTGCTTCGTTTAACTGAATAAAATTCCCATCCCGAAAATTATGTAAAGAATCGAATATTTCTCTTTATAAGTGACTGTTTCGTACAACTGCAAAAATAAATGGATTACAAATAATATAAATGAAATTAAAATAAATTAATTATAAATGAAATAAATGAATTATAAATGAATTATATAAAAGAATTAAGTTTATTACGTAGTCGTTGCGGAAATATCACCGGGGGAGCAGTGCTATGTATAAGTGAGTTTCGTACTAAAGAGATTTCATAGTATGTAAATATATATATATATATAAGTATATATATATTTATACATATACATATATATATATATAAGTATATATATATATACATATACATATATATATAAGTATATATATATATATATATATATATATTTATATATATATATATATATGTATATATATTTATACATATACATATATATATATAAGTATATATATATACATATACATATACATATACATATATATATATAAGTATATATATATACATATACATATATATATAAGTATATATATATATAATATTATATATATATATATATATAAGTATATATATATTTATACATATACATATATATATATAAGTATATATATATACATATACATATATATATAAGTATATATATATGCATATATATATATGTATGTATTTCGAGTTATCGAAATTACCTACCATTCCTCTCAACTGGCACTTAAGATGGATCGACATGGTTTAAATGATTTGATATGTGCCATAATACTATAGTTGTAAGCATTTCAATTATTTAATAGCCTATGTAAAACAACAAGAGAAAAATGGGTTCAAAAGGTTTAAATTTCAAGAAATTTGGCCTCATTACATATTAATTAGTATACATACCATGTAAATCGCATTTGAAAAAAGCAGTTATTTTAAAGGTTGTTGGCATTCTTTTAGGGTTGTCGGCATTCACGAAGTCACCTAATTTTGAACACAGTTAAATATGATGTGCATCTGTATCTACGGTGGTCTCCAGATATTGTTGTAAGATGTGAATAGAGTCCTGTGCCTGCTCGTGACTTTCGAGAACCTTCGTTCTCGAAGGTCACGAGTGGACTGCCATTCGAAGTTTTGAACAGAATTCTGTTTTTTACCGGGGAAATCATAAAAACTTTGACTTAGATGTTCACTTCGAGTTATCGAGAAAGTTTTTTTTAAGAAAACTATAGAAATGATTCGGGACTTGATTAAAAGTTCGAGTTAGCGGATTATTCGACTTATAGGAAGTCGAGTTATCGAAGTTCGACTGTATATACACACATACACATATATTATATATATATTATATATATACATACATACATATATATATATATATATATATATATATATATATATATATATATATAAAAATTATTTAGCATATATTAGCCATTACTATCAATTACATTTTTAACGACAGTATATTTAAGAAATATTTCAGTCTAAATACACTTAATGAAGCTGAACTACCATATTAGCTCATAAAATATCATAATTAATATATCCTCGGGAAGATATTAGTACTTTAACCAAAACTGTCATAGTTTTGAAATCTCATACTCTTTCAATATCTTCTTTGGTTAGGTAGTTACAATGTCATCCTCTAAGGAATTTATTTCCAGTATCAAAGCAGGTCCAATTAAAAGAGGTAAATATATTTGGGTTTTATCTTTATCTTGTGCTGAGATTTATGTTCTTATAAAGTTTAACATAAGGTACCCAAAAACAGATCTTTCACGGCATGCCTGAAATTCCATTCTTTACTCAAGCATTCTTTTCGACCTGTCATTCGATGTACTTAAGAAAAACTCTGTTAGCAAAAGAATTCCTATGTGTTATACAAAGAACCTGCTTTCTCCTTCATGTATGATGACATTAAAACATAGTAGAGTCTTTAAAAACATGTTAGCTTTTAATCTTGTACAGTGTTTTGTACTTCAAAAGATTTCGGTTTGTTTCTTTTACCTATTATTCATTGCTTTCCAAGTTTGTTTTAATAGAAGAGATTTCAAAGCAATTTATTTAGTATTTAATCAATCTGCTGTAAATTCTAACGGTAAAAAATAAACTGTGTTTTATCGATACAAGGCATGCAAATAGATTGAATACTGTTTCTGTTACTTTATATATATATATATATATATATATATATATATATATATATATATATATATATATATATATATATATATATATATATATGTATGTATGTATATATATATATGTATGTATATACATATATATGTATATATATATATGTATGTATGTATATATATGTATATGTATATTATATATATATATATATATATATATATATATATGTATATATATATATATATATATATGTATATATATATTATATATATATATATATATATATATATATATATATATAAGATATATATATTATATATACATATATTATATATATCTATATATATTATATATATATATATATAATCTAGTTATATATATATATTAGCATATATATTAGCCATATATATCAATTATAATTTTTAGCAGGTAAAAAAAAAATTTTCCCCGGTTACACTGAGAAATCAGCCTCTATTATTTATTTTTCCGAACCTACTGTGCAAAAATTACTCCTAACCAAAATGCAATCGTAAGTCCTCAGAAACACTAGCCTAGAACTATGGAACTTTGAATTTATTGAGGATAAAAATGAATCAGTCAACTGCCCTTCTTTACTTGGTTAAACTCTGTATAGCAGGCTCAAGAATACATACTGCTTTTACAAATGTATATTCTGAGAGAAATTGATGTCAGGATTTTATTTCTACGATACTTTAGATTGTTCAGCACTTTTGGAGAATCAAGTATGAACCTTGATCGGTTACACCGACGAAGACCATCTACCTTAAAACAAACGTTTAACATTTTGGGGTGTCCCTGATTATGCGAACTACAGCAGCTCATAATATACATTGCAGTATAAATAGAGTAATATTATTGTTGGAGAAGAGAAACTACTTTCCTGGGATAGAGGGGAAATGTAACCAGTGGACAGAAGAAGAAAAAAGAAAAAGAATTAAAAATTAAAATTTTTAGGTAACAAGAAATCACACGAATGGTGATTCTTTAAAGACAAGTTTGAATGGCTTAATATTCGTGCTATCAGCCGGATTTAACATATGGCATCTTGTAAAATTTCCTGTAAAGCCAATGTAAAGTAAGTCACAAATAGAATAAGACTTAATCCAGAGAGCAGTGTTTCGGTGATGAATAAGATGTATGATAAATACCAGGAAACTTAAAGTTTCAGTCTGTTTTTTTTTTCCAGCAACTTAGTTCGCTCGCATTCTATTAGTAGATGCCAAACAGTTATCAGTTTTGACGTACGAATATTACGATTATGATACTGTTACGGATTCACATACGAATTGTCGTACCAAAATCTTAGTGATCACAAATGTTAAATCTTTTCTATTATTCGTTTCTTGTTGGGCAAGCAAGGACGTGAGCCATACGTTACTCGAGTTAAAGCAAGGGGTGCGTTTTTCGTTTATGAAAAGTACCGCTAGTGTGAAAGAACGATTTTGCTCAAAAGGGGTCCTCTAGAACAGTGGCGCGCAAACTAATGGTCGCGAGCCCTGTGTGGGTCGCCAAATTTTTATGAAATGCATTATCTCTGCATGCTGCTGAAAATAATATAGATATATTTACATTTTAAAACATCATTTCCAATCACATTGAAAAGTTAAAGAAAAAATTTTCAAGAAGATTCGAGGATTTTTCTGAAAAAGATCTTGGTTGGATTCGTGATCCATTTTCCTTTGACATATATGCAGTTCAACTCTTCAAATTAGTGAGAAAGAGCAATTGATAGATCTAATTAGTGGTTATACTCTTCGAAATCAATTTAAGACTCAGTCTTGCCAAAAATTTTGGCTATCCGGGGAAAAACAATATCCCGTTTTATGCAAGAATGCCATCAGTGTGTTAATACAATTTGCATCAACGTATTTATGTGAAACTGGATTTAGCAAACTAGTTTCAATAAAAACTAAATACCACTCGCGTTTAAACCCTGAAGATGATATGCGAATTGCAATTAGCAACATACATCAAAACATCGATGAGATAATTAGAAACTTGCAGCCACATACATCTCATTAAAGGGCAATTTACTGATTTTTGTGTTATACAAAAAGTATTTTCTTCAAATTATAAATAAAATTAATATGAGTCAAATATGATGATGTTTTTATTCGATGAAACGAAAGAAATGCGCGAAATATACATCGTATTTGCGAACATTTATCTCTAGGGGTAGCCAAAAATTTTCACTCTACAAAAGGGGTCGCAGTCGAAAAAAGTTTGCGCACCACTACTCTAGAATCAGGTATCAAGCAGAAGAGCCCCAAACTTGGCTTGCCACCAGCAGCGATATTGTTTGAGAACTTGAAGGACATTACGACCACAAACATGTTTTATGTGCCCCAGTCACACTTTAACCTCTTGAAGACTAGCACGTAAATGCTATACGAGTTTAACGCCAATTAGAAATTAAATATAGCATTTAAAAATTCAAACAACACGTTCCGACCTCTGATTACGCATACGCGAAGCTGGTTATTTATTATCAATCCGAGCTTTATGCATGGCATCAAAGTCATCAAAGGTGGTGATGCAACTGGACCCTATGGGCCAGGTCAATCCAGAGGCTTCTGTCAGTAAGCACAAAAATGACAACGAGCGAAAAATAAACACATAAAAGAGCAAAGAGATAGAAGGGTGGATTCGTGAGTTCATAACACAAAACTAGAGAGTAGAGAGTTTAAGGATAGAAAAACATAAAATATTTTTATGGCCAGTGACATCCGTACGAAAAAAATCCGAAAAAGTAGAATAATATTGAATTTATGCATGGAAGCGACGATGGGTGATAAGAGTGGAATCGCTGATTTGCGTCAAGCGAACGGGTTAAAGAACATGCGGATTTAAGGCCGTCTTGAGCCCCGAACCTGCAGCATTTCAGCTACGAGATCGCTACTTTTTCCGGTTGAGCTACAGTGGATCGTTATTCGCTTGCATAGACTATGCATTTATCCTTATATTTCCTATATTCTGGCATAAATATTTTACTTTCTTATATTAGTTCTTTACCAAAAACAGCATCCAATCTGTTCAGTGTTCATCTGAAGTGTATTTTCCATAAATTTTTAAATTTAGATATTTATCTGAAGATATATAAGTATTAAATTAATAGTCAATCCCATTTATAAATTATATTATAGCTTCCTAAATCTCTCTAAATATTTATGGCTGGAAATTAATTCTTAAATATACAGCTAATTTAAACATCCTGTAACCGGAACGTTTATAATTATTAATAAATAGTCAGTCATGTTTTAAACTTATATTATATCGGCTAAAATTTCTATAAATATTTATAACATGGTATTAATTGTTAAATATATAGTTCTCTTCGGATAATTTAAACGTTAAATAAACCTCTTTATAATTCACGAACTCTGAATAACCTAAATATAAAAATTGATTTTATTTTAAAGCGTAGCATACGGAGCACCAGATAGATTTTAATTTTAAGGCCTCTTCAATTTTAATGATTTATTTCGTGAAAGAAATTGACAAGGAAGGTAAATTTTAACTAGGCTCCATGCGGTTAGTTTCAGAATCTATTTTACCGGTAGTGCTGCTAGTGTGCAAATTTCAGGGAAGCTACAAGTAAATCTTTTGCATAATTAACGTTCATGATTGACGGTTTCCCAATAGACTTTTGTTGAAATCCGATATTGGAGTTTACAGTTCAATAAAAGTGCACTGATCCGTCTGGAAGAAGATAATTAAAGCATTTCATCATACTAGACACGAGCTTAGGGGAACTAAATGTTTGGAAGCTATAAATTGTGTAAATCCTTACTTGTTGACAAACAATTTCTTGTCAACATGTAGTACACCATAGTATTAAACAAACATAGCACACTGAAATTAAATTATAATAGAGAGTGTTACAGATTTCGATTCAAATCGGAGACAATTTTATGGTATACTGAAAGGTGTCTGTACAACTTCTGAGGAAATTTGAATTTTGGTACAGATGTATTATAGACGCCGTGTTTTTTCTTCACCAAATTTGGCGGTTATTTGGCGGTTTTATGGAGCGATGAGTGGGTTGGTATGTTACAGATTTTGATTTAAATGGGAGACAATTTTATGGTGTTCTGAAAGGTGTCTGTACAACTTCTGAGGGAATTATTTGAATTTTGGTACAGATGAATTATAGACGCCGTGTTTTTTCTTCACTAAATTTGGCTATTATTTGGCTGTTTTATGGGGCGATGAGTGGGTTGGTGGGTTTTGCCCTGACTTTGGTAGTGGGGTAAGCTCCGATGTGTTCTTGCCCCCCCCCCATTGATACACGTGATTTCTAACGTCAGTACCCGGCACTATTCGAGAAATTTGTATATTAGCTGTTCTTTTGCCTTCCAGACGGATGGTGTAACCTAGATCAGGTTGTATTTTTTTGTTCTTATGCTCTTCTGAGAATTAGTAATTTATTTCGGTATTTTCGGTGTATTCGGAATTTATATAGTAGTTATTTCGGTTCTTACTTTTTCTTTAAATTGTTAAAAATCATCAGGATATTCTTAGATTTTCAGTAGGTTTTGCATTTCATTCTAAATGATTCATTGGGCGATATTTCCAAATACGTTTTTCTGTTGGTCGCCAAAAAAATATGGCGGACGGGGCCGGGGTGTATAATACATCTGTTCCTTAATTTTAAACATTCTTATCTTTAACGTAAACTTTTTATGAAACACAAAGTTATGACAAAATGTATATGATATAAGTTTTAAATATTTTTTTTAAATTTTATTGAGAAAAATAAAGTAAAATTTGGCCTAAAATTAGATAATCCCCAAAACTTGGTAACTCCAAAATAAATTAGTCTACCACTGTTTTGTAAATTTAATAATGCTTCTAACTTTGTATTTCATAGTATTGAACAGATTATTGTTATTGTTATTGTTAGTGTGAACAGATTATTGTTATTACAAATGTATTTGTAAAGTTATGAGAAACTTGGTTAAAAAACGTTAGAAATTTCTTAACGTTTTTACGTATTTATGAATTCAATGACTGTAAATCCCAAAATAATCTATAACCACAATTTTAGTTTATTCCCTGTATTTTTATATTCACAGATTTAAAATATCTAAGTATTTGATATTAAAAAAGGATGAGCAAAAAAGTATTTGAGATTAAAAAGATTTTTGATTTATGTTTCGCGGTAAGCAGAATGAAGCAAATATCAGTTTTGAGAAAAATGAATAAATAACTTATTGTGCTGGAAAAACTATTTATAAACACTTATCGTACCATAAAACCCACTTGTATTTTTAAAATTCATCTTTTTTTGTTTGAAATAAGGATTATTTTCTTTTTGATTACTTTTAATATATTGTTGTGCTTTATTTTATAAGAAGTAAACTGTCATTTAGAAGTTGGTAAAACATGCTCTAAAATTAGGGATTATGCAAAACACTTTAGTTTCAAAAATGTCTTCTTCTCTAAGACATTTTGACTAAGTAGTCTATAATCTACATTTAACTTCTAAGTACATTCTTTAAGGAATAGGCTATTATTATTGCGATCATAAATATGTCTGTGAAACTATAGGAAATAGTACATTATAGGCATAGTACATCAACTTTAGACATTTCCCGAAATTTCCATGCAATTTATGAGATAAAGGGCTGTAAATCTAAATTAATCTTTGTAAACCATGATTGTTGTGTATTCTATTCCTGTTTATATAGAATACATTTAAAATTTCAAAATCTCTAAATTTCAGCTTATCATATCAGAAGAATACTTCCGGTATTGAAATGCCCGACGACGGCCGAGTGGTAGAGCGCAGCTCTTAGGTACCTGAGTTCGAATCCCGCTGTTGGCATTGATGTTCGTAGTCATTCGCAGTCGACTTTAAGCAGTAGGTCCCAACCGCATTGACCCTCTTGAGCAAAACAGTAGACAGTACCTCTCCATTCCAAACCAAAACGTATATTAAAATTGATTTTGGAAGCATTAAATATGCTATAACTATGATTCTGAAGGTAGAAACAATAGAAGTAGAAACAAAACTAGTGGGTAGGCTATAGATAAAACATCATGTTTTAATAATAAAATGAAATTTGAAAATTAAAATTTTGGTTGAAACTTGTCATTTTAAATGTTTTTGGATACCTTAAATCATTGAAGAAGATGTTGGGCCTTCTTTATGAGTCAAAATCTTTGCTATATTGAATTAATTACTTTAGGAATAAATTAACCTCTAAAATAGTTTCAATCTATTGATCGTAACTATTTAAATATTTCTTTTAAACAAGTTTTATCGCTTGTTCGAATATAAATATCCTATTTTTGGGGTTGGTTTGTTTTTTAAAAGACGACAAAACTTTAATTTTTACTCTAAGGAACATGTTTGTATGCTTTCTTAAACGCTAAAGGTGATAAATAAAACGCAAAAATTTAAAGCAATAATCAGCAGAAAAACATATAAATTATGTTCTTCACCAGTTAATTTGGTTCTAAATAAATTCTCTAAAACACTTATTAACCTGTAATGAAATATTTTTTATTCATTAATTGTGATTTTGAAGGTAGAAACAAATGAGGTAGAAACAAAATTAGTGGTTAGTGTATAGATAAAATATCGTATTTTAATAATGAAACGAAAATTGAAAATTAAAATTTTGATTGAAACTTGTCGTTTTAAATGTTTTTAGAGACCTTAAATCATTGAAGAAGATGTTGGGCCTTCTTTATGAGTCAAAATCTTTGCTATATTGAATTAATTACTTTAGGAATAAATTAACCTCTAAAATAGTTTCAATCTATTGATCGTAACTATTTAAATATTTCTTTTAAACAAGTTTTATCGCTTGTTCGAATAGAAATATCCTATTTTTTGGGTTGGTTGGTTTTTTAAAAGACGACAAAACTTTAATTCTTACTCTAAGGAACATGTTTGTATGCTTTCTTAAACGCTAATGGTGATAAATAAATCGCAAACATTTAAAGCAATAATCAGCAGAAAAACATATAAATTATGTTCTTCACCGGTTAATTTGGTTCTAAATAAATTCTCTAAAACACTTATTAACCAGTAATGAAATATTTTTTATTCATTAATTGTGATTTTGAAGGTAGAAACAAATGAGGTAGAAACAAAATTAGTGGTTAGTGTATAGATAAAATATCGTATTTTAATAATGAAACGAAAATTGAAAATTAAAATTTTGGTTGAAACTTGTCGTTTTAAAAAGGTTTTTAGATACCTTAAATCATTGAAGAAGATGTTGGGCCTTCTTTATGAGTCAAAATCTTTGCTATATTGAATTAATTACTTTAGGAATAAATTAACCTCTAAAATAGTTTCAATCTATTGATCGTAACTATTTAAATATTTCTTTTAAACAAGTTTTATCGCTTGTTCGAATAGAAATATCCTATTTTTTGGGTTGGTTTGTTTTTTAAAAGACGACAAAACTTTAATTTTTACTCTAAGGAACATGTTTGTATGCTTTCTTAAACGCTAATGGTGATAAATAAATCGCAAAAATTTAAAGCAATAAGCAGCAGAAAAACATAAAAATTATGTTCTTCACCGGTTAATTTGGGGCCAAATAAATTCTCTAAAACACTTATTAACCTGTAATGTAATATTTTTTTATTCATTAATTGTGATTTTGAAGGTAGAAACAAATGATGTAGAAACAAAATTAGTGGGTAGTCTATAGATAAAATATCGTATTTTAATAATGAAACGAAAGTTGAAAATTAAAATTTTGGTTGAAACTTGTCGTTTTAAATGTTTTTAGAGACCTTAAATCATTGAAGATGATACTAGGTCTCCTTTATGTGTCAAAATATTTGCTATATTGAATTAACTTAGGACTATATTAAGCTCTAGAATAGTTTCAATCCATTCATCGTAAATATTTATACATTTCTTTTGAACAAGTTTTATCTCTTCATAGAATAGAAATATCCTGTTATTCGGTTTGGTTTAATTTTTAAAAGACGACAAAAGTTTAATATTTACTCTAACTGGAGAAATGTTTATATGCTTTTTTAAATGCTAATGATGATAAATAAATCGCAAAAATTTTAAAGCAATAAGCAGCAGCAAATCATAAAAATTATCTTCTTCACCGGTTAATTTGGGACTAAATAAATTCTCTAAAACACTTATCCCCGTATTAACCTGTAACGTAATATTTTTTATTCATTAACTGTAATTTTGAGGGTAGAAACAAAATTAGTAGGTAGTGTATAGATAAAATATATTTTAATAATAAAACGAAATTTGAAAATTAAAATTTAGGTTGCAACTTGTCGTTTTAAATGTTTTTAGAGACTTTAAATCATTGAAGAAGATGTTGGGCCTTCTTTATATGCCAAAATATTTGCTATATTGAATTAACTTAGGACTATATGAAGCTCTAGAAAAGTTTCAATCCATTCATCATAAATATTTATACATTTCTTTTGAACAAGTTTTATCGCTTCATAGAATAGAATAGAAATATCCTGTTATTCGGTTTGGTTTAATTTTTAAAAGACAACAAAAGTTTAATATTTACTCTAACTGGATAAATGTTTATATGCTTTCTTAAACGCTAATGGTGATAAATAAATCGCAAAATTTTTAAAGCAATAAGCAGCAGCAAATCATAAAAATTATCTTCTTCACCGGTTAATTTGGGGCTAAATAAATTCTCTAAAACACTTAGCCCCGTATTAACCTGTAATGTAATATTTTTTATTCATTAACTGTAATTTTGAGGGTAGAAACAAATGAGGTAGAAACAAAATTAGTAAGTAGTGTATAGATAAAATATCGTATTTTAATAATAAAACGAAAATTGAAAATTAAAATTTAGGTTGGAACTTGTCATTTTAAATGTTTTTAGAGACTTTAAATCATTGAAGAAGATGTTGGGCCTTCTTTATATGTCAAAATATTTGCTATATTGAATTAACTTAGGACTATATTAAGCTCTAGAATAGTTTCAATACATTCATCGTAAATATTTATACATTTCTTTTGAACAAGTTTTATCGCTTCATAGAATAGAAATATCCTGTTATTCGGTTTGGTTTAATTTTTAAAAGACGACAAAAGTTTAATATTTACTCTAACTGGAGAAATGTTTATATGCTTTCATAAACGCTAACGGTAATAAATAAATTACAAGATTTTTAAAGCAATAATCAGCAGCAAATCATAAAAATTATCTTCTTCACCGGTTAATTTGGGGCTAAATAAATTCTCTAAAACACTTAGCCCCATATTAACCTATAATGTAATATTTTTTTATTCATTAACTGTTATTTTGAAGGTAGAAACAAAATTAGTGTTTAGTGTATAGATAAAATATATTTTAATAATAAAACGAGATTTGAAAATTAAAATTTAGGTTGCAACTTGTCGTTTTAAATGTTTTTAGACACCTTAAATCATTGAAGAAGATGTTGGGCCTTCTTTATGAGTCAAAATCTTTGTTATATTGAATTAACTTAGGCCTATATTAACTTCTAGAATAGTTTCAATCTATTGATCTAAATATTTATATATTTCTTTTAAACAAGTTTTATAGCTTGATAAAATAGAAATATCCTATTGTTCGGGTTGGTTTAATTTTTAAAAGACGACAAAAGTTTAATTTTCACTCTGAGGGAAATGTTTATATGCTTCCTTAAACGATAATGGTGATAAATAAATCGCAAAAATTTTAAAGCAATAAGCAGCAGCAAATCATAGAAATTATCTTCTTCACCTGTTAATTTGGGGCTAAATGAATTCTTTAAAACACTTAGCCCCATGTTAACCTGTAATGTAATATTTTTTATTCATTGGCGATAAATATCCAAATATTTTTACATAAACCTTTTCACCTCAATAAATAGAAAATCTTCTATACGTGACAGTTAATTTAAAATTTTGAAGACGTGAAAAAGTTTTAATTTTTAAACTAGTTGAAAAATATTTTTGTACTTTTTTTAAAAACTGATCAAGAAAATTTTTAAGCAGTAGCTAGATGAGAAGAAAAATAAACTCTTGGGTTAAGGTTAAATATTATGTTTTAATTAAATATGAAATTTCCAGAATTGTAAGAGCTCAATTTATTATATATGTATTTTGTTGAAAATTTCACCTTTCTCCTGGTAGTTGTGATATTGCGTAATTCAGTAATTCCAGAAAAAGCGGGCCTAATTGAAAAATAAGCCCTAGAAGAATTCTTTATGACATTCACGATATAAACGGTATTCTCAAAATAAGCCTTAATTAATATCGTGATCCAGGCTTATTGTCGTATACGAAATTTAGAAGCAATACAAGGGTACACTTATAACTAGTGAGCTCTCAAAATATCAACAGCACTGTTTAAGTTGGGAATTACCTTAGGGTGAATTGCATTCAAGTCTATCACTGATGAGATCCAAATGTACTATAGGCTAAAGTCCACTGTTAACAGGTTAAGGGTCTCAAACAATAGATCATAAGGGGTGCATCGCCGATCTACATATTTGGCTTTGTTAACGATAGCACGCTTGTTACTAATATTTTGATATTAATAACATTCACTATGTCAATAACATAATTCTTCTCAGTGAATAAATGTAATTTGTTGTACATAAAAAACACATCTCTTGAAAATAAGCCTAAGTTCCCCCTTTTATAAAGCAGTGTTTTTATGGGAAAATAAGGTATATTATTATTTTATGAGAAGCTACCAAAATATACTGGAATCAGTTATTAAACCTGAGATGTTTACGCTCTGTAAACACTTACATCAGACTGTTTTTCAGTTTTTTACTCAAAATATATATAATATCATTTTTAGATATCTATACTTGTAAAAGTGTTTTAAAACTAAACAAAACAATTTCAATTTTTTGACTATTTTATACATAAAAAATAATATAATTCTATACTTAAAGATACTTATATATTTTAAGATATATAACGAGAATATAATACTATAAATTCTATACTATAATTCTATACAAGATTCTACTCTATAAAGCTAAAAGACTCTTTTATCCTAGAGATTTAGGTATATACTAGGATGGCAAGGCAAATTGGAGTATATAACATTTTTTAGTCCACTTGATTCCTCCGATCTAGGTACCATATATTAAGGCGCCATTTTAAATAAATTGTATTATGTTTAGACTTTAAGAAGCCACGTTCGATTTTTGAAGTTAGAGTGTTCTTAAATTATTGTTTTTTTAATTAAAACCCAAAAAGAAGTGAATAGTTTGCCAAGAACTTTATAAATTTTAAATTTAAAATATAGAGAAACGAGTAATATAATATAATACTGCATAATTCCCTATATTTAAAATTCTAAAATAATTCTTTTCTAATAAAAGTTTTTAAAAAAGTTATGCATTTCGAAGAATTAATAACTTTTCGAACATTTTACATAATTTTCTTTATAAATATTATGTTATATAAAGACTTTTGCACTGAATTTTATATCCATGTAAATCAAACTATGAAATAAAATATTCTTAAAATATGTATCATCATTAATGAATTAACAGCTAAATTCCTTACAAAGCAATCTGTATCTTTATAATAAAGATTTCTTTTTGTATAACCATTATGCCTATTTTCAATGTTAAAATTCCGCAAAATAGAAAAGATAAATACTTGTGTCGAGAAAATTTTAAGTGACAAAGCATTGTATTGTACTTGCCTTATCTTTTAAAATTAGTTGAATAAAATATTTCTCAGTTAATAACTGTAAAACGTACAAGGGAATATCATAAAGTGTTAAATATTATTAAAAATTACTCAGAGTATAAACTTTTATCTGTTATTCTTGAGGTGCTGTTTTTATTTAAATATATCTAATTGGCTCCTTAATTATAAAGACATTTATATTTTCTTTAATACTAAGGAATAACTAATAATTTCTTTCAACATAAAGTTTTCCATACTATATTTTTTTCTCCTTTTTATGCAAAAATATATTGAAATTCTTTTTAAATAAGCAATAGTACATCTTGTTTTTAACTTATTTACTTCCTTTTAAACTATTGTTTCATATTTTATATTTCACAATACAAATAATTTAGCTTAACAACAAATTATTTATTAATCTACTCTGTTCACAAACCTGTTCACTAACGGAAAGACACAATTATATACCCACTTAGAAACGTACATGCCTTTAGATGATTTACCTTACGTACTTACGTTAATTAACTGTTGGAGCCAATTATTCTTGAAGTCTTTGAGTCTTCAGAAGCTCTCAGTTCTCATCCCTTTTACTATAGTCCCATCATAACTCAAAAGCACCTAGATTTTAATTAATAATTTAACTTTAATCTAATGTCTTTAGTTTGGTTATTTCTAATGTTGATTTCAAATGTATTTTAGTATGTTTATTTTTATATTTACTCTTACAGATAAAGCATGCAGTAAAGGATTTTAAATATGCAGTATTTGTGAATGGTTTATAATTTTGACATAGATATTATAGCTTTTTATCATACATGCACAGGCATGTACATGCATACATATTATATATATATATATATATATATATATATATATATATATGTGTGTGTGTGTGTGTCTGTGTGTGTGTGTGTGTGTAAGTCGCGGTGTAATAATTTTGACAATAAAAAGTACAAAATGATGAAAATTAGATTTTTATTTGTATTACTTATCCATGATATAGCCAAATTAACATACTAAATCTACAGGACCCGATCAAATTAAAATAATCGTTGCCAAATAATTTTTTTATATACCAGAACATAAAAGTTACCCATTTTAATCTCCAACGAGGTAACGAGTAGGTCCAAACCACAGCCATACATGGATTTAAAAAAAAATTAAAACAGAGATCTTACGATTTATCTACCCTTATACAGAGTTCGATAAAGTGAGGATCTGATATTATACATCTACAATTAAACACGTGTGTAAGGTCTTGGGCGTATATTTGGTTTCCACGCATCCTCTGTTTTGAACTTTCTACACTGAACTAGGATGAAAAATGAAAGTAAGAATTTAATAATTTATCGCGCTAATTTTTATTATTACTTACATCTCAATATATACTTATATGTAAACTCCTCAACGCAACAGCCCCTAGGAGCATATGTTCCGGTTTGGTCAATTTTACGCGGAACCCTCAGTGTTTAGTTCCCAAGCGCGCTTGGTCCTCAGTTCATCTACCCATTCAAGGGAAGAAAGGCTGAGTCAACCTTGCCCAGATCGGGGATCGAACCCCGGACCTGCGTCGTGGGAGCATAAAGCGCTACCCCAAAGTCACTGAGCTTCATACTTATATGTAACCAATAAATATATTTTTCTCCGATGACCTTAGAGATTATATTGTTTAGTTCCCATAACTTACTTTACAAAGCAGATTTATAGAAGTTATGTCGTGGAAGGTAACTCCCTGAAACAATACCAGGCAGATAGCTATCCAAAATCATTTATTTTCCTCACAAATCCGTTGTACTCATAGACACGTCTAAAGGTGCTACCATATTGCTGTCTAGATACGTCAGAGGGGACTTCCGCGTCATAATGACGTCAAAAGTTGCCAGCAATAGCAATTTGGTACCATACATTTCTCTTTCTGTCTCGTCATTATGACGACTTTTGACATCATTATGACTCATATGTTACCTGTGACATACATCGACTGCAATATGGTGGCACCCTAACTCAGGGAAGAAACTACTGTGCACCTCATGATTTTTTTATATATTTCGTCTTTAGGATGGAAATATCATGTGAAAAATTTCACATGAGAGTGAGTCTTAAATCGACGGTTCTTTTGTGGCTTATTAAAACAATCATGGTGAGACAATTAAATAGGATTCAGTAATTTCTGTACTAATTCATGCTCAATCAATTTACGCACATTCTTCACCAAATAATTTTTATCATATGAATTAGGTATTTTATTTGCCAAGACGCTCTAGGGTGTCTGTCTAAATCTCAACCAAGCGCATAGGTGATAGTTCTCATAGCCTCACGGTCGTAATGTAGTTTTCTAATAAGTGGCAATATACTTCTACATTTATGAATGAAAAACTTACAGCTGGTTAGAAAAAGTAAATAAAGGGGGCATGAATCGGTCATTAATTCAAACTTTAGTTTTATATATCCTAACCGGTTTGCTTCCAGACATCGGTCTGAGTGATTAAAGGTTTCCTCAAAAAAATTAGATTCATTTTAAAGTTTTGATAAGTTTTAGATTTTATTGCTTTTATTAATAAAAATTATTTTGAATATAATGCAAACACAATCAAAATAAATAACGCATTTTAACTCGAAATACATCATCTCTTAATGTAACCTTCTAATCGCTGTTGAGGGCTTCAAGGTGTTTTTGCAGTTATTTTAAACTTCAAATTTGGAGCTTTGAAGAAAAAAAAAAATTGTGTGTTTTATATAATAGAAAAACTATCATAGGCATGTGATTGAATTTAAAAAAGAAGCCGATTTAGGAATTAATTAGGTAAAAGCTAGACATTGTTTTAAAGAGGATGAATCCGAAAATCAAAAAGTCTGAACTTAGGCATATTCTCCTTAGAGAGTCTTGAATTTTAGTGGTTATCTTTGCTTTTCTCATCTCCCCTGTATGAGTTAATGATCCCTCCCAGCATAACAAAAACGAACTTACGATGTGAAAGCGTGAAAAAATTAAATACAGATGTATTATAATAATAGTATATGAAGATATATTGCAACAGTATGCAGAGGACAATGGTAACATGGTGTGTTCTGACTTCATGTGATTTATCAGCAAATAAGTAAATTTTTTTAAATAGATATCTGAGCTTAGACAGATATTAACACAAATATTATGTGTGGGTACTAATTTTATTTAGACTTTCTAAGCTCTACAACTTTTGTACTGAACTTTTTTGATGTCGTTAGTTGAAACGTTAATATTTCACTCATACCTAACCACCTAACCTGAAAGTATTAAAACAATTTTTATCGTTCCCCTAATTAATTCTTTACTGGGCCTTTTTTTACTCCCCAATCACTGGCCTCCTAAACGGTATCCCAAATTTACCGCATAAACTCTTCACAGCTAGATTCCTTTCAGGGAGTACATAAAAACTGCCCAAAGAACCGTTTCTGTACGATTCATAGTTTACAAGAAACATACAAAAAACAAAGTAGGACGTCACTGCCGGTAAAAAAAAAACACTTTATTAGACATATCGACAGCAGTATTCGCATATCTTTCCAGACGATAATGTTTAAAACGTTCACCGAGCATATCGCGTCATGCATGCGAGCATGCCATGGAATGACGTTAAGCCGCCATTGAACTGGTATTTATAAGGCTGCAACTTGCATCTTCGTATTGTGTCATGTATTCCGTTCATGTCTACTGCGACATGTACCTGATGTACGGCCGGTGAAGTGGAAATGTCTTACGAACTGTTAGGGAATATGCCTGTTCATATAATGCTGTTGATATTTCAATAAAGTGTATTTTCTTGCAACTGCAGTGACGTCATACTTTGTTTTCCGTATTTTTCTCGTAAATTATGGATCGTACAGGTACTCTTCTTTGGGCAGTTTTTATGTACTCCCAACGAGGAACCTAGCTGTGAAGAGTTTATAAAGTGGGTTTTGGGACACCCTATATAAGAAAAGAATGTTTTGTGAAAAAGCGCGTTGTGAGAAAGGTGTAAAAGAGATATAATTTTACTGCGGTATTTAAATAAAACAACATATAAAAAGAAAGGGGAACCCGGTTCAAGTAAAAAATTGAAACGAGGGCAGCAATGCAGCAATACTTCTATTGATCAACATTTTTGTTATTTTATATTGTTTTTTGAATACATGGCTTTATTCCGACGTGCATTGGGTAAATACAGAAAGCCGTAAAAAGTATTCTTTATATAACGTGACATTAATTTTACTCTAAATTTTTTAAATAAAAAGACCACTCTAAACAAGAGTGAATATTGTATATAATTATTTAAATTATATTAGTTTAAAAATAATGTTGTTTTTACATAATTAACAGTTACCAGAATCTTTAAACTAGATTTCTCATTTTTATGATTCTTGTGTTGCAATGAAGTTTCATATAAGATGAAATTAAATTTATTCTCTTGCAATATTTTATAATCGCATTACAGCTTACTAATATTGAATTAACATAATTAAATATTTTCCTTTACTCATAATATTTTACTTTTAATACGATAATTAGGTAAAATTACACTGTTACAGATGAGAGTTTTTTTTCTCTACTTTATTTTAGCATTCATAATTTTATTAATCGCAACTGTAAATTTATGCAGTATTTTCAAATTCAATTACAGATAAAAATGAAATGAGTAGGGTGAAAATACTAAGTATTTTTTTTTCACAAAATTCAAGAGATTTTTATACAGATGAATTGTACGTCCCCGTTGATACGCCTTAACTAATTTAATGAAATTTTTATTTTCGTTCTGTTTATTGCTAATTTTATTATTTTTTATTGAGATGATTTTTTCTCCGGTTTTTGTTACATTCTTAAATAAAAGTTTTTTTCCTTTAAGTTGTTAATTTTCCATAAAAAAAATAATCATCGCAATACTAAAGAATTAAATGCAAATATATTCAAATCAACTACATATTCCACAGGAAAGACTCATTATAAATTTATGCCTAAATTCAAAACTTTATAAGTTTTCTAATTGTGGATATTTTTGATTAACAGATCTAAGAGAAAGGATTTTAACCAGAAGTGTAAAGAAAAAGGAGGGAAAGGATTTTTGTAAAGAAAAAGGAGGGAAAGGATTTTCTCCATCCCCACTTGAATTTACATATCCATTTGTTTAATTGAATTTTCTTAATTTTTTTCATTTCATACTAATTTATTCCAATTTAATGAAACAAAAAATAAATTTAAATTAATTATTTCCTGCATCTGAATTATAAAAATTAAACCATTTTAAATCACCTATGTGTTTATATATCATAAATTATTTATCTTTTTTAATTACTTTTTCAACGTTTCTTTTTTATCCCTTATCGAGAACCGTCTTTAAATGGAGTGAGCTCCAGCCCAACCGATGTTATGCAAATAAATATTTCCTTGAGTAAAACGTTATCTTGTAGTTTTGTTATACTAACAAACTAATGAATACAACACCCCCTCCCTTTGTACACTTTGTTTAGAGGACACAACACACACGCACACACACATATATATGTATTTATATATATGTTATATATATATATATATATATATATATATAATATATATATATATATATATATATATATGTGTGTGTGTGTGTGTGTGTGTGTGTGTGTGTGTGTGTATGTAATATATCAGAATAATTTAACTTTAATATTTCCTTAAAAACCTCTTCAACCTCTTCTCTCCCCTTCTAATTCCTTAAAATCTTTTTTCAAAGCTTCTAAATATCTTAATAAAACAAGTGTACTAGACTTAAAATTCTTTTGATGCGTTTCCCAAAGCTTTCTGTCTTATAGATGTAAATATTCTGTCCATTCAACACGTTTACCAGCTAACTCTGGCAAATGTCTCCGCATTTTTCCTGATCTTAACAGTTTAATTCGCTGAATAAATTTCTTGTCCGTTGGGAAAATTCTTTCTGTCTTAACTCTTGGGGTGCACCTCTGTCTAAACAGAGTGATTTTTGAGTCTTTTATTGTGTGTGTGTGTGTGTGTTTTTTTTAAATA
>CM063510.1:77643866-77646366 GCA_032207245.1 Pardosa pseudoannulata
TTTCTTTTTAAAATATTCGCCTTTAAGATTTATACACTCTTCCATCCGTTGTTTAGTTTCCGGCTCATAAAAATATATCCAAGTTTCGTCAACTGTAATAATGCTGTATACTTATTTTGCTGTTCCCAATTTGAATTTTTTTAGCATCTTACAATAATTTGCATGATCCTCTTTCTGATCTCTTGTCAAGTTGTTCAGAATCCATCTAGAACAAATCCGTTTAGAAGCTAAATATTCGTGCGAAATCGAATGTATTGCAGTTCGCGATATGCCAAGGGATGCCTATATCTCACGATATGTGCCAAACGATCATCTTATGCACAGAATCTTGTGCACAGCATCGATATTCTTTCGAATCACTACTGATTTTAGTAGCTTTCACGAGATTCATCACTGACTGACGCATGACCATGACGAAATTCTGAAAACCAATTATAAACTTTCTTTTCTTCACTACCATAAGTTTAACGAAGCAATTCTATGCATTCTTATCGAGAGTGTCCTTTCTTAAAATCATGAAAAATCCTCCAACGAAAGCCTTCATGAGTTATCTCCATTTTTTCTCTCACTTACTTTTTTGAAACATTCACTGTAAACAAAATACGAAGATGATTTCTGGGATGCCACTGATTCAACGATAAAAACAATGTGAATTTTACAAATATCCTGAAGATAAATTTCATTAGCGTCTTCTATTCGTCGTTTGTAAAAAATTAAAAGTGAACTTCGAACACATGTGTGCAGATAGCGTCAATAACAAATATGGGGAATGTCTAATTTTGTTTGGAGTGCTACGGGGAATCTCCGGGCAAAATGCATTTATTGTTTTGTATTATACTACTTGTAAATTTGTTATTACAGCTTAACGTGTGCTCCAAAAGGAATTTAAATTTGATTCTTTAAATGCTAACACCTAACGTTGACGGCAAATACAGTTTAAAACAATCGCTCTACAGTTTGGATCTACGTCTCTTGACAAATCACGTTAAACACTTATGAAGTAAGCTAGAAATGTCACTGCATCGTCTACCATGTACCTTTTATTGTTACTTACATTTACAGTACAACTAAACTTTAATCACTAAGCAACATTATGCACCAAGATCTGCGCAAAGTAAAATTAAATGGATAGGAGGATGCATGAAGTCCTTCCCAGGACAGAGTTTTGGGGAGAAAGGGACAGGAGACCGTATGTGCCAGCCTGGCACAAAGAGGATAAGAAAAGGAAAAAACATTAATCTTTTAAACAATTCCCTGTTTTGCCCGTACGCCGTACGAGCACAGCTTTCGGGCCTTTACTGATTTGCCCGTACGGTGTAGGGAAATCTGGTTTCTATTTCGCTTGCACTGTTTCGGCCGTATTTTTTAAAATTTTAGTAACAAATTATTCGTATAGATGGCCAGCAAATGATAGTTTGCAGTTTATTGTATTTTCTATTGGTTCAAAAGCGCGGTTTTTTTTGCATGTTTTGTATCAGAAGACGAATTGTTATCTTTCTGGTTATATTTTACTAACCGCCTGATAATTTTATCGATGTAAGAGTTGAATAATATATTTTTACTCTTAAATAATGGATAATTCAGAGCGTATGGAGATAATTTCTTGCGATTCGAACTGTAATTCGGAATCAGAAACTGAATTATCTGTAAATGATAGTGGCGAAAGTTTACTAGATGACCTGGGTGACTCTGATAGCAGTACAAATGGAATCAGTCAAGCAAGACATTTTTTTGAAATTAATTGTGATAATCCTTCGGATCCGCCTCCTAGATTTGCTTTCACTGGAATTCCAAAAATTGACTTATATATCGATGAGACTAAAGGTAAACTTCAGTTCTATGATGCTTTTATAGAAAGAAAAAAAATTATAATAAATGCTTAAAAATATTAAAAATGTTAATTTTAATAACATATCTTTACTTAAAAATGTAAAAGGAACAAAAAATGCAATAAAAAATGTGACATTTTTTGAACGAATTCTGGAAAAAAATAAAACTGTCAAAGGGTTAAAACTGGTATTTTTTTATTTTGTACTTATTGTATAACCATGTTTATCAAAATTGAATAAAATTTTGTTTTTAAAGTAGTGTAGATTACAAATAAATTACTTTAATATCCAGTTTTAGATGATTTCCTACAAGGAAAAACTGTCATATCCATGTAGAGTGAAAACATCTCAAACTAAGGAGGTAGAATATGGAATATACGTATTTATTACAATGCTTCCGCTACAGACACATTACAGTGCATAAATAAATATTCATAAATGTTCTCCGTTTTTGACAAGCTTGAGAAGTAATTTTCATAAAAGTATATGCATTTCAATTAGCATGGTAGCAAGTTTTTAAAATGTTGTTTAGTAACTCGATCAGGCTACGATTAGGAACATTGGGAGCTTAATTTTCTGTCTTACTGTTTGATTGAATATTTGTATATGTTCATCATTAAGTTGAAACAATCGTTTATTTAGACACAAATAACAAGATCTTCCTCTAAACT
>CM063510.1:77651366-77676366 GCA_032207245.1 Pardosa pseudoannulata
ATTACTAGCGATTTGATTAGTTTAGTGATTAGTAGAAGAGAAAATGTATATCTAAATCTTTACTGACTGGAAATCTAGGTAACAGCAAAGTATTAGGTCATACATAGTGACTAACGTAAAAGGAACAGTAAAGGATGGCAATAATTTTTAACATTAATTTATTACTTTAAAATCTCAATAAGTAATATCATTAAAATATTATCCTAATTGGAATCCGTATGCTGTCCCGGCATAAGCCATACAGCCAGAATATTATCTTAAATTTAGAAAACATAAAATATATTGCTAATATTATTTTATAATTAATTAAACCGCAGTAGCTCAGTCAGCAAAGGCAGGGTTATCGCAACTGAAAGGTTGGGGTTTGGAGTCGGCCTAAGATCCGCCGTGTTCGCTAAAGGTGACTGGGGTGCATAAAATAGGTTCGTGGTCACAAAGTCCTCCACGTTCTCAAACGATACTTCTGGGGGTGGCAGGCCAAAGCCTGGGGGTCTTCTGCTTGGTACCTGCTTCTAAATTACGAGGACCCAACGGGGTAATGTTACTCGAGTCCTAGCATACCTTAAACTACACGTGCTCAACGGGTGGTTCTAAATGATTAAGAGGTACACAGACTTATTAAGGATAATGTCTGTATCACCTGCTGCTTAGGAAATATTTTCTAATTAATTTCTAAATTTTTTTGTAAGCATTGTAGCATTTTGTAACATATTGTAACATGTCTCCAACCTCATGAAAAGTTACCTTATTTGTCAAAATTATTGCCTTGACACTTTTAGTCTGGCAAAACTTACATTTATGTATTTGTTAACTTTGTCTTCTTTTTTCTTATTGAGCTATTAAATATTTCCCTTTTCTCATGATACCAATTTCTGGAACTGAAACATTCGTTTAGTATTTTATAATAAATTTTGATATTTCTCTCAATTCCTTAAATTTTAATGAAAATTGGACAGAAATTATTAGACACAACTTTTAACAATATAAAGGGGACGATATACTTTGCAAAGAATATCTTAAATAAATTATATGTCTGAAGCCTTACATACATATAAATTAAAATATATCTAAATAAACAACATTTAAAAATTTTAAATAAAATATTTGTTTTTAAACTTTTTTACTTAAATTTTAAAATGCATTTTGTTTATTTCTTCATATTATTTATGAGTAATTTTTCCTTATTATTATTTGCAAGTATTTGTGCATTATTTTATTGATTCATAGAATAATAAATTTATAGGAAACTTTTTTATGACTGTACGTTGAAATATCTTCTAACTTTAAATTGGGTTTAAATTATCTATGCGTACTCGAAATTTAAAAGGAATAAATATATTTTATGTATAGTACAGATCATAGTTCAACATCATAAATATGACAACGGGTAAGTTTTATAGGAATTGATCAAAGTTCAGGCCACGAAGGTGTATCTATCACCAACGCTGTCGCAATTTCAAATAACTCCTATGAAACTTCTTTCTCACCTCATTTCTCACACAGAACTTTGATTCATTGTCTGTATTTTAATCCTCCTATACAAAATAAATATTTTTCTACTTCTTGCTGATCCTTATTGCTCTACTGGACGCCACACTCGTAATAAGGAATTTTTTGAAATTTTCAACGCCTAAACATTGTTTGCGACCCCATGATTAGTGACAGGGGTATTCAACCTTTCACACTTTTGAGAGTCCTTCAAGCTTATCGTTTTCTTGAAGGAATTTCTTCAAAGTCAAGAATACGTGGCGTAATGCATCTCAATTAATGTATTTGAAGCACGTGACTTTTACGAAATTTAAGATGCATTTTACCTATAAAACCTTCATTTGAGTCATGGTAGCTTAATCGGCAAAGGTGAAGATCTCGTAACTGGATGGTTGCGGATTCAGGGCTGGAGCTAAGCTAAATTCCTCCGTGTTCATTAATAACGTCTGGAGCACGTAAATTATGTTCCCAGTCACAATGTTCTCCAAGTTCTCAAACGATATCTCTGGGGAGTGCAGGACAAGCCTAAGGTCTTCTGCTTGGTCCCTGCTTATAAATTACGAGGCCCCACTTGTACTAAGACGTTCTCTCACCTTAACTATTTTCAAACAAACGAAATGTGCACCCTTGTAAATAAATTTGTTTTTTTTAATGTAATGATTATTAAGTTTGCATATTCGTAAGGTAATATATATATTAGAAATAAACTCCTTACGAGTTCATGGGGAAGGGGGGAGGACCAAAAATGTAAAAAACAAATAGCTGTTAACTTGTAAAATTCAATTGTTAAACCTTAAAAAGAACTTAATAATTATTACTGATCATTTCTACAAATCCGTAATGACACAAATCACATAACTTTATTTGGTCGGACAAAGACATAGAACAACGCCATCATATAGACAAAAACAACAGTAGTCGAGTAACAAAACAGCGCCATCTAGCGCAGATTAAGATTTACAACACTCCTTTGCCTTAATTCGAGTTACTTCCTGTCCACGTGCTTGACTCGTCCAACTGGCATTGGCAACGACTACAAACAATTATTTATATTTTTACAATTCATTTTTACAATTTTTTATAAAATTTAAATTTTTCTAACATTTTTGCACTCTGATTAAACAATTAGTGATCACTTGCGGAATTCCTCTGTTAAAGTTCCAGGGAACAGTAAAGTGTCTAAAAATCCAGGTTGAATACCTCTGATCTAGAACAACTTTTGAATTTGCAATTGGAATTTGGCAACACCTTGTAGAACAGATCAATTTTTTTCAAACGAATTTTAGCAATTTCTTTTAAAACTCCAATTAATTCGTTTTTCTACAACAATAGCTTTCTACAAATCGAGACGAAGATAGGAACAATCTACTCCAAGGAGCTTGACTTTGAAATCAGTTCTACCACCTCTGTCCCATAAATATTGCTTTGAGTGTCACGGGCTTAATACTCATACTCTTTGATGCCTCTCATGTAATTAGTTGGTGTATTTTATTAGTAAGTTTAAAACTTTAATATAACCCACCCAGTAATTATGAAAATATGTATTTTTAATACTTCTATGAACAGATGTCTTTTTTTCGCATCATTATTTCTCGAAATCTTAACAGCAATAAAACTTTGTTCACCATAATAATTTCTTTCCCCCATCAGCGTATGCTTAAAAAATTCATAATTCAGTTATCTCCGAAATATTTTTAGCTACAACGAGAAGTTTCTAAACCTTATCTCTTAACGTATCTAATTGGATAAGAATGAAAATTAAGAAAAATTATCCTCTTTAAAACGATTACATTAAAACTAAAGTAATTCAATATTATTACCCGAAAAAAAATGTGTTCTGTTGAAAATAAAATTTCTGCATTGAAAACAGTAAAAAATAAAAGAAGGAAGTCACCTTTTCTAATTATAGAACAGATCATTTTCTTCAATTCAGTTTTTTTTATAGAGCCAAATTAAAGTTTCAGTTACCATTTCGCATTCAGATACGATTAAGAGAATTATAATCGTAAAGAAGACAATTAAATATTCTAAGACGCTAAAAGAATAAAGATGGAACTCATAAATGAGATAAAAATGCTGTTAAAGAGATTGAAATTTGCTGTCTCTTATTTTAACCTTATTAAAAATTTATGCGTTTTCATTTAATTTTTCTGTTGCTTTTTTTCAGCTATTAATATTTTATACATTTGCTAACTAAAATAATGACATAAGCTTTAAACCGTTTCGGATTTAGATTTGTAAGAAATAAAATGGCTGGACCTAATTTAGTCAATGCAGTACGAATGAAATTGACCTATTTCCGATAGTTTTATTTTAGCTTTGTATGGAGAAACTATTCCCCTAAGAATAGATATAATTCCTTTTCTAAATATTAAGGCCCTTATAAGAGATCTTGATTGCTTTCGTTGGCTTCGTATCTATTATCTCTAACAGCAATTATCTCTGAAGTAGCTTAGTTAGCAAACCATGTAAAAGACAATTTGTTTTGTGGCTGTTTCCCTAATTTCTGTCTCTATACTTTTGTATCTAATTTTCCGTTACCATTATAAGCACTGTGTGTGTCTGTGTCTCTAATAGCTTAAGAATAGGTATCTATTGAAGAACTGTGTTCAATAATACAAACTAAATAGTTATAATATAATATAATATAATAAATTCTAATATAATAATCTAATATATATCCAAATGCAAACAAAATTATACAACTGAACCATCATCTGCAATGGAAAACTAAGTGATTTCCATTGTCTACCAATTTTTAATTTAATTAGTTATATTATAATAAATAAGAATATGATAATCTTATATATTTCCAAATGCAAACAAAATTATGCAGCTGAACCATCATCTGCAATGGAAAACTAAGTGATTTCCATCAACTTCTACCAATTTTTAATTTACTTAGTTATAATATAATATAATAAATAAGAATATGATAATCTAATATGTCTCCAAATGCAAACAAAATTATACAACTGAACCATTATCTGCAATGGAAAACTAAGTGATTTCCATCAACTTCTAAAAATTTTTAATTTAATTAGTTATAAAATAATATAATAAATAAGAATATAATAATCTAATATATCTAAAAATGCAAACAAAATTATGCAACTAAGACCATCATCTGCAATGGAAAACTAAGTGATTTCCATCAAATTCTAAAAAATTTTAATTTAATTAGTTTTAATATAATATAATAAATAAGAATATAATAATCTAATATATATCCAAATGCAAACAAAATAATACAACAGAACCATCATGTGCAATGGAAAACTAAGTGATTTCCATCAACTTCTACCAATTTTTATTTTAATTAGTTATAATATAATAAATAAGAATATGGTAATCTAATATATTTCCAAAAGCAAACAAAATTATACAACTGAACCATTATCTGCAATGAAAAACTAAGTGATTTCCATCAACTTCTAAAAATTTTTAATTTAATTAGTTATAATATAATATAATAAATGAGAATATAATGATCTAATATATCTAAAAATGCAACTAAAACCATCATCTGCAATAGAAAACTAAGTGATTTCCATCAAATTCTACCAATTTCTCCTTTAATTAGTTATAATTTAATATAATAAATAAGAATATGATAATCTAATATATCTCCAAATGCAAACAAAATTATACAACTGAACCATTATCTGCAATGAAAAACTAAGTGATTTCCATCAACTTCTAAAAATTTTTAATTTAATTAGTTATAATATAATACAATAAATAAGAATATAATGATCTAATATATCTAAAAATGCAAACAAAATTATGCAACTAAAACCATCATCTCCAATAGAAAACTAAGTGATTTCCATCAAATTCTACCAATTTCTCCTTTAATTAGTTATAATTTAATATAATAAATAAGAATATGATAATCTAATATATCTCCAAATGCAAACAAAGTTATACAACTGAACCATTATCTGCAATTTAAAACTAAGTGATTAGCAAACAGTGATTTCTTTAGAAGTAAAATATTTTATGTCTTTTTTTAATACTTTTGAATTAAGATATGAATAAAGAATCAATCCTTTTTAAAACTGTAGTATAATAAAAACTATACCAAACCAGGCTGCTTAAATAAAAGTTTGATTTGAAGGTTATTACTTAATGATTATTTTCGTGTTTTGATATTTTTATTCTGGAAACGTTTTCACATCTTCTTTCAGCTTAACATTGGTTTGAGTAGTACTTTTAGTTTCCTTTTATTAAAAGCATCAGGAGGTTTAAATGTGATTTTAATATACATAAATGTTTATTTTTCGTTTGGAAAATAAACGAATTATTTCCCAAATACAAAAAAAAACATTACTTTCATACTTCACAGTTTATTTAAAATTAATACAACCAGTAAAAGCGTTTTTGAAAGATCGCTTGACGTCACCTAGTTACGTATATTGAGACAGCAGGCTTTGCGAAAAATGAAGCAAATACTGAAAAATACAGCCAGTAAAAGGTTTTATTGAAAGTTCACTTGACGTCACCTAGTTAAGTATATTGAGACCGAAGGCTTTGCGAGAAATGAAACAAATACTGAAAAATACAACCAGTAAAAGCGTTTTCGAACGATCACTTGACGTCACCTAGTTAAGTATATAAAGACCGAGGGCTTTGAGAGAAATGAAACAAATATTGAAAAATACAGCCAGTAAAAGCGGGTTTTTTTTAGATCACTTGACATCACCTAGTTAAGTATATTGAGACAGCAGGCTTTGCGAGAAATGAAGCAAATGCTGAAAAATACAGCCAGAAAAAGCTTTTTTGGAAGATCACTTGACGTCATCTATTTAAGTATATTGAGACCGAAGGCTTTGCTAGAAATGAAGCAAATACTGAAAAATACAGCCAGTAAAAGCTTTTTTTGAAAGATCACTTGACGTCACCTAGTTAAGTATATTGAGACCAAAGGCTACGCGAGAAATGACAAATTAAAAATAAAATTATCTGTTTCTGATTTACTAGTATGTGGTTATTGGAATATATAAAATACTAAAAGAAGGTGTACTTTTATCCGATAGTTTAAATGCATAATTACATTTTATTTTTTAAAGTTAAAAATTTAGATAAATAAAAGATTTTACAGACATTTAGTATTCAGATTTAACCAATTATTTGATTAAATAAATCAATTACTGAGCAAACCTAACTTTTTTTTTCACAAATTAGTTGAATTAAAAAATGTTAATGTAATCCGAAACGCAGCAAAAGTAGTGTCTCATACATCTGAATAAAATCATCAAAATAGTACAAAAAAGACGCAAAAAGGAATCTAATGATTTTCTTAGAATTCAATATGTATTTATTAAATGACAAAAACGACCTCTTTTGTAAGGACAAAAAAAAGTAGTTGCTAGCGAGTAGGAGAAAAGATAATGTTGCCACTTCACACAACTGAAAAACCAACCAATAAATAGGAAAAAAAAGGCCGGGAAACACCATGGAAGCAAAAAAATAAGAAAAAAGCAGTTATTTAAAAAGAAAGAGAATGAAACACGCAAAAGGTTGAAGATAAATAGAAAGTATGTAAATAAAAACGTTTAAAAAAATCAAGCGGAAATAAAAGTTATCAACATAAAAGTTAATGAGGCATTTAATGTAAGGAAATAAAATAAAATAAAAGCATAAAGCATTCATACTGGTAAAAAAATAATGATGTAAGTTGAAAACAGAGCAGAAAATGAAAAAAAATCATATATAGGTTAGGGAAGAAAAAAGCAAAGAGAGGAATATAAAGGAAATAATGTCAATTCAGCATTATAGTTTATTATTTTCAAACTCCAAAAAAAGGAAGAGGATTTTTTAGAGACCTTTTTAATTACAACTCTAAAAATAAATAAATATTAGAATGTATAAAAAAATTTTATATCCATATTAAATATTAATAAAATGTACAGGAAACACATTATGAAAATTTAAATTTTAACACATGTTGTGTAATAATAATTTTATGAACAATTATTGCATAACATTATAAAGCCAATACGATGGAAGTTAAGTTTATGACTGGTTAAATATATATTATTCTCAAAACAGTGTTGTAAAGTGCTTGTACACGTTTTGGTAGTAAACAGAATAATGTTAACATTGTTGAATTTGGAGTCTAATAGTAGATTAAATGGCATTCTTTTAAAAATGTAGATAAATAGTAATTCATATGTAATTAATTATTTGTTGGTTTTCTACTGGTAATTTTTTTAAATTGACATTTAAATTGATTTAAAAAAATAAAATTGATATTCATTATGCATTGTCATAGTTATGGTTATGATTATGTTACTGTTATGGTTATGTATTGTTATTGTTATGTATTGTTAGCATTGTTGAATTTGGTTTTGGTTTGGTTTGGTTTGGAGTGCTACGGTCTACTTTTTGCAACACGAGGGCTAATGAGACCGGGACCTACAGCTTAAAGCCGATTCCGAACGGCTACGAACACCCATGCCTCAGTGGGATTCGAACCCACGAACTCCGGTACCGAAGGCTAGCACTCTAACCAATCGGCCATCGTTCGGCTGTTGAATTTGGAGTCTAATCGTAGATTAAATGGCATTCTTTTAAATTGTAGATAAAGAGTAATTCACATGTAATTAATTATTTGTCTGTTTTCTACTGGTAATTCTTTTAAACAGATCTTTAAATAGATTTAAAAAAAATTGATATTCATTATGTATTGTTATTGTTATTGTTGTTGTTATATATTGTTATTGTTATTGATATTGTTAACATTGTTGAATTTGAAATCTAATCGTAGATTAAATGGCATTCTCTGAAAGTGTAGATAAATAGTAATTCATATTTAATTAAATATTTGTATGTTTTCTACTGGTAATTCTTTTAAACAGACCTTTAAATCGATTTAAAAAAATAAAATTGATATTTATTATGTATTGTTATTGTTATTGTTATATATTGGTATTGTTATTGATATAGTTAACATTGTTGAATTTGGAGTCTAATCGTAAATTAAATGACATTTTTTTAAATTGTAGATAAATAATAATAAGTTATTAATTATTTGTTTATTTTCTGCTGGTAATTCTTTTAAACAGACCTTTGAACTGACTTTAAAAAATAAAATTGATATTCATTATGAATTAATATTTAGAAAATTTTATAAACATATTAAAATCTATTAAAATGTAGAGGAAAATTACTTTGATGCACAGATTTAAATTTAAATTTTCTCTCTCCTTTATACACTTAAATGAAATTAAACAGTTAATTTTGCAGATAATAAAACTTAAAAGAATATTTTAAATAATAAAGGGTGGTTGAATTGATAGAATTTACTGACGATAAATCATTTTGGGCAAACTGCGGAAAAGAAGACAAAAACGAATAGACCTGAAAATTTTGGGAAAAGCCAATTTAGGGGATAAGGTAAAAGCAGAAAGGGCAAGATTCTAAAACACATTGAAAATCAGTAAACAGGTAGAAAATTTGGAAAGACAAAAAATTACCACAATAGATCAGCAAAGTTTGAATAAAAAGTTATGATTTAAAACTGAAAACAGAAAATGAAAGAAAAAAATCAAACAGTACTAAATTGAAAATTAAAAGAAATTGGGAATAACAAGATTAAAATGACTAAAAAACATTATAGATTAAAAATTGAGAATTAAAAATTTTAATTCAAATTCAAATAATCAAAAAACACTGATGATATTGCTGAGGGTGGATTGCTTCCTTCTATATTATTTAACCTTTATTGTACAAGTGTATTTCACTGTTGACTCACCTATGTACATTTCTTCCTGGCTAGGCCTCCACTGTGTACGCATTGTAAGACACCTTATACAGTCACGCACAATTTAACCTATTTTTAAATCTATGTACCGGGTGGCCATAATTAAACGGACAGTGCTCACAGTGTTCTGTAGCGCGATCTATTTGCGAGAATGACGCCACATTTTGCAGGAAGATTAAACAAGACGGGGGACGAAAGATTCCGCGAAAAAACAAATTAGTTCCAAAAGTCAGCTCTAGGGGAATATTTGGCGCTGTGTAATAGAAAATAGAGTGTTAACAAATGCAAATTAATACGGAAATTAATTTCTTAATTGTGCCAATGGATGTAACGGGAAATTTGAATAAAGAACTTCTTCAGTTCAGAGTATGTGATATTGCAGATCACGAGACTTTATCGGTATTTATGTACATTTTACGCTTTTTTAAAAGTGTTGCCATATTGCACTTGAACTAAATCAGAAAATGTGCATAATAAAAGAGAATTTTATTCCGTATTAATTTACATTTTTAACACTCTATTTTCTATAACACAGCGCCAAATATTCCCCTTAGCGGTGACTTTTGGAACTAATTTATTTTTTTGCGGAATCTTCGTCTCCCATCTAGTTTAATCTTCCTGCAAAATGTGGCGTCATTCTCGCAAATAGATAATGCTACAGAACACTGTGAACAAGCACTGTCAGTTTAATTATGGCCACCCGGTATATATTAAAAAGTTTGTATAAAAGAATACATGACCGTTAAAGTGAATCCCCTAACTGGTTAGTTAGTTTATATGAATAAGAAAGTGGTGTTTAAAACACATGAGCTCTTGGTTTCTACGAAAGACAAAATTCAACAACAATATAAGGGATATCTAATTAATTCTTCTTTCATTCATTTTCAGCTGGTAATTTATTTTTATCATGTCTAGCCTCATATGTTTGCGGATTATATTGATCATATTTATTATCTCGATACACCGACAATAAAATGAATTTTCTTTTTATTCGAAAACAATCAGATATTAGGGCTTGATAGTGGCAAAAATCGATAAGTATTTCACTAAACTCCGCTTAATGCCTTTCGGTCGAAAACATAATTAGTCAAAAGAGACTATGCCAGTCAAAACTAAAATACCCTTTTGGGGTGCCGAAAATATTCAAGCTGCAGTAATTGAGGACAAATTGCATTCTGAATGGTGGCAATTTTTTCCCATCGATTTTAGCTTATTTTTTCAGGGGTGTTTTTTTATATGCACAGAACGCCTCTTTAATTCATATTTGCTCGAAGTTTTGGGGTGTTTAATCTAGGTTTTTCTCCCGCGGTTTTCTTAAATTCATTTAGTTTTGTCAGCATTAAAGAATGGGGTAATTCCTGTGGGACGGGACAACTTAATTTAATATTCTCTGGAGACATTTTTCTTAAAATTCAATTTAAAAGAATGGATGGCAAAAGTTTGATGTTTAGCATATTGGCTTTCTTAATATGAGGCCATTAAAAATTAATTTTATGTATGAAGGAGCATTTTGGGATATTCGTGATTAAAACTTCTCAGACAAAAGATGACTTTATTAATGTGGAACTTTTTAGTCATCTATTATAAGTGTTACTATAAGTCAAATAGTAATTGAACTAAAAAAGAAACAATTGTATATGTGTGTTGATTCCGCATGAGAGAAACCCAACCTACTTAGGGCCATCTCACCAAAGTCGCTTAACGGCTAACCACTGCTAATCATCGTTTAAATGGAGAATTGCATCCCACGAATGGTTGTCGCCATGGGTTAATCGCTGTTAGATGTTAAACGACTTTGGTGAAACCGGCCCTTATTTTTCTCATCTTTATTAAGGGCCGGTTTCACCAAAGTCGTTTAACGACTAACCGCGATTATCCCATTGCGCCAACTAATGGTGGGAAGTAATTATCTATATAAACAGAGATTTATTGTGGTTAGCCGTTAAACGACTTTGAAGAGTCCTGCCCTTATTCTCCTCATCTTTATTAAGGGTCGGTTTCACCAAAGTCGCTTAACGGCTAACAGCGGTTAACCCATGGTGACAAGCAATGGTGGGAAGAAATGCTCTGTTTAAGCAGAGATTAACCGTGGTTAGCCGTTAAACGACTTTGGTGAGACCGGACCTTATTCTCCTCATCTTTATTAAGGGATGGTTTCACCAAAGTCTTATAACGACTAACCACTACTAATATTTGTTTAAATGAAGAATTGCATCCCACGATTGCTTATCGTCATGGGTTAATCGCGGTTAGCCGTTAAACGACTTTGGGGAAACCGGCCCTAAGAATGAAACATTTAAAAAGACGTGTGTTCAGATGTATAAAAGTTATGGCTTGTACAACGAAAAATTGTCATATGAGGCTTCAAGCTATAGTTCTCCACAAATGAGAGTAGGGTATAATTTAAATCTGAAAAGATAAAAGTATCAATAAATGTACTCAAAATAGAAATAGAAAGATATTGAACGAACCTAAAGAGCTGTTGCGAAGTTACAAACTTTTTAAAGTAGGATGAAAATGAAATAAAATCAGTGGCTAAAAAATCCGACTGGGCGAAAAAACGATTTATAGTTAAATTATGGAAACTGTTTACCTATTTTTTGTACAATCTCGTATTTCTTTCCTTTTTCATTTTCATTGTGTTTGAATTTTCCCCTCCGCTGGAGGTCACACCTTCTCAGTCCATAATGATTCGTATGTGTATTCATTTATAAAATTGCTTCTATGCGTGCCCTATTTAAGACTTTGGCCCTTATTCAGTGGCTGAAAAATCAGACTGAGTGAGAAAATGATTTATAGTTAAAATATGGAAACTGTTTACCTATTTTTTGTACAATCTCGTATTTCTTTCACTTTTTTTTCATTGTGTTTGAACTTTCCCCTCCGCTGGAGGTCACCACTTCTCGGTCCGTAATGCGTTTTTGCATTCATTCATAAAATTGCTTCTGTGCGTGCCTTATTTAAGAAGTTGGCTGGTACCATATTGCGGTCGAGATGTGTCACAGGCGATATCCGTGTCATAATTGCATCAGAAATCGCCAGAGATAGGAATTTGGTGCCAGAAATATAACTTCGTGACATCCTTCGTGACATGTAAGTCAGAAATAAGGGTATTTAGCAAATATTTCGGACATACACCAAACGACTACTTGAATGTTGACATTTCACCGGTGAAAGTCGACATTCTCCAGATTGCGGTCTTTCACAGTAACATCTATACAAACAAAAGTACTTATAAATTGTTAAGCTATTTATTTATTAAACCAATTTAAGGAATATTATTTATTGTTCTTCCAGTATAGTTAAACTTTTAAAAAAGCATAATGTTCAATCTGTAGAAGGGAAGGGTTAGACAGTTAAATCACTCCTCAAACCCTCCTTAGGTATCCTCTAAGGTAAACGCCTCCTAAGGACTGTAAAGAAAACTTATATTTTACATTTCCAGTTCATAGATAACATTTATAAACTAATTATATTAAATTCCCATAAATTTATTTTGGTGACCGTTAGAGGGTTAAGCAATTGTTTGTAGCTTTAAAACGGCTTTTTACATTGGATCTCTTTCTAATTATTCCTTACTTATGCCTTTATTCATATATTTAGGTTTCAACTTCTCGGATAACAAGATAATTCCTTGAATTATTTTTTATCACTCTCGAGAGTCAATGATAAAATCGATTTAAGATATTTGTCCGATATATTCAGCAGAAATTATTCTCTATTTTGAAATCCAATAACTTTTAAGATTTTTTATATGTTTTTAAAACGGTAAATGAAGCTATTTATTCCTGTTAGAACGAACCTGTTTCCTCGGTTTAAAATTTTTGTCGTTTCTGCTAACTCAAATGGCTGCAAGCGCTTTGAAATAAAATTTCTTTTTTTCCCTTACTTACCTAATTACTCTCGATCGTTAGATGTACTTTTTGTCATGAAACTATTCCAAGTTGTTTTAATTAAGTATATTTTTTATAAAGTTACAGATTGTTAAATGAGGATCTACATTGTAAAAATTTTTGAAATTGCCTTGATTCTGTTGAAAAAGTGAAGTTTTAAAATAATATAGAAAATGCGCACGAAATAGTTTAAAAGATCAATTAAAATTTTAAAAATCTATTGGAGAATGTTAGAAGTTTTCAAACTATATGTTTTTTATTTTAAACACAGTGAGTGTATATATATATGTATATATATATATATATATATATATATATATATATATATATATATATATATATATATATATATATATATATATATATATATATATATATATATATATATATATATATATATATATATATATATATATATATATATATATATATATATATATATATATACATATATATATATATACATATATATATATATATATACATATATATATATATATATATATATATATATATATATATATATACATATATATATACATATATATATATATACATATATATACATATATATATATATACATATATATATATATATATATATATACATATATATATATATATATATATATATACATATATATATACATATATATATATACATACATATATATATATATATATATATATATATATATATATATATATATATATATATATTCCCCTTGTTGAACCCCTTGTTGAATTAAGACTACTAGTTATTGTTGAATAAAGTCTACTCATCGTTGAACTGCTACTCATTATGTAAATGTTCATATTTCATATTCAAACTTCATATTAATTGTTTAATATAGTCCTACTCCTTTTTGAAATAATATTGTATAATTTTTTTGTTATTGCAAGTTTATGTTCTACCAATTCTGTAAATTTCTACTATATTACCTATTAAAACTTATATTCTAAACTAATTTATCTTGTGGACAGTAATATACTACATAAACTTTTTTTCACTATTTCCTGTATGAATTATTTGGCAATTTTCAATGTAATCAATTATGATCGATTTTTTCACGTTATAAAAGACTTAAAATAGATGATAAATATCTCACAAACTTTTTTATAATTATAATTTCATTAAAAATTTAAAGACTTAGGGCCTATCTAAACAGATATACTTGCAGCTTAGTACACTACGACTTCTTTTAAAAGGTATAATCATAGATCAAGAGTTTCTACGTCATAGTCTCAGTTAAACGGTCATAATAATGCATAAGCTTAGATCTTACTAATGTTAAAATCAATATTAATATAAGGAATATTAAAACAATATCGGTCGCCGCCAGATGGCAGTACTTGTGTTCTATATATTGTTGAACAAATTCTACTATTCATTGTTGACAATAGTTCTACTCTTTATTGAACTAGCACTACTACTAATTATTAAATATAGTTTTACTCCTTGTTGAAATATTACTACTACTTATTGTTGAATACAGTTTCACCTTTGTTGAACTAATATTACTACTCGTCGTGGAGTACAGTTTTACTCCTTATTTAACTGATACTACTATTGATTTTTGAACACAGTTCTATTCCTTATTGAACTAAGACTACTACCCATTGTTGAATATAGTACTGGTCTTTGTTGCACTAATACTACTATTCACTGTTGAATACAGTTTTACCTCTTATTGAACTAAGACTACTACTCATTGTTGAGTACAGTTCTACTCCTTATTTAACTGATACTACTATTGATTTTTGAACACAGTTCTATTCCTTATTGAACTAAGACTACTACACATTGTTGAATATAGTACTCGTCATTGTTGCACTAATACTACTATTCACTGTTGAATGCAGTTTTATCTCTTGTTGAACTAAGACTACTACTCATTGTTGAGTACAGTTCTATTCATTGAACTGCTAATCATTATGTAAATATTCATATTTCATATTCAAATGTCATATTAATTGCTTAATGCAGTCCTACTCCTTGTTGAAATAATATTGTTTTTTTTTGTTATCATAAGTTCGTGTTAAATGTTCATGATAAGTTCATGTTCTACCAATTCTGTAAATTTCTACTATATTACCTATTAAAACCTAGATTATAAACTAATTTATCTTGTGGACAGTAGTATACTAAGTAAGTTTTTTTTAAGTCTCTTGCATGAGTTATTTGGCAATTGTCAATGCAATCAATTATGAGTGATTTTTTCACGATTATAAAAGAATTAAAATAGATGATAAACTCACAAACGTTTGTATAATTAAAAGAAAATATTTAAAGACTTATGGATTATCTAGACAGATATACTTTCTTAGTACACTAAGACTTCTTTTAAAAGGTATAAGAATAGATCAAGAGTTTCTACATCATAGTCTCAGTTAAACAGTCCTAATAAAGCATAAGCTTGGCTCTTACTAATGTTAAAATCAATATTAATATCAGAAATATTAAGACAATATCGGTCGCCACCAGATCACATTACTTGTGTTCTATATATTGTTGAACAATTCATTGTAAAATATAGTTCTACTCTTTGTTGAACCAGCACTACTACTACTAATAGTTAATTGCAGTTTTACTCCTTGTTGAACTAATACTACTACTGATCGTTGAATACAGTTCTACTCCGTATTGAACTGATATTACTATTGATTGTTGAACACAATTCTATTTCTTATTGAACTAAGACTACTACCTATTTTTGATATAGTTCTACTCATTGTTGCACTAATGCTACTATTCATTGTTAAATACAGTTCTACCCCTTGTTGAACTAAGTCTACTACTCGTTGTTGAATATAGTTCTACTCATTGTTAAACTGCTATTCATTATATAAATATTCATATTTCATATTAAATGTCATATTAATTGCCTACTTCTTGTTGAAATAATACTGTATATATTTTTTTACTTTTTAAAAGTTTATGTTCTACCAATATAAATATATTTTAATGTTTTAATTATTATTTTTTCTATGTTTAGATAAAATTGTAAAATATTGATAATGTGAAAAGATTGCGAAATATACATAAAATATGTAAGGGTATAACTTATATTTAAGAATTTAACCTTTATAAATTTTTTTAATTAAAATCTGGGATATTTCCTGAGAACTATAATTTTTAACTTTTTTGAAAACAATTTGATGATTTATATTTGAAAAAAAATGAATAAATTTGTTTGAAAATTTCTATATTTGAATATACGTTTGTTACTGATATAATATTCATAACAATAAATGTATTTTAATGTTTTAATTATTATTTTTTCTATGATTAGATAAAATTGTAAAATATTGATAATGTCAAAATAAGATTGCGAAATATACATAAAATATGTAATGGTGTAGCTTATATTTAAAAATTTAACCTTTTTAAATTTTTTGAAATAAAACCTGGAGTATTTCCTCAGAACTATGATTTTTAACTTGTTTGAAAACATTTTGATGATTTATATTTGAAAAAAAATTAAATGAATAAATTTGTTTGAAATTTTCTATATTTGGATATAAGTTTGTTACTATATAATATTCATAACAATAAATGTATTTTAATGTTTTAATTATTTTTTCTATGATTAGATAAAATTGTAAAATATTGATAATGTCAAAAGATTGCGAAATATATATAAAATATGTAGTGGTATAGCTTATATTTAAGAACTTAACATTATAAATTTTTTTAAATAAAATCTGGGGTATTTCCTCAGAACTATGATTAACTTTTTTGAAAACAATTTGATGATTTATATTTGAAATAAAAAATTAAATGAATAAATTTGTTTGAAATTTTCTATATTTGAATATATGTTTGTTACTGATATAATATTCATAACAATAAATATATTTTAATGTTTTAATTATTATTTTTTCTATGATTAGATAAAATTGTAAAATATTGATAATGTCAAAAGATTGCGAAGTATATATAAAATATGTAATGGTATAGCTTATATTTAAGAATTTAGCATTTCTAAGTTTTTTGAAATAAAATCTGGGGTATTTCCTCAGAACTATGATTTTTAACTTTTTTTAAATCAATTTGATGATTTATATTTGAAATAAAAAATTAAATGAATAAATTTGTTCGAAATTTTCTATATATGAATATACGTTTGTTACTGATATAATATTCATAACAATAAATATATTTTAATGTTTTAATTATTATTTTTTCTATGATTAGATAAAATTGTAAAATACTGATAATGTAAAAAGATTGCGAAATATACATAAAATATGTAAGGGTATAACTTATATTTAAGAATTTAACCTTTATAAATTTTTTTAATTAAAATCTGGGATATTTCCTGAGAACTATAATTTTTAACTTTTTTGAAAACAATTTGAGTATTTATATTTGAAAAAAAAATTAAATGAATAAATTTGTTTGAAATTTTCTATATTTGAATATGCGTTTGTTACTGATATAATATTCATAACAATAAATATATTTTAATGTTTTAATTATTATTTTTTCTATGTTTAGATAAAATTGTAAAATATTGATAATGTCAAAATAAGATTGCGAAATATACATAAAATATGTAATGGTGTAGCTTATATTTAAAAATTTAACCTTTTTAAATTTTTTGAAATAAAACCTGGAGTATTTCCTCAGAACTATGATTTTTAACTTGTTTGAAAACATTTTGATGATTTATATTTGAAAAAAAAATCTAATGAATAAATTTGTTTGAAATTTTCTATATTTGGATATAAGTTTGTTACTATATAATATTCATAACAATAAATGTATTTTAATGTTTTAATTATTTTTTCTATGATTAGATAAAATTGTAAAATATTGATAATGTCAAAAGATTGCGAAATATATATAAAATATGTAGTGGTATAGCTTATATTTAAGAACTTAACATTATAAATTTTTTTAAATAAAATCTGGGGTATTTCCTCAGAACTATGATTAACTTTTTTGAAAACAATTTGATGATTTATATTTGAAATAAAAAATTAAATGAATAAATTTGTTTGAAATTTTCTATATTTGAATATATGTTTGTTACTGATATAATATTCATAACAATAAATATATTTTAATGTTTTAATTATTATTTTTTCTATGATTAGATAAAATTGTAAAATATTGATAATGTCAAAAGATTGCGAAATATACATAAAATATGTAATGGTATAGCTTATATTTAAGAATTTAATCTTTCTAAATTTTTTTAAATAAAATCTGGGGTATTTCCTCAGAACTATGATTTTTAGCTTTTTTGGAAACAATTTGATGATTTATATTTAAAAAAAATTAAATGAATAAACTTGTTTGAAATTTTCTATATTTGGATATAAGGTTGTTACTATATAATATTCATAACAATAAATGTATTTTAATGTTTTAATTATTATTTTTTCTATGTTTAGATAAAATTGTAAAATATTGATAATGTGAAAAGATTGCGAAATATACATAAAATATGTAAGGGTATAACTTATATTTAAGAATTTAACCTTTATAAATTTTTTTAATTAAAATCTGAGATATTTCCTCAGAACTATAATTTTTAACTCTTTTGAAAACAATTTGATGATTTATATTTGAAAAAAAATGAATAAATTTTTTTTAAATTTTCTATATTTGAATATACGTTTGTTACTGATATAATATTCATAACAATAAATATATTTTAATGTTTTAATTATTATTTTTTCTATGATTAGATAAAATTGTAAAATATTGATAATGTCAAAAGATTGCGAAATATATATAAAATATGTAGTGGTACAGCTTATATTTAAGAATTTAACCTTTATAAATTTTTTGAAATAAAACCTGGAATATTTCCTCAGAACTATGATTTTTAACTTTTTTTGAAAACAATTTGATGATTTATATTTAAAAAAAATTAAATCATTAAATTTGTTTGAAATTTTCTATATTTGAATATACGTTTGTTACTGATATAATATTCATAACAATAAATATATTTTAATGTTTTAATTATTATTTTAAATTAAAATTAAATTAGAATCTTTTTATTTGTTTCTACTTCCTTGCAGTAAATATAAATGAAGAACTATAATTGTGAAAAATTTTAATGTTCAGATTTCAGAAATATACATTTAAATCATGCTTGAAATCATTTTGAATAATGTTGGAAGTACGTCTGTTTTTACGTAAAAGAAAATGTAACTTTAAACTTTTAACCCCTTCCCGGTTTTTCCCGAGCTGAACTCGGGCACTGTGAAATTTTACACTTTGCAATGAGTCTTTCCCGAATTATTTCACATGTGCTTTTTATGGTTTCGAATGCTTTTGTTTACTTTTCTGGTTACAAGATTATTTAATGTTCAAAGAGAGACAGTAGATGGAAGAAGGTTAGGAGAGAAACAAGGTTCTACTGTCCAGATTGCGATGTTGGACTCTGTGCAGTACCGTGTTTTCTATTGTATCATACACGACCAAATTTTGATTAATAATTTCATAATCATTTATGTAAATGCATAGGATATAAATAAAATTTAATTCAAGATAAAAGCTAGGTATTCTAAGCTTTATATATATAGTTAGTGTGAATTGACTCCAAAGTCTCACGATTTGTGCCGTACAGAAAGCCAACTATACATGTAAATTACTTATTTGTTTAAATTGAATTTTTTACAATAAGTTTTAGGAAATTTTTTATGCGAATGGTGCTATTATGTTTAAAAAGCTATGTATGTATAAAAATAAGCATATGGGTAAAACAATTGACATTTTTCGACCCATAATCCCGAAATAATTTGAACCTGGAAGGGGTTAAGTATCAAATTTGACCAACCCTAAATGCATTTTCAGCAGGTTTTTCTGCACATATGTACGAACACGACGAAATGCATGAATGTACGAATGAATCTCGCATAATTCACAAGCATTAGATGTAGAAGGTTAAAATTGTAATTTTAGGTACACTGTAACATCTAATTGTAAAATCTGCTCCGCAATTTCTAATTGCAATCTCCATTGTGTACAACGAAGTATTTCAGTATAACGGATATTAACTCTGCTGAGCATAACTCAAAAACATTAAGCTGGTTAACTTTGAAATTTTGTATTTAATTTGATTTAAAACCTATTTGTGCACCTCTATTTTATACTGAAATTTGCACTTTATATAAAGAAAAATTTTAATATAAGGAATAATAAGACAATATCATTCACCGCTAAATCTCAGTACTTTTGTTCTATTTATTGTTGAATAAATTCTACTATTCATTGTTAAATATAATTCTGCTCTTTATTGAACTAACACGACTACTTATTTTTAAATGCAATTTTACTTCTTGTTGAAATATTTCTATTATTTATTGTTGAATAGAATTTTACCCCTTGTTGAACTAACACTACTACACATTGTTGAATAAGTTCTACACCTTATTGAATTGATACTTCTATTGATTGTTGAGTACAGTTCATTTACATCATTATTATCATCATTACAGTTCCTTATTGAACTAAGACAACTACCTATTGTTGAATACAGTTCTACTCCTTATTGAGCTGATACTACTATTCATTATTGAATACATTCTACTCTTTATTAAACTAAGACTGCTACCTATTGTTGAATAAAGTTCTACTCATTGTTGAACTAATACTACTATTCATTGTTGAACTAATACTACTATTTAATGTTCAATACAGTTCTAACCCTTTATTAACTAACGATACTACTCATTATTCAATATAGTTCTACTCATCGTTGAACTATTTCTCACTGTTTAATTATTCCTATTTTATATCCAATTGTCATATTCACTGCATAATACAGTCCTACTCCTTACTGAATTAATATTGTATAATTCTTTTACATTAAAAGTTTATATTCTATCTTCCTATAAAAGTTTATATTCTGTAAACTTTTACTATATTACATCAGAATTTAGTAATAGTATCTCAAATTCAAAAGTTAAATAAGATTAATTGCAGGTAAAACTATATATATTTTAATAGATATACAAGGAAGTAAAGTAGTTTCTATATAAGATTTTTTTTAAATCAATATCTAGAGTTTTAGTAAAAAAATATTGTTTAGGTTTTAATATATAAACTCGATACCGTTTGAAATAAGAGTCCCTACATCTGTCTCCGACATTATGTTACTAATCTTAGTCATCAGTCTTCATATCCGGAAATACAAGTTTAGTGAACAATGGATTCTGAAAGTATTATTTTATATTTTTTAAGTAAATGCTTTACAGAGAAAGATAAATATTGTTAACACTTTTCTATAATATTTGAAACTAAGAGAAACTGGTATATGTCTTTAAGAATGTTCTTCAAGTATGTTCTTAAAGAGTAAAAGCGGATGTTATCCTTTACAAGAACAAAAAAATACAAATACAAGAAAATAATTTTGTCTGAAATATATTTTATACTAACATATATATGAATTTTTATGTGGGTAACATCATTTTTTAATGGAATAATAAATAATAACCTTTATTGGTGTATATTTTTAGCTCTCTTTATAACTTAATTTATGAAAATAAAAAAAATTGTGAACTGTTTTCCTTAAATATTTGTTTATCGTTATTTTAAATGCGGGGACATTTGCTTCTTACACCATTTGTCATTAGCAAGTGTTAGATAATTAATGGCCATTTTATTATAGAAGCATCGTATTTCGCTTCTTACAGCATCCATCATTAGCAAGCCGTGGATAATTGTTGGCCATTTTATTATGGAAGCATCATATTTCGCTAATTACAGCATTCATTATTAGCAAGTCGTAGATAGTTGTTGGCCATTTTATTATGAAAGCATCGTATGTCGCTTCTTACAGCATTCATCATTAGCAAGCCGTAGATAATTGTTGGCCATTTTATAGAAGCATCGCGGCAAACTTCATTCCCTAAAACGTCCCAAAGTGGTTCCTCGTAAGGAACTCGCAGGGACCAAGCAAAAGATTCTCATGCTTGGTCTGTATCTATATCTGTTAGGTACAGATGGTACCTAATAGATATAGATTTAGATCTAGATTTAGATCTAAATAGATTTAGATCTAGGCACTGTTCTAGATATAATGTATTTTTTTTACCTATTTTTCGAAACCTATTTTAAGTGTCCTATCGGCCATTAAAGAGCACTACGAATCTGTGACAGACTAGAGCCTCAAATTCTCAACCCACCGATTGTGACATCGATATCATTGCCCATTGGGCTATTTTTAAAATAATATTCAAGGTATGTTAAACAAATTGCTTATTCTCATAACATTAAATGAAATTCAACGGTCATATAAAGTTTTAATTGCTGGGGCATGTATTTTTACATTATTTTAAATAAATCTTCAAGAGAAAGACATAAATAGTGTTAATACTCTTCCTAAATTATATTTAAAACTATTATATTATATATTATAAAAAAAAGTGAAATGTCTTTTAAAAATGGTCTTGAAGTCTACGCTTGAAGTGCAAAAATATAAGCTGCCTTTTATAGGGAGAAAAAAGAGTAATACAAGAAAATCATTTTGGCTAAAATATAATTTTCATTAATAAATATGAGCATTTTTTGTGTAGGTAACATCATTTTTTAATTAGGTTATAAGTATTTCATTCAAGTGCTGTTAATTTTTAACTTTCTCACTCAATTAATTTAAGAAAATCAAAGAAAACATAATTTATTCAATAATTATTCTTATAGGCATAAAAAATAAATTATTTAGTTTGATTCTATAAATTAAAATTCTTGGAACTCGTGATGAAGCTTAAATTGCTGACGATTACATGTGTTTTTAAAATTATCCTTAAGTGAAAGAGATAAATATAAAAACTTCTTTTGATTAAATGTAATTTGAAATTTTCATTAAAACCGACAAGTATAGAGCAAAGCATGTGAATATATATATATATATATATATATATATATATATATATATATATAATATATATTATATATATATATATATATATATATATATATATATATATATATATATATATATATATATATATATATATATATAATATATATATATATATATATATATATATATATATATATATATATATATATATATATATATTATATATATATATATATATATATATTATATATATATATATATATATATATATATATATATATATATAATGGCAAATCGTGGAAAAACCTCTTCGAACAAAAACATTTTGGGTTTAAAATCAGGGAATTTATGCCTGTAACTTCTCTCTGACGGACTGCTTTCTGCAAATCATGTACATCTTCTTTAAATACTTGTCTCGACAAACCAATCAGACTTTAATTACAAGTCAAGTGGGGGACGCCTAAGACACAGTGTAAGCTTCAAGAGATATTTTAATTTACTTACACAACCGTAAGCTTGACGGAATGAAATCGCCAAATCAACAGGGAAAACAAAATCATTCACCAAGGTGGCTAGAAAATAATCCCAGAAAAAAATAGAATCTCCAGAAAATTATTTTAAGGTAGATATAATCACGTTGGTTAATTTTTAGGATAAAAATATCATTACATACACACACACACACATATATATATATATATATATATATTTTTTTTTTAAAATGATTTCAAAACTAAATGAGAGAAAATAAACCGAATTTCTTTTTTACCTAAAAAGTAGTAAAATGTTATTTTCTATTTAAAAACCTATAAAGCTTTCAAGCATTTAAACATGTTAGTAGAAATAATTTTTAAAAGAGCATAAAAGACTTGTCGTAATTAAAATTATCATTCATTAACATAACAAAAAAACATTAAAAATAATAAATACTTCAATTCCAAATAGAATGACAATTTACAGAAATGCTGAACGGCTACAATTTCACCTTTATTACACAAATATTTTAATATTTTGTAGAGCAATTTTTTTATAAAAATATTATTACATTTCTCTCTATTTTGATTGTTTTGTTGAAACTGAGAGTTAGCTCATTGTTCACTAAAGAGTTTAGAATGCAATTACTGGAGGTAGTGAGAGAAGTGTTCTGATGACCAATTCTCACGCAAACACACTTTTAGAAGCGCATTTTTAAGGAAAATTGTCTGACAAGGAAAAAAACATTTTCAAAACAGAGTAAAATGATGGAAAACTATTTCTAAAAAATTTCCGTTATGCATATGAATTTTTAAAAATACATTACACATTTTTCGAAAGAATTCTCTTGGATATGTATAGTTTAAGTATAGTAAAACCGTCACCTGATCTCTCTCTTACCCCAACCATCCATCGAAGACACATACTTATAGTTATAAAATTGTTTTAAAAAAGATATAAGCTCTCTTTATGAATTTTTTTCATTTAAAAATACAATTATTCAAAATTTTCAAAACCTATCCCATGTATAATAATAGCCTAAATTATCTGTCCTCGAATATATTAAACGGTTGGAATTGGAATGGATAGAGACCTCCATATTGGATTCTTGATGCGTTAGTGTTAGCAAAATTCAAAGCAAATCTTTAAAGTATTCAAAATCTACCACCCCTTCCTCCTTTTCGCCATTTTTTCAAGCCCTATTTTTCCCAGTTAAGAGCAGGCAAATTAAATTTGTGAATTTATCACATAAGTAGGTAATAATAACTTTTTTCCAGCATTATGACGTCATTCCTTTAACCGTCTCATTGAATCATTTCTTATTTTAAATTAATTCTGCTTTATTTTCATACGTTTTATCACTGAACTTAGATATTGCTTACATAATTTTCTTTTTATATTTGGCTTAAATAATAGATTAGGTACATTAAATTTAAATCATCGATTATTTTTTGTTGAAATGAAGTTTTACCACCGGTATTAACAACAAATTCTTTCTATAAAAGTCTCGAAGTCTATTTCCCGGACTAATAAATATCTATCGTTTAAGT
>CM063510.1:77681366-77683866 GCA_032207245.1 Pardosa pseudoannulata
TCCGATAGAAAATATTTTTTATTAACAATCCAGCATTGTGCGGTTATTGATATTATTATAAAGCTGCTTGAAACCCTCCGTTGCCAATAAATCAGTGGCGCAGTGGTCTTCAGTACGAGAAGTCCCCGGATCAAATTCCGGTACAGGCAATGTGGGACTATTAATTTAATCTAATTTTGTTTGTGATGTCTGTACGTGTGATGACGTCAATTGCTTTTAAAATAATTTTTTCCTAACTTTTCCACTTAAACGGTTCAATTTATAATTTACTCAAAACTATTTTACAATTTTTGGATTTACAGCTTTAAAACGGGACAACGTTTGTTGGGTCTGTAACAAAGAATTACAGTTCAACAACGCCAGCCCGAAACTGACCTAGAGGCGAAAGCGAAGTGAGTGACCCTCCTTCGACCCCATTGGTCAAGAGGGGTTGCTAACAGCGGAGTAGCCATCTTCGGCCAAGGCAACGCTGCCCAACGAACCTTTTTCAGAGATCTGCAGGCCCCCTCAGAGACAGCAAGGAAAAATGAGTGTGGAGCGTAATTTCTTCTGCACCAAATTTTGCACCATTTCTTTTTTACAAAGACGCCATGTTTGGCATATCTTTGACCGAATGTGGTCCCTTTGGCAGTATGGCCTAAATAGCATTTTATATCCTATTTACACTTTTATTTATATTCGAAATAAACCATATTCAGCAGGAGGAATTAGTTTTTTTTTTTATTTTGTATTTTCTTAAGAGTACTCCACTTATACGTGCGGCTAGCCTAGACGCTCTGTCGGCCTCATCTGAACAGGATCGTCTAGGATATATATATTTATCGTGGGATTGCTTCTTTAAATAAGATATATGCATGCTTATAAAGAGGAGTTTTTGTATGCGTGTGTCTTTCTGTGTATGTGTCTGTAAACACAATTGAGTGTAAAAGGCAAGAAATTACTTACTTGAACGAATATTGGTACAGGAATTCTTCATAACATTATGCGAACTTCCTTGAAACACTTTTACTCAAAATTCAAATTAGTTTTTAATTCATTTCATTTGCAAGGGATTTTTAATTAGATTTTGACATGATTTCACATATTACCCTCAAACTCACATAATTCCACAATATTTTTGTTTGCATTTGCAACGATAATATTTTTTAACTCTGAAATATCTTTTATAGCTATTAAATTTCATTACACTACAATAGATAGTTAAAATAAGAAGGTCTCTTCATCAACTATCATACATCGATTCTAATATCAGGCCTGCACGAAAGATGAATTACAATATACTCAATAATGTAATTCCCAATAACTTATAGCATGTAACAACCTAAAATCAATAACCTTTGCATTAAAATATGCTGTAAACATTCTTTATACTCTGTGATCTATGCTTTCTCAAAATATTGTTAGCTTTTCAATACTTACAGATCTGTATCAGATGTTCATCGTATATTTTATAAATATAAGTTCCATTTTTATACATGTTTATTAATGGCTTCTTTAGTAAGAAAATTTAAACGTAAACATACATTAAATATATCTGCTTTATCACTAACATTTTGTTACTTCGGGATTGATATACACTTTTGCCCCACAATGGTATAGCCATTGTGGGTTATCCCTTCTTGGAATGAATCCAAGCTCTATTTATATTGATGCACAAGGGTTTCGAATATTTGGAGGAAAAGGGATGTGCAGTGGTAAAAACTGCATTCAAATGAAAAAAAAAGAAACTTTTCATATCGCGAATACTTAATCTTTTTATATCAACTAAAATAGGTGCAAATTTTATTTGGTTGACCGAATGCGGAAATAGGCGAAGTTATGACTATGTGAAAGGCGGTGTGTGGGTTAACGCCATGTTCCAGTTTCCATTTCTTTATATATAACTGATGAGAAGTTGTATATTCCTAAAGCTAAATGTATTGAATTTGTGCTAACAAAATTATAAATTATCTAATAATCGATAAGTTATAAAATTAATACTTCGTTTCCAGTCTAATTATCCTTTAATTAGACAACGCGTTGGTTACTTATTTTTTATGGGAACGTACTCATCTCCTTGCTTTCTTGGTAGATGGAGTGTATTAAATTTTTGCTTGCTTACTTTATGGGAACGCACGCATCTCCTTGCTTTTTTTGGTAGCTGAAGTGTATTAAATTTTTCTTGGTTACTTTTACATGTATGCCTAAATTGATATATTGATTTTTCTCACGTTCGGAGGTTATATCAACTAAAATACGTTCAATTTCTATTTTGTTGACCAAATGCGGGAATAGGAGAAGTTATGACTATGTGAAAGGCGGTGTGTGGGTTAACGCCATATTCCAGTTTCCATTTCTTTACATGTAACTGATGAGAAGTTGTATATTCCTAAAGCTAAATGTATTGAATTTGTGCTAACAAAATTATAAATTATCTAATAATCGATAAGTTATAATATTACTACTTCGTTTCCAGTCTAATTATCCTTTAATTAGACAACGCGTTGGTTACTTATAATTT
>CM063510.1:77688866-77703866 GCA_032207245.1 Pardosa pseudoannulata
TAAATTCCTTGCTTTTTCTTAACATTTCATTGTGAATAACTTTAATATTTTTTTAAATAATAATATCTGTCGAAGTAAAATAAGTTTGATAAACAATTTTCTAAAAAGTTTTTCTTTTAGGCATATGATAAAATGATATGATTTTCAGATTTACACTGGCGCTCAAAACTTAAGCAAGAGGTTGGGTTGTTTCCATAACTCCATGAGAAATCATCTGAGAGACATGAAATTACTTATTTAAATTCCTTGCTTTTTCTTAACATTTCATTGTGAACATTCTTAATATTTTTCATAAAATAATAATATCTATCGAAGTAAAATAAGTTTGATAAACAATTTTCTAAAATATTTTTTTTGGCATATGATAAAATGATATGATTTTCAGATTTACACTGGCGCTCAAAACTTAAGCAAGAGGTTGGGTTGTTTCCATAACTCCATGAGAAATCATCTGAGAGACATGAAATTCAGAAATGAGAGAGAGTATTATGTACTTAAAGTAGGATGAAATCATCAGTGCTGAAAAAGGAATACAATGCATACGGTATGGAATCCAACAAAAACAAGCTGAACAAACAAACAGCCACCTCGGATTCAGTAATTCCAGATGCGTTTTATGCTTTCACAAATTTAATTTTCCTCTCAGTTGTCGAATCAAACCATTTTCATTTAGGTAATTTTTTTTAAATTCAGAACTGCTGACCATTTTGGCATACTTGGCGTTGTTAACCAACAGAGAAAATGGACATAAATAAGCCAATATTTTCTGTTCGTTTAGCGGAAGTTTTGTTTTGCATTTGATTTAAAGAACTCTTGCTGTTTAGAAGCTACTGGAAAGTGAAGATATCACTCAAATGGATTCGCCAGCGTACTCCCATGATTTAAATCCCTTTGAACATATGTGGAATGCTTTGAGGAGACGCATTGCAGCACGCTTAGATCCTCCAGAGAACACCCAACAACTGAAACAGATGCTGATTGCAAAATGGGCACTCCTACCGCAAGAAATGTTGGACCAGATGGTTCTGAGTATCCGGAGACGGTGCGAAGCAACCATTGCAGTTAGGGGAGATCATATCCCATATTAAGGAACATCTGCTTGTTGTTCTTCCTCTTGGATATACAATCATGAGTCACGATACTATGCGTTCAATAAAGCTTGTTTTTGTTTGATTCCATACCCTACGCATTGTATTCCTTTTTCAGCGCCGATGCTTTCGTCATCCTTTACGAACATAATATTCTCCCTCATTTCTGAATTTTATGTCTTTCAGATGATTTCTCGTGGAGTTATGGCAAAACATCCACCAGTTGCTTATGTTTTGCACACCAGTGTAGATAATAAAAGTCTAAGAGAAAGATTTAAAAGCACTGGGATCGCTAGGATCGTAATCAGGGATTTTAAAAATATCTTCACTGTACAATAAGAACAAGTACTGAAAAAAATCTTCAGCCTGATCTTTTACGTATAAAATAACCGAAAATCTGAAAATGCTAAAATTTACATTAGGTAGCGAAGAAAAAACTAGATGAAGAGACCCACGTCTAACGATATCGCGTGGCAACAGTTTAACCATGAGTCGAAGTGAAAATATGAAACGTTCAAACATGATGTAATACCAATTCGCCAAAGACATCATACTGATGCAACCTATTGCAATTCTAGTCTAGTTCAAACGGTATTAAATTGTTTGGCTTAAAAAAACTATAATAATTTATTTTCTTTATCTGCATTTTTTGTATCTACATTTTTGCCTTTTGTTTTTAAATAAATTATGTAGTCTAAAGTGTTAATAATATTCCCTAATACTTGTACTGTTTTACAGTGTATGAGTCTATTTCGAAAACTTTCACTATGTTGACAGAAATATCTTTTTCACAAAACAGTTGTAGAGTACTATGATTTAACACATTGTGTTTGGGTACATTTCGCAGCGGAATTGTACCGGGAGCGGGCGTTTTGCGCGTAAATTTAGTTATTCAGTTAAATCTCAATAGATCGAAAATTATTTAATTTTTCAACCAACTTTTCGTATTTTATATTGAAATATATAAACAAATATATAAATAGAAATATATAAATAACAACCATAAGATTTTTGTAAACAAAAAATATACTTTTTAGTGGATAAATTTATAATAGTATCTTAAATATGAAAAATCAAATAAAAATAGTAGTTTTATTTTTTTCGAATTATGTTATATATAAACATTTTTACATTATAAAAAAATGAAAAGAGCAATCATAAAACTAATAATGTAAAAACTAGTTTTTATTTGGCTAAATTTTTCCAAATTCTATGTAGTAGACAAGAACATTCTTCTTCGTTTTCCTGTATGTACCGTAATTTTTGTACCCACAGACAAAACATGTTGTTACACTAACCCGTACTAGTATGTGGCATGCGCTCGAATATCAATCATCAGCAAACGTACTAGTACGTGTCCCGCATACAATGTGTTAATGTATCCAGATTTATGTTTTATGTAAATAAAATCCTGAATCTAAAATAAGAAGGTACCGAACCTTAGGACAATAAGATTTTAGTGGATGAAATTTCAGAGAGAGAGCAACTCTATTACGAACTAAATTATCCTTAAAAGATCGAAAAATGTTAAAGGGTTTATGCAGGAAAGAAAATAGTTCTTAATGTGCTTTATATGATTTTCATTGAATTCTCCCCAAAATGAGTTTTAGAAAAATAAAAGATTTCGTTCCCGCTTTTAATGCATCGTTAATTCACGAAAAAAAATCCAAAACTTCTTTTACTAGCTAACAACATTTATTTTTAAACCATCTAAAAGGTCAGAGTGAACTAAATATTTTAGTGCAATAAGAAATTAAAAATTTAGCATTACAGTAGTTTTTCATCACTAATTAATTTCAGCGCACTCCATTACATGAAGTCACACTATGTGCATTTCAGTAATAACAAATTATGGTATAATCAAACAAGGTTAACAAAGAATAATAAATAAATATAAAAAGGTAACAAAAGCATCGCTAAAATTAATCAACAAAATATTTCTAACGGGGAAATACTTTAAGGAGATAGTGAAAATTTCTAATCGTGTATGTTAACTATTAACACATTGTACGCGGGACACGTATTAGTACGTTTTCTGACGATTGATACTTGAGAGCGGGATGCGTACTAGTACGGGTTAGTGTAACAATATGGTTTGTTTGTGGGTACAAAAATAACGGTATATACAGGAAAACGAAGCCGAATGTTCTTGTCTACTACATAGATTCTGAAAAAATTTAGACAAATAAAAACTAGTTTTTATTTCTCTAAATTTTAGAGAATTTAGAGGATTTAAATTTAGAGATTAACTGATTTAAATTTAAATTTAGAGATTTATATTTAAATTTAGAGATAAACTGATTTTGATCTATTAATATTTAACTAGTACGTTTTCTGACGATTGATACTTGAACAAGAGACACGTACTAGTACGGGTTAGTGTAACAACATGATTTGTTTGTAGGTACAAAAATAACGGTATATACAGGAAAACGAAACCGAATGTTCTTGTCTACTAATTAGATTACAGCCTAACTATGGCCGATTGGATAGGGTGCTAGCCTGCGGTATCTGACCTCGTGGGTTCGAATCCCACAATGGCATGGATGTTTGTGCCATTCGGAATTGGCCTTAAGCTGTAGGCCCCGGTCTCATTAGCCCTCGTGTTGCAAAAAGTAGACCGTAGCACTCCAAACCAAGCCAGACTACATAGATTCCTAAAAAATTTAGACAAAAAAAAATAGTTTTTACATTATTAGTTTTATGATTGCTCTTTTCATTTTTTATAATGTAAAAATGTTTATATATAACATAATTCGAAAACATTTAAACTATATACTACTATTTTTATTTGTTTTTTTCTATTTACGATACTATTATAAATTTATCCACTAAAATATATATTTTTTGTTTACAAAATTCTTATGGTTGTTATTTATATATTTCTGTTTATATATTTGTTTATATATTTCAATATAAAATACGAAAAGTTGGTTAAAAAATTAAATAATTTTCGATCTATTGAGATTTAAATTAATAACTAAATTTATGCGAAAAACGCCCTCTCCCAGTACAATTACGCTGCGAAATGTACCCGCACACAATGTGTCCTTATAATGTTATGAAACTTTCTACATGGGTAAATTAAAGTATAACTAAACGAATCACATGAAAATAATATTTCAGTCACATTTGGATTATTTAATTTTATATTTTTCTTTAATGATTGTATCTTTATTTCTCTACATTAAATTTGTTCTTCTAATTAGGAATTTGAGTATTAATTTTTTTTTCAAATGAGGGATTTTTTAGAAAATGTTTCATGTTTGTACGCTGAATTTACTTGAAAAGTTCTGACTTTTTAAAGTTTATATTGATATATTATAGCATTAACATGTTGACTTTCTGACTCATTTTCGATGATTTGAAATAGGCACCGTAGTGAACTTATCATTATGAGATGCATATGCTGATATATTATTTTTATCAGATAAAATGAGTTATAAAATCATGTTTGAAGCAGTTTTCGTAGTGGGGAGGTTTACCAGTGACTCCGGTGCGGTAGGCAATTGTTAAGATTGTCCTTTTTTACAAACATTCGTTCTTCGATTTCTAAGTGATTACTCTCATTCTTTAGCATTCAAAGCAGCTAGAAAGAACTAGATCAAAGAATTTAACTAAAAAAGGGTGGTATATTGTTGCGATTGCTTTGATTTACCTTTTCTTTGGTTTTCAAAAGCTTATAAATGCACTGGATCAAGTAAAAGATGATGTATATACATGTAAAACAATTTTCTTTTGTATCTGCTACAATTATGGTAAAATATACAATTTAGTATCTACCAAATAACACATAAACTCGGTTTCTTAAAGCATAAAACACAAATTTTATTACTTCTATGATTAATAAACATAATGAGTTAACCATTTTGCGATTGCGTTGATTCACCTTTTCTTTGGTTTTCAAAAGCTTATAAATGCACTGGATCAAGTAAAAGATGATGTATATACATGTAAAACAATTTTCTTTTGTATCTGCTACAATTATGGTAAAATATACAATTCAGTATCTACCAAATAACACATAAACTCGGTTTCTTAAAGCATAAAACACAAATTTTATTACTTCTATGATTAATAAACATAATGAGTTAACCATTTTGTGGCTACGGTTACTATTATATTGCGTGCATCAAACCAAACGTTGGAAAAATTAGTCAAATAACAAACTGTCTTACGGTATCATATATTAGAATATGTTTGCATTACGAAATTATGATTTATGTGAAAGAAAATGAGTTATAAAGATTTCCCTCTCTTACCACAAAAAACATTCCCTTTTATAGGAGTTTTTGTCTAGTTTCGTTATGATCTAATACTAGATATTAGGTAGATATTAGTCAACATTCCAGTGTAAGGTAATGAATTTCCAAACATTATTTGTTTTTTGTGCACGAATGATGGTATGACAGACTGAAAAAGAAAATCCATAATGTTAATTGCTATTGCTAGAGCATTACATATTTCATTCATTATGCGTTCATTTTCAATGAATAAGATTTCATTTCTACTAATCTTCATTACCTATTATTTGCTGGGAAATGGAATGCTTTCTTATAATTTCGATATGAAGGAGACAATGGTGACTGGCATCTTCAGTAAAGAAGTAGGTAAGGAAATTATCTAAAATGACTCCGCCATTCAATATGGAAAAAACAAAGTCCATATAAGCATTGTCCGTTTTTCAGCATGAACCATTTATAATTCTTTCTACAAAGTAAAAAAAAAGTATTGTACTGGACAAAAATGTCAGTGCCCAGATTCCAAAAGAAATGCTCATTTTGATTATGCCTAAATCAATTTTGTCAAGTTTCAGTTGTAAAAGGAGTTCTCATCATTTCCAAAGATTAGAAATGTGGCTTTTTGTCAATCATAGAAACCAATAAATCAAGTATTTTAATTACAAAATATTTTGGCTATTTTTTCAATTATTCAATCCAATCAATTATTTAAATTACAAAAGATTTTCGGTTTTCTTGTCAATTATTGAATACAATTAATCAAGTATTTTAATTTCAAAAGATTTTGGTTCTTTTTGTCAATTATTGAATCCACTCAATCATTTTAATTACAAATGATTTTGGTTCCTTTTGTCAATTATTGAATCTAATTAATCAAGTATTTTAATTACTAAAGATATTGGTTCTTTTTGTCAATTATTGAATCCAATCAATCAAATATTTTAATTACAAAAGATTTTGGCTTTTTTTTGTCAATTATAGAATTTAATTAGTCAAGTATTTTTATTGCAAAAGGTTTTGGCTCTTTTTGTCAATTATTTAATCCAATCAATCAAGTATTTTAATTACAAAAGATTTTGGTCATTTTTGTCAATTATTGAATCCAATCAATTAAGTATTTTAATTACAAAAGATTTGGGTTTTTTGCCAATTATGCAATCCAATCAATCAAGTAATTTAATTGCAAAAGATTTTGGTTCTTTTTGTCAATTATTGAATTTAATCAATCAAGTATTTTAATTACAAAATATTTGGGTTCTTTTTGCCAATTATTCAATCCAATCAATCAAGTAATTTAATTACAAAAGATTTTGATTTCTTTTGTCAATCATTGAATCCAATCAATCAAATATTTTAATTACAAAAGATTTTGGCTTTTTTGTCAATTATAGAATCTAATTAGTCAAGCACCTTTTATTACAAAAGGTTTTGGCACTTTTTGTCAATTATTAAATCCAATCAATCAAGTATTTTAATTACAAAATATTTTAGTTCTTTTTGTCAATTATTGAATACAATCAATCAAGCATTTTAATTACAAAAGATTTTTATTCTCTTTGTCAACTATTGAATCTAATCAATCAAGTATTTTAATTACAAAAGATTTGGGTTTTTTGTCAATTATTCAATCCAATCAATCAAGTAATTTAATTGCAAAATATTTTGGTTCTTTTTGTCAATTATTTAATTTAATCAATCAAGTATTTTAATTACAAAAGATACTCTAGTGACCGGTTATCATTGGGAATATAGTATATATATATATATATATATATATATATATATATATATATATATATATATATATATATATATATATATATATATATATATATATATATATATATATATATATATATATATATATATATGTATATATATGTGTATATATGTGTATATATATGTATATATATATATATGTATATATATATATATATATATATATATATATATATATATATATATATATATATATATATATATATATATATATATATATATATATATATATATATATATATATATATATATATATGTATATATATATATATATATATATGTATATATATATGTATATATGTATATATATATATATATATATATATATGTATATATATGTATATATATATATACGTATATATATATATATGTGTGTGTGTGTGCATACTTATGTATACACATAGATGTGTGGGGTATATACGTGTGTGTATACAAATACGTGTATATGAATACATATATGTGCTTATATACATATATCAATAGTGACAATGTATAGTTACTATACGTATAAGTAAATTAAACATTAATACTTGAGTTTCATTCAGATATAACACTATAATATAAAAAATAAATGCATACTATTTATATATATATATATATACACGTACCGACATTCTTTGCAGTAGCAAGTAACAAAGTTTCATACATTCTAGTGTTAACAAGCTTCTCCCCAATGTCTATTTGGTTTAAGGTAGTAGGTTAGAAAATTGAAATTTTAATAAAAATAAAATGATTCGAAGAAGATACTATTTATAACCTTTACTAAATGATATAAAAAAGTCGACTTGAGTCATAATTATTTCACATATGCTGCTTAGCTTGTAAAATGTATTAATAGAACTGCATAAAGTTATAAAATAGTTAATGAAAATCTGTACTACATTCTCGACATGTAGGAATGTAACTGTTAAACCCGGAATTGTCATAGGTCAATGCTACCGAGTCGTTCAGAATGAGTCGATAGGAGATAATCTGGGTTCAATAAACTACCCTTAAATATTCTGGGGTTGTAAGCAATTAAAGGGTAGTTTGATAAGTATTGATTTATATTATTTATGACTGCAATTTTACGCTCACTTTCATTAGGAAAATTGTGCGATAAAAAAGCGTAACGGAAATGCCATGTAACCTGGACCAGGTGCAACAAATACCACCAAGAAAATCAATAAATTTAGTGATTAGGATGTTCAATTTAGAGATAAAACTTAACTAACAAATTTATTTTCCTGACGATTAAAAACTATAATGAAAAGAAAAGGGAATATAGAAATACAAATTAAATTTACGAATGTCTGTTTATGTTTTTAGATCTATTTATTTAAAATGACGAATAAAATTAAAACATTGTTTTCTAGTGTGGGGCACATTCCTTAGCCTTGGCTTTTACAATACCGCAGATTTTTTTTACCATATTATGATGAGAGCTCATGTAGGCGACAACACTACTGACTTTGTTAAGATATATTCATGCCTTACTAGGGAATCAAGCCCAATCCCTACGGTTTGAAGCACAAAATTCTACCCATTATAAAATCGTGACATCTCGGGTATACAGAAAGGCACCCGTCTAGTCTTGAATATATATATATATATATATATATATATATATATATATATATATATATATATATATATATATATATATATATATATATATATATATATGTATATATATATGTATGTATGTATATATATATATGTATATATATATATATATGTGTGTATATAATTATATATATATACATATATAATATATATATATACATATATATACATATATATAATATATATATACATATATATACATATATATATATACATATATAACTATTATATATATATATATATATATATATAATAGCTTTCCGGAAGCAGGAGAATATACGTCTAATTTCTTATTTTCCTTTACTTTTTTGTTTGTTTGTTTGTTTGTTTTTATTTCTACGACAAAAATTGTTAAAATCAACCATTAAAAGTTATAAATATTTCTAATAGGTAAATGAATTATTTATAGTTATATAAATCTATTAATGATATTTAGTGAAATACACACCATCATTTGTCTGAATGCATTGACACATATTATACTTTCAAACACTTCTAAGCTGTAGAACGGAAAAGTTCAGAAAGAAAAATTTTTTAAGAAATATTATAAAAGTCAGAGATTCCGTTTAATACTTGTTGTGCATAAGAGCAACTGTAATAATGCACGTATATCTTTCTAAATAGCTTGCCGGAAGTAGGAGAATATAGGTCTAATTTCTTATTTGCATTTCTTTTTGTTTGTTGGTTTTATTTCTACGAATAAAGATTATTGAAAACTAACATCAAATGTTTTAAATATTTCTAATGAGTAAATAAATTATTAATGGTTATATATAAATCTATTAGTGAAATTTAGTACAACAAAAAGCATCATTTGTCTGAATGCATTGATAAATATAATACTTTCAAATATTTCTTCTAAGCTGTAGATCGGAAAATGTTAGAAAGAATAATTTGGAAGAAATATTAGAAAAATTGGAGATCCCGTTTAATACTTGTTGTGCATAAGAGCAGCTGTAATAATGCACGTATAATTTTCTAGATTTTTTGCCGGAAGCAAGAGAATATACGTCTAATTTCTTATTTTCCTTTTGTTTTGGCTTTTTTGTTTGATCTTTATGTCTACGAAAAAAATTATTAAAAGCTAACATCAAATGTATTAACTATTTTTAATAGGTAAATAAACTATTTATGGTTCGATAAATCTATTAGTGAAACTTAGGGAAACAAAAAACATTTGTCTGAATGTATTGCCACATATTACACTTTCAAACACTTTTTCTAAGCCATAAATCGGAAAAGACCAGGAAGAAATATTTGGAAGAAATATTAGAAAATTCACAGATCCCATTTAATCCTTGTTGGTTTAATTGAAGCTGTAGTAATGCACTTATATTTTTCTAATTAGTTTGCCGAAAGCAAGAGAATATACGTCTAATATCTTATTTTCCTTTTGTTTTTGTTTTTGTTTTTTATTTCTACGAAAAAAATATTAAAAGCTAACATCAAATGTTTTAAATATCTGAAATAGATAAATAAACTATTTATGGTTATATAAATCTATTAGTGAAATTTAGTGCAACAAAAAACATCATTTGTGTGAATGCATTGCTACATATTATACGTTCAAACACTTCTTCTAAGCTGTAAGACGGAAAAGGTTAAAAGAAAAATTTGGAAGAAATATTAGAAAAGTCAGAGATCCCATTTAATATTTCTTGTGTATAATTGAAGCTGTAATAATGCACTTATATTTTCTAAATAGCTTGCCGTAAGCAGGAAATTATAAGTCTAATTTATTTTTTTTTTATTTCTAAGAAAAAAATTATTAAGAGCTAACACCAAATGTTTTAAATATGTAAAATAGATAAATAAACTATTTATGGTTATATAAATCTGTTAGTGAAATTTAGGGGAACAAAAAACGTTATTTGTCTGATTGCTTTGCCACATATTATACTTTCAAACACTTCTTCTAATCTGTAGGACGGAAAAGGTTAGGAAGAAATATTTGGAAGAAATATTAGAAAAGTCAGATATCCCGTTTAATACTTGTTGTGTATAAGAGCAGCTGTAATAATGCACGTATATCTTTCTAAATAGGTTGCCGGAAGCAGACGAATATACGTCTAATTTCTTATTTGCCTTTCTTTTTTTTTTTTTTTTTGTTGGTTTTATGTCTATGAAAAAAAAATTATTAAAAACTAACATCAAATGTTTAAATATTTCTAATGAGTAAATAAATTATTTATGGTTATATATAAATCTATTAGTCAAATTTAGAGGAACAAAAAACATCATTTGTCTGAATGCATTACCACATATATTACTTTCAAATATATCTTCTAATCTGTAGGATGCAAAAGGTTAGAAAGAAAAATGTGGAAGAAATATTAGAAAAGTCAGAGATCTCATTTAATATTTTTTGTGTATAATTGAAGCTGTAATAATGCACTTATATTTTTCTAAATAGTTTACCGGAAGCAGGAGAATATACGTCTAATATCTTATTTTCCTTTTGTTTTTGTTTTTGTTTTTTATTTCTACAAAAAAAATATTAAAAGCTAGCATTAAATGTTTTAAATATCTGAAACAGATAAATAAACTATTTATGGTTATATAAATATGTTAGTAAAATTTAGTGCAACAAAAAACATCAGTTGTCTGAATACATTGCCACATATTATACTTTCAAACACTTCTTTTAATCTGTAGGACGGAAAAGGTTAGAAAGAAAAATTTGGAAGAAATATTAGAAAAGTCATAGATCCCGTTTAATACTTGTTGTGTATAAGAGCAGCTGTAATAATGCACGTATATCTTTCTAAATAGCTTGCCGGAAGCAGGAGAATATACGTCTAATTTCTTATTTTCCTTTTGTAAATATGTTTCTCTTTTCGGACTATCCATCTTTCCTAAAAGTATTTTTAATCTGAAAAGTTTTTGAATTGGCAGCGAAACATTCCCAGCAATAATTTTTCTTCTTTCTTTTTATCTTTATATCTCTCTGAAGAATAAAGTGCTTTTCCAGTATCGTAAAAACTTTCCGGTGAACAAAATGCCCGCTGAAAAAAAGAACCAGTTTAGCTTTTTTGATGTATACATTTCATAGCTTCTAAGATCTTAAAAGCTTAACCCGGAAAGTTTGACTTGTTTTGATATATTTTAAGAATGGAAGTAGACTTAGTTTCCAACTTTCTGTCTGCACTTTAAGTTATTTCAAATTTGTAAGCAACAGTAGTTAAAAAAACAGAAATATGTTTTTCTTGGAAATAGGCTTTAGACGAGAGGGATAATACTGGTTTCATTCTTCGGATTTAATATGGGGAGGAGGGTATCTAAGCCTTTCCTAATTCAATATTTCTCATAAATGTATATTAAAAATAGAGTTAATCAGTATTGTGTAGGGAATTTTCAGGTTTTATTTTAAGTAACACAGATGAAATACTTTTGATGAAATGATTAAAATATGATCAAAATATCGATTTCTTGCAGGATAAGTTATTAGTTTAATCTTTTTGCACATTTATGCAAAATTTGAAATCTTTATCTTCAATAATTCAAAATATATTCACACTTTTTATAGGAAATCAGAAATTTAAAGACACATATGTCCTTTTATTATAAGCTTATGATTCTTTCTCCTAACGTAAAAAGTGAAGATATTATAAAGTTACTAGCATATAGCCCGTCATATGATTGGATCAGTAAACCAGCGCAATATGGTATATGTATGAAAATATTATATATATATATATATATATATATATATATATATATATATATATATATATATATATATATATATATATATTGTGACGTTCTGAAGTAGGGGTAGGCGAAGCCATTAATGATACAGGTTGGACAACTGTTTACTCTTGATTAAATACTTTATTCGAGTGAATAATTCTGTACAGCTATGTACAGGTTTCAGTAGATTCTAAATCTTCTGAGATCTCGTGCTGAGATAATGTAACACAATTACAGTGCGTGGGTACAGTGAAGCTAGTATTTCTTGAACACTGGAACAGTTCGCTAATTAGTGCCGGTTCGAAACGCTGACAGTATAACCTCCGGGCTGACGATCAGTACAGTCGGCTTCCACACTAAGATCCAAACTCTCAGAGTGCGTATCATGTTGTAGTTCGTTGAGAAAACTCAGGATGCAAAACGATCCAAAATGAGAATAACGGTCACTATCAACGACCTACTTCTATGCACAAAGTAAAACAAAAAAATATTAAGATAACGTAAATATGATACCAAAGTCGAAAGTCGACTTCTTAACAAAGCAGAGACATTGGCGGTCTCTGAAACAAGCAAAACTCCGGAAATCGGAGAGACGAGTGGACTCCTCTCGAGCTCCACAAAACAGCTCAAAATCAACTCTCAAGAAAAAGCCCCATCTTGGCTCCGCCAATCTTCTTTTATAGTAACCCCGGTTCCTTTCACGTGATTCTTCCAGAACCTTCCAGACCCAGGGTGACGCAATCTTGCGGTCACTCCTCGCCTGGATCAGCTGATCCGTTTCCAGATGTGGTCGAAAGGTCGTCTTTAAGTCAACCGACCAAAACAACTTAAATTCCTTTTGCGGTACTGGTAACGGGGAACAGATGTGAACCATAGCATCGCTCGATTAATAATTATTACCCGAGTCTTTTCACTCAAATAGCCCTCACAAAGGCTCAGACACGCTGGCTCCAGCGTACCGACAGTTTTCAATTACGTCCATTTAAGCGTAAGTCGTGGGTTTGTCGACGGGACCTAGTACACAAATGGCTATTGTTAGGATCACACTCTTCTACCTGCCGCTAACCGTAATTGTCCGCTGCGAAAGGTCACCTTCCGTTCTTCTTTCGCTAGGGTCATGTAACGGATCGTTACAATATATATGTATGTATGTGAGTGTGTGTGTGTGTACATTTACAAGTATGTGAAATTGGTGTAGGGGTATGATATACATACAGATTAAGTCTTTATTATAACAATCTTTCTAACTATCTTAGTATCCATTATCTAAATATATAATGTTTAATAACATATGTATGTATACATACAAATAAAACGATATAAGTGGTCTCAGGTAAGTGGCTTATATTAAAGTCATAATATTAAAATCTTAGTAGTATGACAAGCTAATAAGAAACATGCTGTTCTTTTTCGCAGTTTTCTATTCTTTTCAAATCCTTAATATAGATTTCCCTGTCAGATAAAAATTCCTTTCCTACGAAACTATCTGATTTTTATCGCCTTCATTGATGTATGACATAGAGCCTTCAAATTTTTCTACAAACTGGGACTTCTTATCTAATGTCATCTCAAAGATATAAAACTTTCCTGAAAAGAAGCAGCATAAATTATTTGCTCCTCCTAGGAGACATTAGGAGTAAATTGCCATTTAAAGCTACCAATAATTAAGGCTCGAGAAAATTCTCTTATCTCTTAAATGGTTTCAAACGCACAAACAAACTAATATTCGAAATGTTAAGATAGGTTTTGAAAAAAAATGAATATGGATTAAAGTATTTAATAAATTATTCAGAAAGAGACAATGCTTTGTATTGGGGTTGTAATTAAGTCCATTTGGAATAAAGGGGAACAGTCCTAAAAAGATAAGTCAGGCAGTTATAGCTGAAGAATTTTATTTTGTCTTCTTAATTACTCCTTTACATCGTTTTTTGTACTTGAAGAAACTTGCAGAAAAATCTGCTAGCCTAATTTTAAGAGGAATAGAAATCGTAATAACATATTTATTCTGTATTTTATTCTAGGGAAGAAAGATTTAGTTTGTTCAAGCAGTTTTTATCTGACACCGATCATGTTTAAGGACTATTTAAAACAAATAGCAGATAAATTAATTAGAAAAATGTATAACAATATATTAATTTTAAATAAATTATATTTTATATAAATTAAAAAGCTTTCTAATGAGAATTTTTTAAGACAGCTACCACAGCATACATGCATAGCATTTCAAATATTTGTATAATCTAAAAGTTTAGTTTTAAAGAAATTTAGGATAGAAAAATAATTATATTCAGGAAAAAAATATAATTATTAAGCGATGATCTGAACTCTAATATTAAAACGCTTACTCTTTCTCATTCATCTTATTTATTAGATATGAATATCGAATTTTACTTAGCTGACAGCCTATGGTCATTAAAGCAAAGTTTTTAGAATTTTGTTAAAGACTGTCCTTTTCTCTTATTTACTCTTCCTTTACTTTCATCGACCACGAATTATCATGATGCAATTCTTTACAGCAAAAGCTTGTTCAATTTATACATTTACTTACGTGCTGCATTCATTATCTAGGCTAAGTATAATATTATTGCTATATTATT
>CM063510.1:77708866-77711366 GCA_032207245.1 Pardosa pseudoannulata
TAATAAATATAATTAAATATAATTTACCAGTTATAAATATATTTTTATTCCTATAATACATTAAATATAAATATGTTCCTATAATACTATAAATATAATATATATGTAATATTTATATAATATTTATTATATAAATATTATATAATTATATAATATATATATATATATATATATATAATAAAATATAATATACGATGTATAATATTTAATAATAAAATATATAATAATATTATATATTTTATTGTATATTTTAAATATATAAATACATAATATATATAGCATATATAATATATATATAAAATATATATTATATTTTAAATTTTTTAATAATATTATGTATTTATAAAATATATAATATTTTATTATAAATAAAATATAATAAAATATAATATATATATATATATATTATATATTATAATATATAATATATTATAATTATATATTATATAATTATAATATATATTATAAATATGTATATTATATAATATATATATAATATTTATTATATATAATATATACAATAAATTCCTATAATACAATAAATATAAATATATTTTTATTCCTATAATACATTTTCAGTCAAATTCATTTAAAACTTTAAAAATTAATTTCCAGTCCCCGATCACCTTAAGAAAACTTTCTTTTCCTTCCTTCCAGAAACAAACAATAAGAGAATGCAAACGCTTTCCAGCAGACATCCTTTGTTTTCTCTGTAGAAACTTCTAACAAATCTACATTCAACTTGACATCAAATATCTTTCTCTGTCTGAATAATAAGCCAATGAACTCAAATTATTTTTTGTTCCTTTTTTTGCTAAAACGGAATGATGTTGATTCAATGACATGACAACCATGCCAATTTTTCTGTTCATTAATCTTACGAATATACTCCCATTTTTTTCGGCTCGATTACAGTCTGGGCCATTCACTATTTAGCTTGCCAATTTTCGTACGACCAATTTGCGTAACCCCGGGTAACTTAAGCTGCTTTCCGGGATTTGATTTATTTTTTTTTACGTATGTTGGTTTGTGGAAATCGTAGCTACTGTTTAACTTATCTTTTTTATTTATTCTTCTAATTCATTAAAATTAATATTATGTTTAATTTATGTTAAGATTTAATTATTATGTTTAATAAATAAATAAAGTTTAGCTTAAAAACACATTGTCTATTTAAGATTATTAAGGTCTATTTAAGGTTATTAAGGTCTATTGAAGGTTTTGAATAGGTTTTAAAGTTCATCTGTTATTACTAATTGTCGTTATACATACGCACCTGTTCATCTCTGCAGCTATGTATATGACACAGTCATACATACACACATTTTTAAGCACAAACACACCCATACACAGGCGTATATATATATATATATATATATATATATATATATATATATATATATATATATATATATATATATATATATATATATATATATATATATATATATATATATATATATATATATATATATAATATATATATATATATATATATATATATATATATATATATATATATATATATATATATATATATATATACTTATGTTGGTTTGTGCAATGCGTAGCTACTGTTTAACTTATCTTTTTTTATTTATTCTTCTTATTAAAAAATTTAATTATTATGTTTAATAAATAAATAAAGTTTTTACTTAAACACGCTTTAATGTCTATTTAAGTTTATTAAGGTCTATTTAAGGTTTTGAAAATGTTTAATGTTCATCTGTCATTACTAATTGTCGTCAAACATACCCACCTGTTCATCTCTGCAACTATGTATATGGCACAGTCATACATACACACAAACACACACACACACACACATATATATATATATATTTATATATATATATATATATACATACATATATATATATATATTATATATATATATATATATATTATATATATATATATATATATATATACATATATATACATATATATATATATACATATATACATATATATATATATATATATATATATACATATATATATATATATATATATATATTTATATATATATATATATATACATACATATATATATTCTTGAGGTGATATATATTTAATTTAATTAACTATGTTTTTAGTTACATGAGCCTTTTTAGAAATTTCCTATAATTTGCTTTCCAGAAACAATTTGAATTAATTTTCCTTAAAAATTATCAATTGTTTATTGCTGAAAATATGAAATGGGAGACGTAAAGACCTATTAAAAGATGTGTAAAAATGATGTTACGTTGGCCTAGTGTTTGGGTAAGAAATTAAATTATCATTAAGAAACACATAGAAAATAGGTCTTGATTAAATGATTTTATACAATTAAATAAATGCGGAAGGAATACATCTGGAATCAACTTATCATTTGTAGATATTTCTCGAGTCGGTGTCGGTCCTAAAAAAAATGGCGAAGCATTTTCTGTGAAGGGTTCTCCTACAAACCATGGACGCCAGCCGTTCACCTTTTATTCTTCTTGTAACAACCTTGTCC
>CM063510.1:77716366-77738866 GCA_032207245.1 Pardosa pseudoannulata
TAAGATTTAAAATGTATACCCAAGTCTATCGTAAAGCACTTTTATTGACTTTTTTTATATATACATATATATGTATATATATATATACATATATATATATATGTATATGTATATATATATATAAATATATATATATATATATATATGTATGTATATAAATATATGTATAAATATATATATATATATATATATATATATATATGTATGTATATAAATATATGTATAAATATATATGTATATTTATATGTCTATATATATACATATATATATATATACATATATATATATATTTATATGTCTCTATATATACATATATATATACATATATATATATAAATATATATATATATATATATATGTGTGTGTGTATATAAATATATGTATAAATATATATATGTATACATATATATATATACATAAAATATTAATATCGCTTTTCAAAAACCAAATGTGGGTTTTTAGTTAAGTAATAAAATATATATAAACTTTCATTCCTCTACCCTGCAGACTCCTTCATTTCGAATTATCAAATGTGGTATACCTATTTTCAAGGTTGTGAGCCAATATGACTCATAGAATGTATATGAAAATAAATAAATATAGTAATAAATATAGTATAAAGTAAATATAAATTGTAAAGTATATAAAGTATATAAAGTATAGTATAAAGTAAATATGGAGAAGAAGTCAGGTAGGGAGCACTCCAAAACAATTAGACAGTTATTGGACAGAAGAAAAGAATATATTTAAATGTTGCCTGTGTAGTGAAAATATTTTGCTATATATCCTTAATAATGTTAAGTAGAAATTTTCATTTAATTTTTTATGTAATTACTATCTCACTATAAATCTACAATAAAACGAAAGTATTTAACGACAGATCTCAAATTATTTAATTTAAATATTTTCTAATATTTCTTATAATTAAAACACTTGTTGAGTTTTAGAAAGGAAAAGAATAAACAATGTTATTGTTTTTCCTTAAACTTAATCAAATCATTTACTAAGGACTTTATACTAACTGTTAGTTGAATTAAAGCAGGGATTCTTCTAATGAAATAGGACGAACGATGGTCTAGCTGATCTTTGGAATAAGAGCTCGTAGGTTCGAATCTCACTGTGATATGGATGTTCGTAGACGTTCGGAATCGACTTTAAGCAGTAGGTACAGGTCTCATTAGCCCTCGTGTTACAAAAAGTAGACCATAGCACTCAAAACCAAACCTTTAACCCTCCGAGTGGAACACACCGAGGAAAAAAAAGTCTCCAAAAATACGCTATAGTGTTATTGTGTCGGTGACCAAAGTGTTCTATGATTTTTTACTTCACCCTTTGTCGACTAGATTGGAATATGGGAACCCTCCCTCGTTATTGTTCCTTTACTTCCGTCTATAAATAGATATATAAATAGACATTATAGATTGTTAATTTTTAATACACATAAAGCTCATCAAGTCTCGACGATCATACCATAAGAAATAATGGATTCTAAAAGTACAAAAAATATAAATTATTATAATTTCGTAAAAAAAAATATAAATCATTCTATTAAAGAATATTTTTATATTCTTTAATAGAATGATTTATATTTTTTTACGAAAGTCATCCAAGCTATTTAAGTGGTGCAATTAGAGATACATCTGCTACCGCAAACGAAATACTTCGAAACAGATTTACAAAGACTAGAAACGCTATCAGCGTCTATGTGCCTCAGGGAGAAAGAGTGCATCCCTCAATGAATATCAGTCAAAGAGGGGTGCAGTTCCTAAACAATCAACCTGACCCTCCTACCTCAAAACTCCATGGGAGGAAACACTGGCAGAAATGTACAATACATCCATTTTCGGAAGGTTTTTGGAGGTCGAAAATTGTACTTGACAACCGCTTTGAAGACATCATCGGTTTGGCGGAATTGTACGCGCGAACCGCTTAGAGGGTTAATGAAAAAGAGAAATAAGGCTCTAAATATACAGCATATGATATTTATTTCTTTGTATAAGGTCATTTATACATTAACATATCTTCTTAATTTAGACTATTAGTACACTTTCATGTAATAATAAAATACACTGATATAAAATATCCAATGTAACTAATATCCTACAAATTGTTTTCTGAAAACAAAAATCATTTTATAAATAATTTTAAAAACTTACGTGGGCTATAATAATTTATTTCTTCTCATGTGGTAATAAATGTAATAAACTGGGTATAAAGGATGATATACTACGTTAATTATGATGCTTTTCATTACTAGCGAGACGACCCAGGGTGTGTCAGTGCCTTCCTTTTAAAATTCCCTCCTTGATCATTTATTCTTCATTCTGAATCTCGTTCATTTCACTAGTAGATAAAATATAAGGTTCTACCAAATCAGGTCATTTCAGTAGTGGTAGGACTTCTTTTCTAGTTCCATTAACCTTATACTGTAAAACTCTTTTAACAAAGTTGTTAACAAAGTTTCTGCAACTTATTTGGACGAAATGGACCATCCGATTCACATTTTGTCCTTAGTCTAAACATTCAATGCAACTTGTAATGCTTTAGAGCAGGGGTCGGCAACCTGTTTGTTCTTAAGGGCGCAATACTAAATTTGAAAATCACCGAGGGCGCATATTTTACAGATAATCAACAGGTATAAATAGGCATTAAAAAAAACAAACAGATTTTTTATAACTTTATTTTGTTGGTGTCATACATAATGATACATATAATTCAGTGTGAAACTTGGGTGTTCATATTTTCAGCTAATTCCTTATAATTGGGGATATATTTAGAGTTCCCGGTCCTTAAACAATTATCTAAATGTGAGTCATTAAGCTTTGTTCGGTATTTTGATTTCAAATTTTTCATATTTGAGAACAAAGAATCGCAATTGTATGTTGCACAATATGAATAAATTTTTAGCGCACATTTCCTTAAAATAGGATACTTAATTTTATCGACTAAATTCCAAAACATTTTATCATTACTATGCGCTTTTAAAATAATATCACTTTGCAAGTTTATTATTTCTAATTCTAGGTCTTCGATTTTATGAAGCTCGAAATGCACTGAAACTAATTCAAGGACATCATCTTCAGTAACATTGAATGGATTTATGAAAAATATTAGAACGGGTTCTAATGCTGCAAAATCATCAAATCTAGAAGAAAACTCTTCTATTACCTTATCTATAATTTCTAAATATGATGTAGCAGTAAAATTTTCGTTATTTAAATTTAAACTCTCAACAGTATATTTTATATTTGGGATATGGGATAATGATTTTTTCAATAGATGGGATTTCAACAACACTAACTTGCATTTGAATGTCCTAAACTCAACTGACTACTTGCTGTATATCGCCGTTTGACAAGAATAAGTAAATCATTCTGGCTATCATACATTTACATTAGTCCAGCGAGGACGCATTAAAAATCGATCGGGGGCGCCATGGCGCCCGCGGGCGCCGCGTTGCCTACAACTGCTTTAGAGATATGTATTCTTTCTTGTTTTTCCCAATGGGACAAAATAGATGCGTGACTAATTTCTTCCATTTCTTCTCAGGTACATTTCTTGCTGCCTTAACTGTGCTGTGTGGCTGCCAAACGGAGTACGAGGACCGTTGCACGGCCTTCCTCTACAACGTGCTGGCCTCGTTTCTGCAAATGCTCACCGCGCTCATAGTCATTGGATGGGTGTGGAGCATCATGTGGGGCATCACCTTCGTCAGCATCAGCAGTAAGTATACTTCCCACAACTTGACAAGCGTTGATTTAAATTCCGATTTTGTCGCTTTATAACTGAATTGTACCCAATATAAAGCCTTTGGCCGAAATTCTGTGTTTTTGAAAAAATCGGATTTAGTAACATCACTTGCATTATCAATTTATATTTTTTATTTTGAGAATAACCGTTATTTTATACAAATTTAGTCCATTCCTTTATCCTGGATTAAAATTATGATATTGGCATGTGTATTTTTTACCCTTCTTATAAATTGCATTATACTCAGTCCTAGTGTTAAAAACATTGTCAAAATACAGTGTTGTGCAATAATTAGTAAAATAACTGATTTACGAACTGAACTTTATTTCAAAATCTTACTTTTTTTTATCTTTTTGCTTCCTGTTTATCAAATGAAATTTTTTGTTTCAATGATTTCGGTATTTTGTTCTGGAAATATCTATTGTTTATATGTGTTTGGTATTTAACTTCATTGTATCTGGTCTGGACCTCGGAACAGACGCAGATGGGGAAGGAGTACCTCCTTACAATAGCGATCTCCGGTTACAGAACCTCTGTCGAAAACGTGGAACTCAGTTCACCCGTTCAGCATAATGCTTCCCCAGACAAGAACTCCAGGACCACCATAACGGTGTCTTTCCCTGATGTTACTACGATAAAACCGGGTCCCGACCTCTCTCCAAATCAAAACATATTGAGAATCACTTTTGGTACTGATCCGACTCTCATCCATAAAGAGTACAAGACTCCATTGATCAGTTGTCCAGTTTTTGTTATCTCTGCACCATTGTAAACAGTGGCGTCAGTGGCCAACTTTCAACGGGAGGCAGCGTTTAGGACATCGGGAGAATAGTCCCCCTTTATTAAGGCAACTGGCCACAATAAACCGCGACACTTGTCACCCCGTTGCTTTAAAGAGTTGCTTAGCAATAGCGCTTGCTGACTTTTCGCCTGCAGTACAATATATCTGTCAACCCCTGCAGTTGTAGTCCTCGGGCGACCACCACGAACCTTTCTAACAACTGTACCTGTGGTTTGGAACGCTTTCCAAGCTCGTGAAACGACACTTTTGTTGATTCCGAACTCTGCAGCTACACTGGTGACAGTATACACCTCCTCCCGCTTTCCGATAATTCTTCCACGTGTGAAGTAGTCCAGGTGATTTCTTCTACCCATTTTTCATGAACTCACTCTCTGGCACTTGCAGCGAATATGTTGAATTGCATCTCGTCCTTCCTTTTATTCTATTGTTGATCTGCACACGCCGACATCAAGCGTTTTGCGTACGCTCACTTCGCCTCTGACATTTCGTTCCTGATATTTGCATTCGCATGACGTTTGTACTGACTAATGTGATGTCCAGACCTCCTTTTCTGAAATTTCATGGCTAACTGCTAAATTTTTACATTGTTGCTTAAGTTTTGCACACCAGTGTAATACCCATGGTGGAGCCTTAAATTTGAAAGTAATAAAAATTTAAGAAAAATGATGAGAGATACTAGCATTGAAATAGTGTTAAACATTTTGCGATACACTAATATCGTTAGCATCAGCAGATAGCAGTCTTCTTTTTATAAAACATATATACAAAACAAACATATATACTCAGGCTAGATTTAATTTATGATGCTGACGAGTATATTTGTTAACATTCTGGAGTCGCACCGATATCAGACCAAGATTAAGTTAACACCCACAGAGTAGAGTTTCCCCGTGAAAAATAAAAACATTGTATTACAAATTAATCAAATTGTATTACAAATTAATTAATTCTTTCCTTTAAGAGTCTGATTGGTTAAACCTTTTACAAATAGAAGGTTAGCCCCATATCGTATATAGCTAAAACTGTCAGCCGTGTCCAGCTCTCAGAGATGTAGAATTATGTTTATTTTGTGTTGTTAATTATTTAATGTGTTAATTGTTTCGTACCTTATTGTTTGTTTTCTGACTGAGTAGATTTTAATTACAATTTTGGGGGCTAGCCGATTTCTGATTTAAAATCTTCTTTGTCACATTCTCCTATTTTCTGTTTAATAACATATATTTTATTCCGAACAGTTGGATTATTTTTCTTTGAGAATACCTATCCCATATGCCCTGTTGTCTTTTAACCCTTTTCTAGCAATATGTCATATTTAATACGATTTTGTTTACAATATTATATCTACCGTATCTTACTTGATACTTTAATATGAGGATATGCGGGCCATAACGTCCCTTCTCATTCCGTAACATATGAAATATGTGGGGCACTAAATTGGAAACGAATCAATATCGAATGTGATACACTAGAAGTGAATGTTTTTCCATTGCTGTAGTATTGACCCCATTCTTTTTACTATTCTGGCATTTGAATTGCTAAATGCCGTGAGAAATCCTTTCCTTTTGATATTTTGATTCTTATAAAGTATTTCTTAAAGTTACTTTTTATGTAATGTTGCCTTTTTGTCTGATAAAGTTACAGTTACGACTTTCGGCTACGTCCACTATTTGAACTCCAAGTTAGAATTTTTCTAAAGTGTCTTTTTTAGTATAAGTCAAATATATAAACTTTTTATTTAATTCCTCGCAATACATATCATTTAACTACGCTTATAGACATTTTTCTTTATGTTCATTCACAAAAGAACTTTATAACATACAATATTAAAACCTTTTTCAACATCTCTACTAAAGGAAATATTTATGGTAAACTGGACTCATACTGTTTGTATTACCATTGCTTGTTCGGCGTTATTACTATAGCTATCGCATCTTATAAGCGTGTTACTTAGCACAGTAGGGTGTGAAACTGAAGTTTAAAAATCTAGAACATAAGCTTTTGTTTAACATAATATTTTAGGGTACGCTGGATTCATACAAGTTGAATTATCTTTGTTTGTTAGGCGTTCTTAGCAATAGCTATCATGCCTAATAAACGTGTTGCAATAATTACTTACCATGGTAGAGTGTGGAATTGAAGTTTAGAAATCTAGAACATAACTATACTAGAGTATTATGTACCAATGACTTATACCAAGCTTGCTGAGATAACACAAGGAATAAGACACCAGATACAAACGAGCGGAGACTTACCCTTTTTCAGACTCTTTATTAACAATTCTATTTTTGATGAAGAACAATTTGGTGAAGCAAATAAAACAAATTGAGTATCAATAGGGAGTCTCCATATATTGCTGGAAATGTTGGATCAACTCCCTGCCTCTGATGACGCTATCTGTTCAGATGAAAAAAATGGTGGAGCACTTCCTCTGATGAAGTTATCCGTTCGCTGCGTCTTGGCCTGCTTTTTCTCTGAAGGGGACTTTAAATCTACCGAACAAAATCCAATGACTACTGTTGCCAGGGCCAAAGACGACTGACCCGCGTTAGCTACCCCTTTTGTCCAATGGGGGGGTCGAAGGTGGGGTCACTGACATCGCTTTTGTCATTCGGTCAGACAGGCGACTAGAATCTGCACACGGACAAAACGCATTCGAACTCTGATTGGTCAGGGGGAGTTCATCTTTTCTGATTGATTGCGATGACTGTGTTCTGAAAACATTCAATGCAAATTTAAAAAGACATGATCTATAATTATACATGGAAGTTCCGTCACCTTCCTAAAAACTGGATAATAGTTATTTGTGAACTAAATATATCCACCCTGTATATATAGATCTCTCTGTAAACAAGTACCAAATATTTTTTGACATTATACAAAAACTTAAACGTTTATACTGAAGCAACTTTTTTTTTCATTTTATAGCATTAATAGGGTTTTAGGAGATACCTTTTATAAAAGTGTTGCATTAAGATGGCTTAAATTCTTGAAAATTTCTAATAAATGATATGGTTGAACTAGAATAACTAATAATTTAATATAAATTATAATACACTAAATTATTGGTAGATATATCACAAATTAATAAATAAATACCACTAACATTATATAAATAATGAACAATGTAGTCCAGCAAATAATAATTTAAACTAAATTTAACTCTTATTAAAATTAAAAATCTTTTTTCAACATTCGTGGCAAGTTAAACTGCGGGATGGTAAATATTTCATTTTAAAGTGAAATGTCCGTACAAAATTTCAGTTACTATTAAAATTGTATAACATTTTTTGAAAAAAACTGTACTATTTTTATTGAAACAATATTCTGTGTTATATTGATTCCACTGCAATATGACACAGAAATATTTCTCGGTTCTGGCGCTAGACAATCGTATTTTTTAAAAAGGACTTCGTATGTCTACGAGCCAATCAGAGCTCGAGTGCGTTTTGTCCGGGTGCAGATTCTAGTCGCCTGTTTCGGTCAGTCTCCCGCGATTGCGTTGTCCAATAGTGTAACTCATTGTTACATAGAAGTACTAAGTTCGTTCTTGTGCCTAGCTTTACCTTATACTTCCCTAATGTTTAACAAAAATCGACGACAGATGACAATACATGAATATCATTGTTTTATTTTACAACGTGAAAAAAGGGTTCACCTATTTGTAACTTAGTAAACCATAATTTCTTAGTAATTCGTTTACAACACTTTTTGTAATTCTTTTTTAATTTAAGATATGAAAAATAAAGTTCTACTTAAAAGCGCAGTATAAAAAATTTTTTGTTAAACCAACTGCTTTCATGGAAGCTTAATTGGCATGCCAAGTTCTTCGTGAAATTTTGGTATCTTTTATCTAGCAACTCACTCAAATCTTCTTCAATCTTAACATTTGCTTGAGTTGCAGTTTTAGAGTTGTAGGTTTTTAGTTTATTTGTTTTATGAAAAGTATCATCAGTTTTGAATATGATTATAATATATAGGTAATATCTCCGTTAACCGTACACAAGTTCAAATTGCCAAATATTACCAAATATAGCACTTACGTGATAAATAAATTATGATGGATAAAATGATATATCTAGAAATATTTTTATGAAAAATTAATACAACCTGCAAAATTGTTATAAAAAAACCACGTGATATAATTAATTATGCATACCCAGACTGAAGGCTGGTTGACAAGAGGCTAGTATTTAAATATAATTTAATCCATCTTTAATTAACCTTTATTAATTATATTTTAATCATAATCTCAGAACAAGCAAAAATTCAGGTAACATTATACTTAAATTTCGCTTTAAAACTCATATTAAACTTAAAAATAAACTATAAATAAGCTATTAAATTTATTTATTTATTATTTATTTAAATATAATTTAATCCATCGTTTAATTAACCTTTAAAAATTATATTTTAATCATAATCTTAGAACAAGTAAAAATTCAGATAACATTATATTTACATTTTGCTTTAAAACTCAAATCTAACTTAAAGCATGTATTTAAGCTAAGAATGGTAAAGAGTTTTTGCTATTTTCAATTGATAGATAGAAACCAGTATACAATTTTATCGGACAATGAAAATTACTTTCGGGAAATAAAATTCCTTTAAGTGTAAAAAGAATGCCTTTGTTTAATGCTTTTTAAAAGAAAGTTTAATTACCTCTCCTAAAGAGGTTTTACTTCATTTTAAAATTTTACTATTGATAATTATTTCTCTTTAAATTTACATTTAAATGGAAAGTTTATTTTAATTAAAACTCTCGGTTTTAATTGCAATAATACAATGCAGTCATTAAATAAGTCGAAATTTTAAGTTAAGTACAAACCTATAAATTCTTTTGTCTTAAACTTTTGTTCTAAAATTTATTTAATCATCATTTTTCACTAGATAGTTTTAAAACACTCGAAAGTACAAAAATTATCTTTCATTACCTATTTTACAAGTGTTTAAATTTAAAGTATTTTGTTAAATTCAAAGAATTTTATATCTACAATTCTTTTATCAATACTCACTTTAAATACTGCCGGGGCTTATCATAAATAATTGTAGAGTGTGTTCCATAAGAGCGTGTCGTCTATTTCTCTGAAAATACAAACAAATTAGTTAAAAATACATTTGTATCGGGTAGTATACATATTAAATTGGAATGTATTTCACCTAATAAGGTGTCCAGTCGCAATTATTATCGATTATGCAAAAATCACTTCATCATTCGATTTTGACGTTGAGCGGTGTTTACCCCGTTCCGGTAGGTCGTCAATATTTTGCACCGCTTTATAATGTGATACCCACTTTTTAACGAATGATATAAATTCTATTGGCTCATGAAAACCAATCAAATTCTTCCTAGCACTTAGATGGATCCTTCGGATTTAACGGTTTTATCTTACTATACATCTCGAATGCTTCTATTTTCTCTTGATTTAATGTATTAAAAAAGATGTTATTAATTTAGTTATAACTTATCTTAACCTAGTGTGTTCTTTAACCTACTGTGTTTACCTCTTAAATTGCTTACCTAACCTTAGTATATTCTGTCAACTTAAACTTCATTATGTGTTTTTCTTGCCTTCACTGAACTCTTGAACCTTAGCTTATTATAAACTAAATTTTACTTGTTATATCTCCTAACATCAATTCAATTCTTGTCCTCAATATCGTGTTGCAATATATCAGTTATGTCTCATTCCATACATTCACAGTAATCTGACTTAGAGGGATTGGCCCATTAAAGTCAGGTTTGAGAGCTCCAGAGCGATGTCCACAGCGATGTTGACGAATGCATCCGACTTTCTCATGTACCGGGATGCAGCTGCACAAGACATTTTTGGTCCTTTTGGATGGTTACACAGAAACACTGTCTCAAAATGGCACTCATTTTGGAATTGTTGATTTAAACACAGCAAAACAAATTGAATAAAGAATATAACCATAAAGCATTCTTCTCTAATGTTTGAAAAACACGTACAATTAAGCAGGTATCTGCGAGCTATCTATTGAGGAAGTTATGAGGGACACGCTCTTATGGAACAGACACTACATACTTTAATCATTTGAAATATTGCTTAAGCTTATAACAAATTACTACATATAGTTATATGTTGAAGGCATTATATTAAAACTAATTTTATTTTTCTTAATCTTTTAGTTTATCCTGTCATAGTTATTTAGAATTTGCAATTCAAAACTTTCATTTCAACGTCAATATCAATGACAGTGTTTTTTTTAAATGAGATAGGAATGTTAAAAATATCTGTGTAACTGTATTATAAAATATTTCTAATCATTATTAGAAGTAACAATTGTATACATTTTAAGAAAGTAAAAGCATTTAGAATTCTTTTAACACTAGATTTGCGGTCCAAGCCAATTTGACTCATTAAAAATTTGATCACTTTTATAATATATATATATATATATTTTATAAATTATATATAAATATTATTTATATATTTATATATTATATATATATATAAATATATTTATATATACATATATATTTAATATAAAATAAATAAATACATATATACATATATACATTATACATATATAATATATATTATACTAATATATTTATAAATTTATATATATATATATATATATATATATATTATATATATATATATATATATATAATATATATATATATATAACTTTAATACCACTTTTCAAAAACATACGTTGGTTTTTAGTTAAGTAATAAAATATATGTAAACTTTCATTCCTCTTCCCAGCAGACCCCTTCATTTCGCATTATCAAATGTGGTATACCTATTTTTAAGGTTGTGAGCCAATTTGACTCATAGAATGGTTTAACAATTAATCGCATAACATGAAATTTATTGGTCGACTCATGTAAATATTTCACGAAAAGATTTTATTTTCCAATTGCCTGAATATCTAAGAAGTAAATATAGATAAGAAGTCGAGAACACTGCCATTCCAATGACAGAAATTCATGCTACTGACGCACGGAAGAATTGTCAAGTTCAACAATCATGCAAAAGAAACAGATGTAGAAACCATTGTGCTAAATGGAATAGAAATATATATTTGCGGAAAATCTATTTAAAAAACAGATTTTATATGTAAAAAAGGTTTTCCATGAATTTTTTATAATAAGCATTTCATTTAAATTAATTTCGAACTATTTTCTTTGCAAAACACTTCAATTTTCTTGTATGAGTCAAATTGGCTTACTTCAGTAAAAACAGGTATATGATCAACATCCGTAAATCTAGTGTTAAATGGAAATCACGTTGAAGTATATGGAATATATTTTATCAGTTAAGTATTATGACCAATAAATAGATTTAAAATAATTCATTTTACCTTCTAGTATGCATGGTAAATAATATGAAATGCAATATGTAAAGCATTGGGAGGGAAATAAGATCAATCTACCACTCTGTATATAATTGTGAAGGCTATAGATTTCAATGACTTTTACAAAAAACAGAGGTTAGGTTTTAGTGTATCGATGGCTTGAGATAAGTGTCACGATAATTGAACAGCTTTCCAGCAGTTCGTGAGCAGTAATCATTATCGCTAGGACATGGAAGAAGATTGGTCTGTTGATTATTAACAAGATGTTGAATGTTCACACCTTATGAAAAAAGTAAATATCGAGGACTTTAACGTTTAATAAGATAAAATAGGTCGTATAAAGACGCATTTGACACCTGATAATATGACGAGATTAAGTGTTTCTGAGCACATATAGTGTTCTTACTTTGTTGGATGTAGCAATTCAAAACAAACAAACTTCATGTGTATCTTTGTGGGCCAAAAGTAAATTTACTTAACAGTTGAGTTGAAAAGTTCGTAGGCTAACATAGAAAAAAAAACTTTTTATGATAAAATTTGATTTTATTCTTCATTGTTGTTACCTTCAAGGACTATACAACGATTATAGCGGTCGTACAATTTTTCGATACCATTTTTATAGTACGATTTCTCTTTAGCCTCAAAACAGGTATGGGATAACAATATGGGAGATTACTTCTTCATCGGAGCTAAATTTTTTCCAGCAAGCATTTCCTTGAGGTCTGAGCACATAATAAAGTGCCTGGGGATCAGATCTGGAGAATGCGGTGTATTTGGAAGCAATTCGAAGCCTAATTCATATAATTTTGCCATCGTTTTCATTGACTTGTGAAATGGTGCATTGGATTGTTGAAACAGCACTTTCTTCTCCTTCTAATGGGGCCGTTTTAAAGAGTTTTCGACCTTTAAATGCTCCAATAACGCTATGTAGTAGTTGCTGTTGATGGTTGTTCTGTTTTCAAGATAGTCGATGAATTTTATAACATGAGAATCTCAAAATACTGATGCCATAACATTGTCAGCCGACTGTTGCGTCTTTTCACGCTTTGGAGTTCATTCATCACGTGCAGTCCACTCGATTGACTGTCGATTGCACTCCGGTGTGAAATGATAGAGCCATATTTTATCCATTGTCGCATATCAACTCATAAATTCGGGTTTATTACAATTAAACAGCTTCAAAAACAGCTCAGAATCATTAATTCGTTGTTGTTTTTGATAGATTGTGTTTTGCTAAAAAGCAATGTTTTACTAACACACGAAATTCCTTTTTATCCATTGTTTTCAAAGTAATAAAAGTTGCTTCAGTCAAAATACTATATCTCCTAAATTAATAGTCCTACAGCTGTCAAATTTATACACGTGTCTTTTGAAGGTTAGGGCTAACTAAAAATCATATGGATCGAATACTAGTAGCTCTATCTATGTGTCAGCCTACGAACTTTTCAGCCCAACTGTTACTTGAGTACGAGAACTTTATTATATGACTGTTAAAGAATAGAGAAGAGATTATTTGTCTGATGAATCACAAATCCTTTTACATCGCGTCGAGGACTTGGTAATAATACATCGTTTCCGAGTTGTATAACAGTTGCATCTTTACATTTCAACATATTTTGTTGATAACATCGTTAACAGTTGATCAACAAAATCACATATGGGCAGTCTTGATGGTTTCATCTGAGTATAGAACAGTGGTTCTTAAACTTTTTTCCCCGTGGCACTTAGTTTAAGAACCTTGGAGGTGAATAATTGGTCGTACTCCTAGACAAATAGAAGGAAAAATCTTAGCATACTTCTACATGGCGCAGTGACGATAGTAGACAATGCATTTTACTTTTAAATATCTTTGTGCCGTCTTAAATAATTTCATAATTTTTCTTAATTATTGCCCCTGCATCCGTTATATAATCTCGTCCCACCCCAGATTGCCCCTGAACTCAGTTTGAGAACCATGGATATAGAATTTAAAGACTTTACGGATGACTGTATTAGAGAACATTATAAATACTTTGAGCAGATCAGTATTGCAACTAATATATTAGATTCACGAATGAAATCTGTCTTTTCTCCAATTTTATTCTTCAATGACTACAGTTTTTTCTATGTTACACGCCTAAATGTTTGCTAATAACATTCAATCCGTGTCCCATCATGGATGTTGCTAAAACACAGCTGTGTGATCGAATAGAACACCATCTCGTAGATCGTTAATAACCTTCTTAAATTTACAAGAGTCGAAGCTTAAAACTTTTCTATAATTTATTACTCTTTTAATCCATTTAATCATAAACTGCAGAAGTTTTCCTTAATAAATATACTTATTCTGTATTAAGTAATTAATTATAATCTATTTCGATGACCAGTATATAAAGTTTTTAAATCACGTATTCTGAGTCTATCAACCACAATTTAATATATCACTCTCTCACAGTTTATTTTATAGTATTTCAAAAACTTCACTCGACCCTAGATATCTCTTAAAAGGAAGCAGTTTATAAAGTATTAAACAAGAAAAAAGGGTCAGAGCTATTGTTAAAAATTTAGTACCAAATTAAAAAATTTTCCCTCAGATGAAAGAAGATTGAAAAGGCCAGTAGCTTTTATTTATTTTTAAACCATTAAACTCCACTTCTTTACGAAAAGAAAAAAAAACATTTTTTTGTTTAGCTGCATAGCTGTAGTAAGTACTACAGAAAGAAGGGGGAAAATGCTCTCCCAATAAGAATGAAAAATTATCACGCTAATTATTTTTGATTGAAAGTATTTCCTATATTCCCGAGAAATATTTCATTTTATTATAAGCAAAAATAATAAAATTTGAAATCCTCCATTACTGCACTTCATTTCAAATTCGCTAAATGTTCTGCCGATAAAAGTACGTGTGTTAAATGCCAACGAAGCAAACCCGCTTTAGAAAAAAAAATTTTATCAATAAAGCTTTTTGATTTTTTGCCAAGTTAATGTTTTAAAAAACTTTACGGATAAATCTTTAAATTTTACGTCACGATCAGAGATTATTGGCCAGCTGTCTTTTAGATAAAAATTTCAATATATTTATGTTTAAAGAAGAAATTTGGAATCCTCTTCAGTCTAGAAGTAATGAAATTCTGTTGAATTGGCCAGCATATATATGTTACCATGGTTACTCTACGGGAAATGTTTATGACACATATATCAAATCTTAAATCGATACGCACATGATATATAAGCACATGTACTTGTCACGCATGTCATGTCCAATACTTAGAAAAGTTTGGAAATTCCCGGCTGATGGTGTGCAATATATTCTTAATAAATGTTGAAAATGGAGCACTTTCTTTTTATTTGTTAAACAAACATAGAAAAATTGTCGTTATTTAACTAGTTCTCCAATGATAATAACTCCACAGGTAGAAATGGTTTTAAATATTTCTTTCGAGTAATTATCCAATTAGAACTCTTGCATTTCTTCATTAAGACTCAGTGTTTCTTTGCATATTTATAATGCAGTTAAACCCCGTTATTAAATGATAATTACTTATGAGGAACTCTCGTATGCTTAGTGTGTAAATTTCCTGATGTTATATAATATTTTCTTAATAAATGTTGGAAGTAGAGCAATTTTTATCGTCAAACAAACATAGAAAAGTTATCCTTTATTTAATCAAATAAGCTTTTGCAATTAGTCTAAAACTTAATTCTTTTCATCTATAAAACAAACCGTTTTTTACCTGTCTAATAGGGTACTTTATAATTCTAGAAAATTAAAACTTTTACTGATCCCGTCATATGACGGGCTATATGCTAGTCCGAATGTTGCTAAAAAGCAGCTGTGTGGTCGAATAGAACACCATCTCGTAGATCGTTAATCACCTTTTTAAATTTACAAGAGTCGAAGCTTAAAAGTTTTCTATAATTTATTATTCTTTTATTCTATTAAATCAAAAACTGCATCATTTTTCCTTACTAGAGATGAATTTATTCCGTATTAAGTAATCAACCATAATGCATTTTGATGACTAATATATGTCTATAAATTTTTTAAATCACGTACTGTGAGTCTATCAACCACAATTTAATAAATTACTCTCTCACAGTTTATTTTACAGTATTTCAAAAACTTCACTCGACCCTAGATATCTCTTAAATGGAAGCAGTTTATAAAGTATTAAAGAAGAAAAAAGAATCAGAGCTATTGTTAAAAATTTAGTACCAAATTAAAAAAATTTCCCGCAAATGAAAGAAGATTGAAAAGGCCAGTAGCTTTTCTTTATTTTTAAACCATTAAACTCCACTTCTTTACGAAAAGAAAAAAATATTTTTTTGTTTAGCTGCATAGCTGTAGTAAGTGCTACAGAAGAAAGAAGGGGGGAAAATGCTCTCCCAATAAGAATGAAAAATTATCACGCTAATTATTTTTGATTGAAAGTATTTCCTATATTTCTGAGAAATATTTCATTTTATTATAAGCAAAAATAATAAAATTTGAAATCCTCCAATACTGCGCTTCATTTCAAATTCGCTAAATGTTCTGCCGATAAAAGTACGTGTGTTAAATGCCAAGGAAGCAAACCCGCTTTTGAAAAAAAAATTCTTTTTTATCAATAAAGCTTTTTGATTTTTTGCCAAGTTAATGTTTTTAAACTTTACGGATAAATCTTTAAATTTTACGTCACGATCAGAGATTATTGGCCAACTGTCTTTTAGATAAAAATTTCAATATATTTATGTTTAAAAAAGAAATTTGGAATCCTCTTCAGTCTAGAAGTAATGAAATTCTGTTCAATTGGCCAGCATATATGTGTTACCATGGTTACTCTACGGGAAATGTTTATGACACATATATCAAATCTTAAATCGATATGCACATGATATATAAGCACATGTACTTGTCATGCATGTCATGTCCAATACTTAGAAAAGTTTGGAAATTCCCGACTGATGCTATGCAATATATTCTTAATAAATGTTGAAAATAGAACACTTTCTTTTTATTTGAAAACAAACATAGAAAAATTGTCGTTATTTAACTAGTTCTCCAATGATAAATTGAACATATAGAAATGGTTTAAAATATTTCTTTCAGGTAATTATCCAATTAGAACTCCTGCATCTCTTCATTGAGCCTCAGTGTTTGTTTGCATATTTGTAATATAGTTGGACCCTGTTTATACAGGATAACCCATTATAAGGAACTGATGGAAGTCCTGATGTTAAATAATATTTTCTTTATAAATATTGAAAGTAGAGCAACTTTTATCACCAAACAAACATAGTAAAGTTATCCTTTATGTAATCAAATATCTAATGATATTACATCCACTAGTTGAAACTGTTTGCTTCAAGTAATTATACAAATAGATATCTAACTTTTCTTAATTAATATCCAATGTTAATATCCAATGTTTCTATACACATTTATGATGCAGTTAAACCAGATATAAAAGGATAACCCGGTGTAACGAACTACCAGATACTTTATCTGGAAATTCCTTGGTGTCATGCAATATGTTCTTAATAAATATTGGAAGTAGAGCAATTTTTATCGTCAAAAAAACATAGCAAAGGTATCCTTTATTTAATCAAATATCTAATGATATTACATCCACAAGATGAAGTTGTTTACTTCAAGTAATTATACAAATTGATATCTAACTTTTCGTGATTAATATTCAACGTTTCTATACACATTTAGAATGCAGTTAAACCCCATATAAAAGGATAACCCAGTAAAACGAACTCCCAGATACTTCGTCTGGAAATTCCATGATGTTACACAGTATGTTCTTAATAAATATTGGAAGTAGAGCAATTTTTCGTCAAACAAACATAGTAAAGTTCTCCTTTACTCAAACTTATTTTAATCAAATATCTAATGATATTACATCCACAAGTTGAAATTGTTTAAATTGTTTGCTTCAAGTAATTATACAAATAGCTATCTAACTTTTGTTGATTAATATCCAACGTTTCTATACACATTTATGAATCCGTTAAACTCGATATAAAATAATAACCCGGTATAATGAACTCCCAGATACTTCGTCTGGATATTCTATGATGTTATGTAATATGTTCTTAATAAATATTGGAAGTACAGCAATTTTTATCTTCAAACAATCATAGTAAAGTTCTCCTTTGTTTTACCAAATATCTAATGATATTACATCCACAAACTGAAATTGTTTAAATTGTTTGCTTCAAGTAAATATACAAATTGATATCTAACTTTTCTTGATTAATATCCAACGTTTCTTTACACATTTAGAATGCAGTTAAACCCAATATAAAAGCATAACCCAGTAAAAGGAACTCCCAGATACTTCGTCTGGAAATTCCATGATGTTACGCAATATGTTCTTAATAAATATTGGAAGTAGAACAATTTTTATCGTTAAACAAACATAGTAAGGTTATCCTTTATTTAATCACATTCCCGGATGATGCCATGCCATATATTATTAATAAATGATGAAAATAGAGCAATTTCTTTTTATTTGTTAAACAAACAAACAATTTGTCGTTATTTAACTAGTTCTCCAATGATAATAATTCCACAGGTAGAAATGGTTTTAAATATTCCTTTCAATTAATTATCCAATTAGAATTCTTGCATTTCTTCATTAGGACTTAGTGTTTCTTTGCATATTTATAATGCAGTTAAACCCCGTTATTAAATGATAACTACTTATGAGGAACTCTCGTATGCTTAGTTTAAAATTTTCCTGATGTTATATAATATTTTCTTAGTAAATATTGGAAATATAGCCATTTTTATCATCAAACATTGTAAATTTACCCTTTATTTAATCAAATATGTAATGATATTACATCCACAAGTTGAAATTGTTTGCTTCAAGTAATTATACAAATAGATATCTAACTTTTCTTCATTAAGATCCATTGTTTCTTTACACATTTATGATGCCGTTAAACCCAATATAAAAGGATAACCTGCTATAACGAACTCCAGGATACTTTATCTGGAAATTTCATGATGTTATGCAGTATGTTTTTAATAAATATTGGAAGCAGAGCAATTTTTATCGTCAAACAAACATAGTAAAGTTATCCTTTATTTAATCAAATATCTAATGATATTACATCCGCAAGTTGAAATTGTTTAAATTCTTTGCTTTAAGTAATTACACAAATAGCTATCTAACTTTTCTTAATTAAGATCCAACATTTCTTTACACATTTATGATGCAGTTGAACCCGATATAAAAGGATAACCCGATATAACGAACTCCCAGATACTTAGTCTGGAATTTCCATGATGTTATGCAATATGTTCGTAATAAATATTAAAAATATAGCAATTTTATCGTCAAATAAACATAGTAAAATCGTTCTTATTTAACCAGGTCTCCAATGATATTTTTTTCATGTTAGAAATTGCTCAACTAGTACTAGACTTCAAGTAATTATCCAAATATAATTCTAACATTATTTCATTAAGAGTCAAAGTTTCTTTACAAATTTATGATGCAGTTTAAAACAAGTTTAAAAAAACTCCTGAATATAACGAACAAAGATACATTCATATGAAGTATATATTCATGTATACATATATATATATATATATATATATATATATATATATATATATATATATATATATATATGTATGTATATATATGCATATATGCTTGTATGCATATGTGTTCGCCCATCGAAACTCTAAATCTGTCTTCATTTGTTTGACTTATTGTTCTACATAAAAATGCTAAAATAGTTCAAAGGCTTTCTTTTAAATACTTGATACATTGGCAGTACAATAAAACATTCCTGAACATTGTTTTAGTGGATCTGAAAAATCTCTTCATCTAGTAACTGAGAAGTTTTATTCTTCTATTCTCAAACACGAATTTTCCAAAACACGGAAAAGGACCAGAAGGAAAAATATTTGACTGCAGATTTTAGTTTCCATAGATTTTTATCCCAGTGATTTGAAAGGAGCATTCTAATGTTTTTAAAAAGTTGTGATTAGAATGATTTGAAACAGTATAGTTAAAGGTAACATTGAACTCTTTTCTAATGGTTTTACGTCTAGTGGGTGAGTTAGGTTAGTTGGATGAGAACGTAGCAATCTATTTTTTGCAACACGAATGCTAATGAGACTTAGATCTATATCTTTTAAACTAAAAATATCCATGCTAGTAGCAGAAATCTAACAAGCAGGCGTTGATACCAAAAGTACTTATTAGTTCTACTTTTATCTAACGTGGAAAAATTAGAATCTTTGATTTAAATTCTAATGGAAAGCTAGGGACAATTTTTCTCTGCGTGACTTGTTATACCATGCTTCAGACCAGTTTCGAAAAATACGAGTACCCAAGTCAGCTTTCAAACAGAAGGTCTCCGATACTAAAGGCAGATCCCCATTTACTTGATTATCCTTCTAGTAATGTTTGAAAATGAAGCATAAACTAACTCCCCACTTATACCGCTGTAGCTCAGTCGGCAGAGGCAAAGCTCTCGTAACCGGAGGATTGTCGGTTCGGAGTCCGAACCGGTCTAAGATTCGCCGTGTTCATTAAAGGTGAGTGGAGCACGTAAAATATGTTCGTGGTCGCAATGTCCTCCAAGTTTTCAATCAATACCTCTGGGGGAGGCAGGCTAAGCCTATGGGTCTTCTGCTTGGTCCCTGCTTCAAAATTGTGAGGACCCACTTGAGCATAAGTCGTACTTTCACCTTTGAGGTGCTCGTTAACGAGTTTGACTAGTGGTCTCGGGCTCAATCGTGCTTGGTTTGATGAAATGGCATAAGCAACAACAACAGCTGAATAGTTTAATGAATCTCTGACCTAAATTTAAAAACACAACAACGATTTGAGCCACCATTTCCTATAGACTTTATTATTATTAAATTATAAATAGAGGGGAAACTCACTTGTACAAAGACCAGGAGAATGGAATAATTTAACCAACAGAATACTTCGTATATGTAAATAGTAGTCATTTCCGTCTATGAAAACGTACAAACCATACTGTGCTGTTCTTCTGATTTTTAAAAAATAAATATAGCTTAAAGGGAAATATAATATTTATGTTAATATTTATAAACTATAACAACAATTTGTTTTCGTGTAAATGAAATACAGCAAGTTTCTAAATTCCTTAATCACATAATATTTATAACCTTTCTTATAAATCACTTTTAAATTAAAATGATATTGAATGTTAAGAGAAATGTAAAACAGGGATTAAAACTTCTGTAAAAAGAAGAAAGAAAACCATGGAGAGGTATTAATACGCATAGTACAAGTCTATTTGCGAAATAATTTTGTTCCTATCTGAACTGAACCGTAACTGAATATAATTTACGTAGGGAATCGAAAATTCCTTCGTATAAGAGAATATTTCGTATAACTGAATATTTGCATCAGTGAATAATTTTTTCATACATCTCATCGGAGTTTCACCGGAGAGTGAACAGTACTTTGTATAACTGAATATTTCGTATAAGTGGGTTTCTTAAAAAAATGTGTTTCCACTGTATATAATTTATGTGTCTCTAATGATGCACTTTTGAGGTTTCATTCATGTATTGCCATCGAAGATGTATTAGAGTAAGCAATTTCAGCTGAATTGGATAGCAAAAAGTTATCAAAAATCATTTATAAATATGTCGAGACAGGTTGACATACAGTGTGAATTAAATAAAGGCAAGAATATAAATAAGACTCATACATGTCTGTTAGTACACGTATAACTGTATATTCCGTTTAAGAGAATTTCTTATGAGTTTACAATGTAATTAATTTATCTGTAATGATGCATTTTTAGGATTTTATTCATGTATTGTCATTGAAGATGCATTAGTGTGCAAGATTTCAGATGAATTGGAAATTAGAAAGTCAGCAAAAAAGAGTTTATAAATATTGAGAGACAGATAGATATACAATGTAAATTAAATAAAAGCATTGAAGACAAAAAGTCGCATGATTGTCTTTCTGTTAGTACACCGTATAACTGTATATTTCGTATAAATGGGATTCTTATAAATTCAATGTATATAATTAATTTATCTGTAGTTATGAATTTTTGGGATTTCTTTCATGTAAGATTATCGAAGATGCAATCTACTTCTTTATTAACTTGACAGCATTTTGGGGACCATGGCCTTCTTCAGAATCTTCTTCCATCCCACTCTTCTTTGCTCTAGGGTGTTCAAGTTGGTTGTTCTTCTTGTATAAAAGTTCTTATCAATACAATCAACCAACTGTAGTTTAGGCGTACCTCAAAGTCGGTACCAATTGATTTGAATTTTAAAATCGAAAACAAGTAAAAGGTAGGTGCATTAGTGTGCAAATTTTCAACTAAATTGGCGATCAAGAAGTTAGCTGAAAATCGGTTATAAATATTGACAGAGGAGGAGACATACAGCCTGAGTTAAATAAAAGCGTTAAAAAATAATCAGGCCTCATAAGGCCCTTTCTGTTAGTTAATCTGCAAAATTCTTACCCTTTCGGCTAACCTACCTTGTTAAATATCGACTGTCTTAAATCACCCGCCCATATTTGACTGCGGTAATGATTACTTTTATAAAAGAATAACGCTGTATAAATCAATTATAAATATGGTAGATATAGAGAATGAATTCAATAAAGTCAAGAAAATAAGTAAAACTCGTA
>CM063510.1:77743866-77788866 GCA_032207245.1 Pardosa pseudoannulata
AAACCCTCTTAAATTCTGATCTCACATCGTGAGATTTTTAGCTGTTTCTCAAATCAATGAATCAATAAAATGCCATAATTTCTACAGCAATAAAGCAACTGCAAAAGATATGGTAGGAGTTTTGAACATTTATTAAATAACGGACATTCACGTGAGTTTGAGAAGTCGACAGAAAATTGGAAGAAATGCGTTGCATCCCACAGTAATTACATTAAAAAAGACTGTATCAATTATGAGGATAAAAGGCAACATGATTTTTGTATAAATATGGTCTTATTACTTATTGATATGCCCTCGTAATTTTACATTTTTTAATGTCCTAGTTGTAATATAAAGAAATTTTATACACAATTCATAATTTATGATGATAAAAAGCAACATGATTTTTGTATAAATATGGTCTTATTACTTATTGGACGGCCCTTGTAATTTTACATTTTTTAATGTCCTAATTGTAATGTAAAGAAACTTTAAACACAATTCAGTGTTTCATTTAATATTATATCTTGCCAAAAATTTGGTTCACTTAATATATAATCACAACGTTGGAAAATATTTTTTAAAACTAGTGGGTCAAAAGAATACCCTAACTTTTTTGAGAAATGCGCATATCTGATAAGAGGTCTCTGATCCGTGGTTGAACTGTAAAGCAATGTATACAACTAATTTTAACTTTACCTCTTTGTTCTTTTTTTTACAGTTACGAAGAAAGAGCACGACATCGTGGCTGCCAACTTATGATCCTGTTGGGACGAGAAGCTATCGGTTTGAATCATATGCACAGTCCATTATTTGTAAAACACATTTTGCCCCCTTCACTCACAGAAAATAAACAATCGGGAACTGTCTCTTCCATTCAAGACGGAAGCTTCATAGCTTTTTTCTTTTCGGAGATCCCCTCGATGGATCCACTGGACTCCGTACGTGATCACTGCTGAGCCGAATCTGTGATACATTGTTCTACTTGGCGTCAACTGAATGCATATTTTGCCCCGTGGCACGAGTTTGTGGTGGGGCGAGATTTAGTTGAATCTCGAGAAGGAGATTACTGCCTTCTGAAAGTAATCTTTGGAGATGTAATAGAGATGTGTAATTTTAGTGCAATGAAGCTATTTATTTGACAGCAGCATACTTAGAAACATTGCAGTTTTTTATGTTTACCTGTGTTATAAGAAAAATAATTTTGTAAAAATAGATGGTCTAAGTCAATCAAAGAAAACAAGAAAGATTACGTATTAAAAATAGCTTTAAAGTTTCATTTGTATATGTCAATTGGCAATTTACAGTTATTTTATTTCTGGAAAAATTACCATCCACTCTGGAAAAATTTTTAATGTATGTATAATTCAAAACAGCGAATTTGTGGTGGGGAGAGATTTAGTTGAATCTCGAAACGGAGATTACTGCCTTCTGAAAGTAATCTTTGGAGATGTAATAGAGATGTGTAATTTTAGTGCAATGAAGCTATTTATTTGACAGTAGCATATTTATAAATATTGTAGTTTTTTATGTTTACCTGTATTATAAGGAAGACAATTTTGTAAAAATTGATGGTCTAAGTCAGTCAAAGAAAAACAAAAAAGGTTTATTATAAATAGCTTTAAAGATTCATTTGTATGTGTCAATTGGCAATTTATAGTTATTTATTATAAAACTTCATTTTATTCAAATATCATCTCTTTCATTTCTTTGAGATCTACAAATATTTTATTTCTGGAAAAATTACCATCCATTCTGGAAAAATCTTTAATGTATGTATAATTCAAAACAACGAGTTTGTGGTGGGGCGAGATTTAGTTGAATCTCGGAAAGGAGATTACTGCCTTCTGAAATTAATCTTTGGAGATGTAATAGAGATGTGTAATTTTAGTGCAATGAAGCTATTTATTTGACAGCAGCATATTTAGAAACATTGTACTTTTTATGTTTACCTGTGTTGTAAGGAAAATAATTTTGTAAAAATTGATGATCTAAGTCAATCAAAGAAAACAAGAAAGGTTACGTATTAAAAATATCTTTAAAGATTCATTTGTATATGTCAATTGGCAATTTATAGTTATTTATTATAAAACTTCATTTTATTCAAAGACCCTCTCTTTCATTTCTTCAAGAACTATAAATATTTTATTTCTGGACCATCAGTTAAAAAGTTTAAATTAATATGTACCTCCTTTTAATTTCTTACATCATTGAAATAGAATATTTTTTCTTATAAACATTTTATTACTACGCTAATTAGTGTAAGTAATTCAGAAATGTGTTTTTTGTAAGTTATCCCAAAATCTTGAATTATTTTTTACCTTTAAAAGATATCTCACAATATCACTTAAATCTAACAGTACAATAAATGAAAGGATTAACGAAGCACAAAAAACCTTCTCTTTAGATTAGGATAAAAATATTTTATCTAAAAATATATTTATTATGTAATAAATATTATCCAAGTAACACTTAATAGCTTATGATATTTAGTAATAGGCATGTATAATTCAAAACAACCTTTATGTAATGGAAATATCATATTTTCTTTTAATGTAACGAGGATGAGAAAGAAAAACATTACAATATTTGAGTTTTTTTGATCACCGAAATAAACAGTAAATTAATATTACATTACATTTAAAGAATAATTAGCACTTCAAAGATAAGTTTATTGCATTTAAAAAGGATCACTTTGAGAAGGTGAGAATTCTAAAAGCATAGAAAATGCATTCTTGGGAACAACAGAGATTTTTTGAACGGTTCCTTAATACTGTTTTTATTGCTGTAATGATATTAGTATATAAGTTTCTTTTCTGAATTCTTCATTAGTTTCAGTCGAATTGCTCATTTTTAAAAAGAATTCTAAGAACTACAAATGCCAAATGATGTTTTACAATGTTTATGTAAAGTTTTGAAAACTTTTAATATATCATTTTGATAAAAACATTCCAAATAGCTATTGTTTAGTGCGGCAAAATATGCATTCAGTTAATTTCATCGGTTCTCTAAGTGGAATAAAAGAGGCTATTCAATCTAACTTAGGATTTTCTGTACGATCTAAAATAGATTAATGTTGAAACTAGTGACTGGTTAACACGATGCAATACAAAATTTGTGTGATTTTATCACAAATTTTTGTGCTAACCAACATATTTTTCACCTGAAAATATCCCGAAATAAATATTTTCAACTCGAAATTTAATTTTGAGTTTTATTTTGAGTCATTTTTATAGTGTTTTTAATTTGCTGTACATTTTGTTTGCTGCTATTATTTGTTTAAATAGCAATTTTTGCGTTATGGTCTAAAGAATAATGTTTTTTATTGCAAGGCTCTACTGTGAGATATTTAAAAACTTTTTTCTCTCATTCCAGTGGTTTAACAAATTGGATTTTTGTAATGAGCAAATACTTGTAATTAAGAGTATGTACAAATAATTTTGGCTTTTAGAGATATAATATATATTTGCACTATATAAAGCAAAAATAAAGAAATATCGCATGTTGAAAATGTGTTGATATATAGAAAGTTGTTATTGGATATATGTAGATCAATGTTGCATTAAATTCTGATTCGCGTTAAAAGTATTAGCGTTAATACTTAATTGTGATTAAAATTTTAAAATTGTTATGGAACGAATTAGCGATATAAATATGTTGAAATATGTATTCACAAATGTATAGGACACAAAAGAAAGAAGCAAACTTATTTTCCTGTTACTTAAAAATTAATTTATGCCATAAAAGCAATATATTATTATTAAAAAATTTGCAATAAGTTCCCATCAATCATCTTCGTAAAATCATCGTAAAAGTTTTTTAAAGTCTTGCCTCACCATAATCGATTAAAGCTAAACTGAGTTAATTACATTAAGGCTCCGTCTCACCATAGTCGGTTAGTCCGAACCGAATGTTAAATTCCAATAAAATTCCATGGTAATTAATCATTGATTAGCTCTAAACGATCATGGTGAGACCTGGCATTTTACGGTAGCTTAATCGTGGATTAGCAATGATAGACTATATTAAGGCCGAACGAACCTAAGTGTATTGTATCTAATTGAATAGCCTTCTTTCCACTGATTAAATATTGCTAAATGTTCAGCTGAACAACTTATAAACTATTTGGAGAGTATAGCTCTTTTTCTTTTATACCTCGCTATGTCATGTAGTTTACTAAATGTAATTTATCTTCCTCACTAGATTGCAGTTTTTAGGTATACATATACATATATATAATTATATGTATATATATACATACATTAATAGCAGTCATTGTTTAAAATCATCTCATTCCTGAAACTTATCACTTAGTATGAAAATATTTTGTTTGATATGTATAGCACCATTTAGATTTACCAATTGTTTAATTATGAATATTTTATTTGAATATTTACACAATATAGAAATCAAATATCTTCTGGCTTTTGAAAATAATGTAGTCTTTGTTTCATTGCAATTTTACTAAAAAGAAAAAAAGCAATTTTGAAATTAATTCTTTATTTACTATATGTGTATATAACATCAAAATTTAAAATATTTCTTATGGCTTATATTTTTTTTATTACTGGATAAACTTTTTATTTTTAATAAAGCACTGATATATAGTACTCTGAAATGTGATTTAAGCAATAGTTAAAGAGAGAAATTTTAAGGACTGGCAGTTTTTTTAAATATTCATAAAGTATATAAAAAGAAAATTTTAAATTCATTTTCTTATGATATTAATTAGAAATTTTTGACTGTTTGTCTTAATAGCAGATACAATTTTTAAGTTTAAATATATTTTAACAGAAAAATATATATATTATTAATGTACTTCTACATACAACTATATAGAAAGAAAATTTTAAATTCATTTCCTTATGATATTAATAATAAATTTTTGACTGTTTGTCTTAATAGCAGATAAAAATTTTAAGTTTAATATATTTTAACAAAAAAAAAGATATGGTATTAAGGTCCTTCTAAAAAGCAATTTTTTATTGTACTATTTAGTATTAAAAGTATTTTAACGTTGACAATTATTAAACAATAAAATATATAGATATTAAAAAGACTAAAAGTTGGAAAAATAATTAATCTTTGTTCGTATATAAACACAAATTTGGAATTAATACGTTTTATTTGATGAAAAATACAATTGTAAAATATAAAGCTTTTACATTTATATATTTTTGTCTATAATTCTGATTATATCAATTTCTTATCAAATATGATATTTTAAACTTATTTAAGTGTATTAAAAATATATAAACCATGTTTAAAATTAAATATACGTAATCAGAAAAATAGTTCAGTTCTTTCAAAGTTATCTTCTAAACAATTTTTGAAAATTTCAGAAATCAATTTTAGTTTTATAGTGTTTAATGACTTTTCTTAATTGCCATTCTTTTTAAATTTTATGCTTGATTATATGGTAGATTTAACTTGATATAATATTAGAGTTTAAATACATATTTTGTTACAGTTGTTACAGTTTGTTAGAGTTATGCAATTTTTTGTTTCTACAAGTTTAACTGTCTGTAAAAATCACATTTGTACCTTAACCCTTTGAAACTCAACAACTAATTAACTGTTATAAAATATTAATATTTCAAAAATATTTACTAAGATGATAAAATATACTCATTGAAGCAAATGGAAATAATTTTAAAAATTTAAGAGTTAAAGTTTGCCGATACAAATATGCAACAAACCAAAAAATACGTTCTATTATAAATATTTAATTTATTTTTCATTATGTCGTCTTAAAGAAATTGAAGTTGTCTTTGTTAACAACATAATTTAAGACATTACAGTCTTTTTTAATGTAGCTGATCCAAAGTTTATTTTATGAATAATCATGTGCATCTCATCAAGAAAACAACTGAATTTTTATTTTTAATACAGTTTTAGTCTGCAATAACAAACTCTGCACATATAAAGAAAATTTTGGTCCTCAGTTTTTCTATTGTTTTTCACGTTAATTAAGCCTTTATAGCAAATCTCCAAAATCTTTGAAAATGGACGCAACGAACTTTCACAGTTACCCCCTAAACCTTTTTTTCAATATTTTTATTTATTTAATTCTTTCTCCATTGTCATAAAAGTACTTAAAAAACCTTATGAAATAAATATTCCTTTTTTTACGTAAATAATAAATAAAAAGTACTGTAATTTTCTTTTAAACTGGACTACGAATTTCATAAACATTTCTTAGAACGGCATCATGATTGAGGAAAATTTCTGTAAAAAAATAATGATTAATATTTAAGATTATAATTAATTATTTTTTATTTGTCTTTATTTTTAAACAGTTTAATTTTTGTGTCAATTTAATAGACAATTTAAAATCTAATTTATTAAGATGAGGCAGACTGAGCGTCTAGGCCAGCAACAGGTATAAGTGGAGTACTCGTGAAGAAATACAAAATTGAAAAAAAAAACTAATTCCTCCTGCTAAATATTGTTTATTTTGAATATAAATGAAGGTGTAAATAGAAAATAAAAATGCTCATTAGGCTATCATGCCAAAGGGACCATACTCGATCAAAGATTTTGCCAAAATGGTGTCTTGGTCTTACAAAAAACAATGGTGTTAGATCTGGTGCAGAAGAAATTAAGCTCCACACTCCTTCTTCCTTGCTCTCTCTCCGAGGGAGCCCGCAGATCTCCCGAAAAAGTTCGTTGGGCAGCATTGCCTTGGCCAAAGATGGCTGCTCCGCGTTTAGCAATTCCTGTTAAACCAATGGGGTCGAAGGAGGGTCACTCACTTCCCTTTCTCCTCTAGGTCAATTTCGAACTGGCGTTCTTGAACTGTAACTCTTTGTTACATAATTGATAAGTTATACATAAAATTTAAGTTACTTAAAATAAATTGGTTTCAATTAATTTAATTCAGTTAATATCTGTAATAATTATTATTAAAAAAATTTCTATTATATTGCTATTGAGTACTCTATACAATTAAGATGTTATACATTTTGTTAGAACTAACATTTTTCATAATACAGATTATGCAGAAAATATAATCTTTGGTACCTTCAAGTTCCTTAGAATTGACTGTATCATCAAGACTGTATCACCTATGAATTTGACTGTATCATCATTTATGGAATATTTTACTTACAAATTGTGTTATTTTCACTGTTGCAGTATAGCTACAATCAGTAAAATTGTCTCTTAAATATTATAATTAATTTAATTATTTATTTTAATTTAATTAATTATTACGAAAATTATAATTAATTACTTTTTATTTGTCTTTATTTTTAAAGTTTTATCTTTATGTCAATTTAATAGACAAATTAAAATCTAATTGATAAGTGATAAATAAAATGTAATTTACTTAAACTTAATTGGTTTTTATTAATTTAATTCAGTTAATATCTGTAATAGTTATTATTAAAAAATTTTCTACTATATCGCTATTGAGCAGTATAAGTAATTAAGATGTTATACATTTTCTTAGATCTACCATTTTTCATAATACAGAGTATACAGCAAATATAATCTTTGGTACCTTCAAGTTTCTTAAAACTGACTGTATCATCAAGACTGTATGACCTATGAACTTGACTGTATCATCATTTATGGAATATTTTACTTACAAATTGTGTTATTTTCAGCGTTGTAGCATAGCTACAATCAGTAAAATCGTCTTTTAAATATTATAATTAATTTAATTAATCATTTTAATTTAATAAATTATTAGGAAAATTATAATTAATTATTTTTTATTTGTCTTTATTTTTAAACAGTTTAATTTTTGTATTAATTTAATAGGAAAGTTTAAAATCTAATTGATAAGTGATAAATAAAATTTAATTTACTAAAACTAAATCGGTTTAAATTAAATTAATTCAGTTAATATCTGTAATAATTATTATTAAAAAATTTCTGTTCTATCGCTATTGAGTACTCTCCGCAGTTAAGATGTTATACAATTTGTTAGATCTAACATTTTTCATAATAGAGATTATACAGAAAATATAATTTTGGTACCTTCAAGTTTCTTACAACTGACTGCATCATAACGACTGTATCACCTATGAACTTGACTGTATCATGAATTATGGAATATTTTACTTACAAATTGTGTTATTTTTCAATATTGCAGCATAGCTACAACCAGTAAAACCATCATTTAAAGATCACTGTAGAAATGAATTAAATTTTGTGTTTGTTGCAAATATGTAGGATGTTGATACGATGGGTTAAGAGCAGAATCAGCGTTAACCATTAGAAAATGGTAATAGCCTGCAAAATTATTTCTGTCAATTTGCAGTTTTACTATGAATAAATATGGTACAAATGGCATACACATATACGTATAAATAATTTATTAATACGTTACTTTGACTTCAAAAAGATCTCAAAAGCCTGAAGATAATATATTGTGTGAAAAAAAAATGATTTTTTGTTTTGAGTATTCTATTTCATATTGCTCGTAATGGTAAAATAGAATTTTAATGAAGAAAAATTTGTAATTTTATCCATTAGAAATTTGTACATAATGATTGAAATCTACTATTATGGATAGTAACTACTGATGAAACATGTGTATTCGATGTGTTATTTCAATTAACTTTTTAATTACCTAATTCCATTTTTACGAATTCGAACCCTGATCAATCTCTGCATGAAAATAAAAGTAATAATAATAATAATAATAATAAACATTCATTGCAACTGCCGAAATGTTGCGTTTGCACGGGACCATGAAAGGCATATGTGGGGTTTTATTTGGACCTGTTTCCCTGAAAAGTGAGAAAAAGTATCAATCTGAAAGGCAACCGACTCGTTTAGAACTGGGACCACGGTGAAATGTTTGTACATTGCTGTAATTAAACCCGGTATAACTACTGCATGATATTTTATTTATAATGAGAAAATGTAGTGCTTTACTGTGAATTTTCAATTCAAACCTTTCGATTAACGGCATCTCCAATTAATTATATCTGTATCTAGTCAATATGTAAGATATATATATAAAAGTAATATTTAATTGTTATAAAGTACACTCTATATAGTTAACCATTGTCTGTTTACATTAGATCTCGTTTCTAAATATTAGTTTTTCGAATAACTATTGATCATTCTTGGCATGGTAAGTAAGAAATAAAGTTAGTCGTTGAATATTCTAAGGAAAAATATAACATTTTAGATAATAGATTAAGATATTTTTAAAGTAAAATAGCTTTTTGTGCCACTTTTGAAGTGATAATTACTCCTACTTTTATTAAGTAGAAATTCTTCCAGTTATTTAAAAAATTTAAGCTATTTAAGTAAAATCTAGTATGTATACATATATAGAACTTTTGCTAAATATTTATTACTTAGATGAAAAAACATTCAAATTAAGTAAATCGAGTTAGATTTGATAAATAAGGCAGTGTAATTCAAATGTATTAGTTCACTAACAAAACAAATCGTGCCAAAACTGTGAAAAAATAGTATATGTCTTTTGCGTACTAAAACATATTTATAACTAAATATAATGATATACATCATTTTTTTACATTTTATCTAGTTAAGTTTTTTTTATCTATTTCATTTCTCCAAAACTGTTAATATAAGAATTTTATTAATGCTTAATACTAGAATTACATTCTTTCTGGTATAACTGGAATTACCAACAAAGACCAATTTAAACTCTGTTATAAAGTATAGTTCACTAATAATGTGTACTAATAAAAAGTAAACAACAAAAAGCATGAACATTTACACAAATTTACACACAACAGCGACTAATGTATAGCTAGTTAATGATAATATGGAAGAGCTACAAATATAAATATCTTCAATATCCAACAGTGAAATGAACTTTTACAAACCCGTCTGCTACCAAAACACAGTTTGATATAACTATTAAGAAAGTAAATACTAAAAATATAAATATTTACAAAATCTGCACATTACAGCTATTTTGGTAAAGTTAATTATTTAAATTATGACGATGCAACAAACAGGGGGAAATTGCTCAAGTTATACTTCTTGAAAAAATGACTAGTTACTAAAAAATATGCAAAGAAAAATAAGAAATGTATTTTCATCCTCAAAACTTTAGTAAAAACTGTATCTGTTTATTGTAAAATAATTACACAAATGTATATAGTTTTAGGAAAATAACAAGAATAAATTAAATAATAAAATTATAACTATGGCAACTTGCAATTTAAGTCGTACTCCACATAGCTTAAATTCATAATTGGTTCCATAATTTTAATTCATAATTTTGGAATAGTGCATCAAGACATTGTTTCAACCAAATAACTTCTTAAATGTTACAGTATTAGTATTAAAAAAGAAATAGCTGCCAATGAATAATGTGCTTATTAGAAAATCTGCACATTATGGTGTTTTAAGTAAAGCTAATTATTTAAAATATGACGATGCAATAAACAAGGGAAAATTGCTCAAGTTATACTACTTGAGAAAAATGAATAGTTACTAGAAAATATACAAAGAAAAATAAAAAATATATTTTCATCCTCAAAATTTTAGTAAAAATCGTACTTCTTTATTGTAAATTAATTACAAAAATGTATACAGTTTTTGGGAAAATAATAAGGATAAATTAATTAAAAAAGTTATAACTATGGCAACTTGAAATGTAAAAACTGCATTGCTTAATACTATATGTACTCCGCATATAATGTAAATTGAATATATATGTACTCCGCATAGCTTAAATTCATAATTAGATCCATAATTTAAATTCATAATATTGGAATAGTGCATCAAGGCATTGTTTTAACCAAATGGCTTCTTAATTGTTACAGAATTAGTATTCCAAAAGAAATAGCTACCAATAATTCATGTACTTAGAAAATCTAATGATAAGTGACAGAGAAAATAACAAAAATTTTCCTTTGAGTGGGGTTTTTGTAAATAAACATTTTTGTTAGGAACCAGCTGCAAACACTATGACTGCCTCAGTGGCAAATCAGAGTCACCAGTGCTACTGTTTTGGGGATTTTAATTAAAATATTGACAGTGGTAGGACTTAGACAGTGATACAATTTGAGCAACCTTCCCCGATATGCATCTTCAGTATTCATCAGTGCCTGTCAGTGACCAAATCTAAAGGTTCGTTACAACTGTTAAACACATCTACATTTAATTTTTCTTACTGGAGATGAAACAGCTATTTTAGGTGCTTTCATTTAAATAAAATTTTACGCACTGATAAAGTGGTTTAATAAATTTCTTAAAATAGGGAAAATATTTTTTTTAAATATATATGTTATACCAGAAAAAAAACTGCAAGGTGTCTCAATGGCTCCTTCCGTAATTCTAGTATCAGTACATATTACACTAAAAAAAGCATTTCAGTTTTATGTTTAAAAAAGTTTGCCATATTGCTGTACTAAATAACTCAAGGAAAAAATAATAGTTTTTGCTAATACTTCAATGGAAGAGGACATATTGTTTTTTTAAAAAGATGTTAGCAGGTAGTGATTAATTCTGGATAAGTTATTATGTGCCAACAAAACCGGTGTAATTCTAACAACAAACCTTATTTAATAATAGCAGATATCAAGTTGTCTAACATGCAAAAAATTAGACAAAAAGACAATGGAAACGTATAAGGTAATAAATTGTAATTATATCTGATAATTCGATAAAAGTAAAGTTGTATGTCTACTTATGAAAGTGAAGGGAAATTTAAAATGTTTAGTTTGAGAGATATCCGAAGTGATTCAAATCAGTGAAAAGGAAATGTAAATGATTGCCAAAGTAATTTAAAATAATAACTAAAAGAGAGAGGAAACTGTAATATTTGAAGTAAAACAATATCTTTTTTTTATCAATAATAACAGTTTTATACTGAAATCCAGTTTCAATATTTGTACTTAATACATCGAGAAATCAGAAGTCAGACTTTGACTTTATAAAATACTTTGTTCTCAAACATGACACAGTTTGTAATTCTCTTATCTTAAAATTTCTTACATGCCTTTAGTTCTAGTGATTTTTGTAATTATAAATGCCTTTAAACTAATGGTAGATTATTTCTCAATGCTTTCTCCTGTAAATTATTCAGGCTTTTTGCAGCATAACGAAACATCTAAGCTCCACATTTTTAACTAAATACCGTGAACTTTATTAAGTATTAGTTTCAGGAGCATTAATTGTCGAGGTATAGCAGTCTATACCTCGATGGAACGAACAAAAGTTTACTATTTCAACACTTTCATGTGAAACCTCTATTAGAAGTGTTTAGAAATATAGTGACAACTGCATGTTAGTCTATTTAGAAAATACCATTCTGAGACATGAAAGGTTGAAAAATCTAAACTGCTTTGAATACTGCTTAGAATTTAAATTAAATCAAGTTTTCTAAGCTGTGTATTTACAGTAATAGAAATATTAGATATATAAATATATATCTATGGTACAGATATAATTAACGGATAGTAGCTATAATTAGTATACGTGCGATGCGCCTTACTTAATAGTTGTATATATAATCTCTTAAGACTAATTACCTGTGCCGTAGCAGAGAGCTCAGGTAAATCTTCTGGACTAAACTAATTATATTTAGTAGAGTGAAGCACTAAATATCACCCCTTTCTCTTATTTAGAAGTGTATTTCAAGCACTCTTTAAATTTACTTCATATTGAAAACTAGTTCATTATAGAAATGCACAGAAAATAAATTCAAATAACAATATTGGTATATTTGATATTCATGCTTTGTTAAGACGTAAAGAGGATTAACAGGACGACATTAAAAAAGAAAGTCATTTCTACATTAGAGAAATTGTTGTAAAGATGTACATTTCAACAAAATAAAAAGAAAAGAAATTTAAAAAGTATTGTTCAAATTAACAAAGCATGTTCTTAAATCATCGTTAAAAATTGCCATGTTCGATGAGTTGTTAATATTTTTAAAGGAATGTATGTTTCGGCACAGGTTACTCATGTAAAAGATTTACGTTATTTCTAGACTCTTCTAATTTTCAAAATTCTAATAAAATGAATGAAAATCATGAAGTTTATAGATATATATGCACATATATATATATATATATATATATATATGTATGTATATATAGATATAGATATATATACATATATACATATATATATATACATACATACATATATATATATATACATACATACATATCTATATACATACATACATTATATATATATACATACATACATATATAAATATATATGTGTGTGTATACATAAATCTTATACTATTTTAAAATCTATGTACCTCTAAATTTCAATAAGTACTTATGAAAATTTCTAAAAATTTTCGTATGTAAAAAGCTGTTTATTCATTTATTTATTGTTAATATCTCAACAACATCGTGTTACTATTAACAGAATGTAATCGTTAATAACAGATAAATATTTTATATAATTTTTACATGTTAGAAAAACATGTTTGAAAGGAAATTATTTATGCTTTTTAATATGCAAATTCCATTTTAAAAACTAGTAATTACTGGATAAGCGTTTTTTACTCTTGAAAGAAAGTTGCATTAGTTTATATAATTAGAGTAGAGTTTTACAAATATTAAAGTTCTAAATATGTAATTCCTGAATGAAACATGGTTAATTTCAAAATATATGTATAAACTTATAAGCAATTTTCAACTCGTCGGATGAGTACACAATAACGAATAAAAATTATAAAAGTAACTTTAACTATGAAAAAAATACTTTTATTACTGCAACTGCGTAGGTAATATTTTGTATATTATAAATATATATAATTTTCCTAATTACTGAAACGAAATATAATAAACAAAGCAAAATTATTTTCATTAGTAATGTTAATTTAATAAATTAGATTAATATTATTAATAAGTACCAACAAAAAGAGTTATAAGAAGTTTTGTAAAAATTAATTCATATGATGAATAATATTTGTAACGTTTACAATAACTTTTAGTAATCATTCTCTTAATAATTTTCATATTTCATTAGAAAAGTTAATTTTTAATTAAATCAAATATGTTACTATCAAATCTAATGGATGCTTAAAAGGCTATATATTTCTAAAATATATAAGTATAAATAGCCATTTTATCATAATGTGTTTATTAATATTCATGCAATATATATTACATTTAAGTATTCATGGGTAAAAAAAATCTGGCATTTTTTGTTGTGTTTAAAGGAAATAGCCCTATAAAAATAAAACTGATAGCAACTTTAAGAATTTATAATATCCAGTCACTAAGCAATTTTCATGCATTCCATTTAAAATTCATTTTAATAATATAAATTATATTATTAATAATTTCTGGAAATTCCCGTGTATAAAAAGCTATTTTTTCATTTATTTTTTTTAGTATCTCAACAATGCGTTTTGCTATTAACATAATTTTAGGATTCATAACAGATAAGATATTTTACAGTATTTTTACATGTAGGAAAAACATGTTTGAAAGAAAATTCGTGAAGGATTTTTACACCGGATTTAAATTTTAAACAATAAAAAATATAATTTTAACAACAATGGATAATATTCATTGCAGCATATAAATACAAAATTGAGCATTCATATTATGGAACATTGTATAGTTCAAAATTTTATGAAAATAGAATAGACTATTGCAATTCATACATAAACTTTAACTAAACGATTACTGAATTTGTAGATAGGTGTCTTTCGGCATTTTACTCTATATATAACTTAAATAATCATAACAGTCAAAATAGCTGACATTAATTCTTGTTCTTTTTAAAAGAACATTTTTATGTTATTTATCCTAGTGAATTTAAAGTGACTTTTAAACAATGAATCTAACAATGAAAATAGTTTAATTAAAATATTTTCGATAGTAAATAAATACCAAGAGTGTCATACACCTTGTTGCATATTTCACAACGTAAATAATCATGTAAATTTTAAGCTAAAATAATAATTACTATCCTAACAAAAGCTTCAGCTGGACGATGGTTAAATAGATAAGACGATTGTTCCAGTACTTGGATCCGCAAATTTCAATGCAACTTATACCATATATGCTTGTATTCATTTGGAATCGTCTTTAAACATATACACACCAATTACTCAAAAATTTAAAGTTTAAAACAAAGTTTCTCAGAAACTGCGTAGTAAAAATTTATAATTAAAAATAAAAACAGGCTAGATTATTTTTTATATAATAATTACTTTCTAGAAATAACATTATGTGGAGGATATATATTTATAAAATAAACAGCTATATGTAGCACTTTTCACATTACTTAAAAATTATTCCTCAAATTATTAAAAATTATTACTCAAAATATAAAAAATAAAATCAGATATATTGAAAAAACATATACTGATATCACAAACTTTTCCTTTAGTGATAAAAAATTAAGTATCCGAATATAGGAAAAAATTCTTTTTTGTGGAAATATATCGCCCATGTTCCCAAAACAAAATGTTGACGTGTTTCACTATGAAATTATACAAGTCATTTATTTTAGAGCACACATGCCAATGTTCCCATATAAGAATATGCCATAAATTCCTAATATAATTTTTAGGTGGAGGGGAATTTCGTTTTCTAGGACCTTTATAATTGCATCTAAACGAAATTTTAATGTCTAAGTATTATAAAATATAAACAAATATTTTTAGTACTTTTCACCTGTATTACTTAAATATTATCCAAATATAGAAAATCAAATCAGATTTATTTAAATAACATATACTGATGTCCCAAACTTTCCCTTTAATGACAAAATATACAGAAATATACAGAAAAATAAATAGTAAAAAACTTTTAATGGGAACAAATTGACAATGTTCCCAAAAGGAAATGCTGGTTTGTTTCACTGTTCCAGAATACGTGTAATTTTTTTCTATGTAGTATACACATGCCGATATTTCCGTATGAGGTCATATCATAAATCACTAATATATTTTTGGAGTGGGTAGAATTTCCTTTACTATAATCTTATCAACTGCATCTAAATTAAATTTTAAATGTCTAAGTATTACTTCTTGAATTTCAATCCCAATAAGCTGTTTATAAGACTCAGCAGCAAGTCTCGGTCTAGTTATATTTCGTATTACAAAATTTGACAGCTGTACTGCAAAGCAAGCCAAGCCTGCCTAAACTTTGTTGGATATTTTCTGTGCATTACTATATCGTCTAGTTAGCATTCTAGTTAAATTATAAATGTACGTGTTTAGACTTTTTTTACTATGACGTCCAGTTTACAGTACTTGCTTAAAATCCGTCCATTTTCCAGCTTCAACAGACATCCGTCCTTCACTGCAAATTTATTTTAATAAGTTATAAACACTATTGGGTAAGGATGATTTAGAAAACAATATTTTTAAAATATATTAGCTGACGTGGTTCAATGAATGCTAATGTTCAATAGAAGTAAGTGTACTGAAAAGAAAAAATACCAAATGTATATGTACCAAGTGTATTGTAATGAATTGTCTATGAAAAAACTGCCATGAATAGATGTGTCTGTAAAATGGTGATGTTGAGATATGTTTATCATCGAAAAAAGTAAATGTTTATGAACAGGTATGGTTCAGCTAGAGTTTCAGTAACGGTCAGAAAAAGTGTAATCGGTGAAAAGCTATTATGGAGTCTAAATATGTGATATATTTTGTTTAAGCATAGCATGCATGATTCTTCAAATATAAACTATAAAATCAAAAGCTAATAAATGCATAATGTCAAAATAACTTACTTGACATATAGCTGTATCAAAATTTCGAAGAATCTGTGTTCTTTTTGTCCTGATCGGTTTTAATGGTGATGGTTTACTGGTGGGAATAAACTGCAGAGTGATTAAAGGACATCTAAATAACGTAAATGCATAAGAGTTAAGAGCAATTATCTAATAAACTCCATTTTCCCAGATGTAAAAGATATTTTTTAATTTACATGGTTACAGGATTTACATTAATTTTAAACTTGTCGTATCCAACTGACTTTGAAGGCAATTTTAAAAAGCAATTATCTAATAAACTCCATTTTCCCAGATGTAAAAGACATTTTTTAATTTACACGGTTACAGGATTTACATTAATTTTAAACTTGTCGTATCCAACTGACTTTGAAGGCAATTTTAAAAAGCAATTATCTAATAAACTCCATTTTCCCAGATGTAAAAGACATTTTTTAATTTACATGGTTACAGGATTTACATTAATTTTAAAATTGTCCTGTCGTATCCAACTGACTTTGAAGGCAATTTTAAAAAGCAATTATCTAATAAACTCCATTTTCCCAGATGTAAAAGATATTTTTTAATTTACATGATTACAGGATTTACATTAATTCTAAACTTGTCGTATCCAACTGACTTTGAAGGCAATTTTAAAACGCAATTATCTGATAAACTCCATTTTCTTATCTAATAAACTCCATTTTCCCAGATGTAAAAGATATTTTTTAATTTACATGGTTACAGGATTTACATTAATTTTAAACTTGTCGTATCCAACTGACTTTGAAGGCAATTTTAAAAAGCAATTATCTAATAAACTCCATTTTCTCACATGTAAAAGATATTTTTAAATTTACATGGTTACAGGATTTACATTAATTTTAAACCTGTCCTGTCTTATCCAACTGACTTTGAAGACAATTTTAAAAAGCAATTATCTAATAATCCATTTTAGATGTAAAAGATATTTTTTAATTTACATGATTACAGGATTTACATTAATTCTAAACTTGTCGTATCCAACTGACTTTGAAGGCAATTTTAAAACGCAATTATCTGATAAACTCCATTTTCCCAGATTTAAAAGATATTCTTTTAATTTACACGGTTACAGAGTTTACATTAATTTTAAACCTGTCCTATCGTATCCAACTGACTTTGAAGACAATTTTAAAAATAAATTTTATTCCAACAGGCTGAATTAATATACACCAGGTGATCCAAAGATCAAGACAAACTTTGAAATGGAATAATTCGACAACAAAAAATGGTAAAAATATGTAGTTTGCTAAAGTCAGAATGAAACGAGGCAGAGTTTTTTGTGTTGAAAGAAAAAATAGAATAAAATAATTCTGTAGTAGGCCGAAAAGTAGTGGTTCTCTAATGCTTTATTTGATTCTCAGATGAGTTACAAGATGAATACTGCTTACCAGTAACCTTACAAGTGTTAAATTGCTTTAGAACAACAGCACAGCTCTCAGGATGGGTACCTCACTATTCACAGCGGTAAACGACATTTATTTTTGGCATGACAGACGCATTTTTCTAAGGAGCATCCACTTCTTGCATGTGACACCAAACACCCTACAACTTAAAATTCCTCAACCATTTTATCCAATACAAAACGCGAATATTCACGCATGTTGCCGATGGACATTCACTTCTTGCATGTGACACCAAAGACCTTTCAACTTAAAATTTCTCAATTATTTTATTCAATGCAGAACACGCGAATGTTCACGCATTTTTGCCGATAGGCGTCCACTTCTTGCATGTGACACCAAAGACCTTCCAACTTAAACTTTTTCAACCATTTTATCCAATGCAAAACACGCAAATGTTCACGTATGTTGCTAGTGGGCTTCCACTTCTTGTATGTGACACCTTAACTTAACAACTTAAAATTTCTCAATTGGGCTGATACCATTTTGCAGTCGACATATGTCACTGGTAACTTCTACGTCATAATGACATCAGAAATCGCCAGACATTGGAATTTGTTACCATAAATTTCCCTCTTTGGCGTCATGATGACGCAGAAGTCACCAGTGACATATGTCGACTGTAATGTGGTAGCACCCTTATTTTATCCAATGCAGAACATGCCAATGGTCACTCATCTTTCCGATGGGCATCCACTTCTTGCATGTGGCACCAAAGAACCTACCACTTAAAACTTCTCAACTATTTTATCCAATGCAGTATACAACAATGGTCACGCATGCTTCCAATGGACATCCATTTCTTGCATGTGGCAGTAAAGACCCTACAATTTAAATTTTCTCAATTGGGTTGCTACCATATTACAGTCGACATATGTCACTGGTGACTTCGTAATGACATCAGAAATCGCCAGACATGAGAATTTGTTACCATAAATTTCCCTCTTTGGCGTCATTATGAAGCAGAAGTCACCAGTGACATATGTCGACTGTAATGTGGTAGCACCCTTATTTTATCCAATGCAGAGCACGCCAATGGTCACTCATCTTTCCAATGGGCATCCACTTCTTGCATGTGGCACCAAAGAACCTACCACTTAAAACTTCTCAACTATTTTATCCAATACAGAACACGACAAAGGTCACGTATATTGCCGATGGGCATCCACTTCATGCATGTGGCATCAAAGAGCCTACAAATTAAAATTTTTCAATCTTTTTATCCAATAAAAAATAAGCCAATGGTCACCACTGAATTCCGCCATGGGCTGCAAAATTTTTCAGGTCAGGCCACAATTTGGCCATTTCTGTTTTAATTCACCAGGTGGCTCTATTTTTTAAGATTTAAAATGAATTTTCTTTGTATTTCATTGTTTAACTCAATGGCAATCACGCATTCGATTAATGAGAGACCTATTCCGGTTTTCTTATATTATAAAGAGGTACATCAAAGTAATATTAAGTTAATTAAAAACAATTTCATATTTAAATTAATTTAATTAATGTGGTTAAGTATTGTGCAAGTCTTTTTATATATAAAAAGCTTGCATATATGAGGCATACAATTAAAAATAATAAATTCCAAAACTATTTAAAATTTAATAATAAAAAAAACAAAGTAAAATTACATTATTAAATTGTATCTAAAACTTTTGAATATTGTCGTGAAACATATTTAAGCCTTTTGAAACAATTATATGATGGGATATCACAAACTTATATTCATAATTTTTTATAATCAAGATAAAAATATAAAACGTCTTGAGATAAAAACTAGTAAATATAACATGGATTATGCATTAAAAAATATTAAGTAAGTTTTAATTAGACAATTTAATAAGATCCAGTGATAAAAAAAAGTTTAAATTTTCACGTCACAAAATGGCCACCGTTTGGTTAATTCCTTAATTGGCTTACTAATATAAATATGCATATATTAACCAACTTCCCGATTGCTCTGCAGTTTTTCCCGTGCCAGTAAATCTTCTCTGTGCCTAGAAAGGATAAAGCCTAGACAAGCTTCGAAACACCTGTTTGCTGTATTAATTATTTCCGCATTTGCATAGTCTTTCCTTGTTTGCTTAATTTGTATTTTTAAATTAAGTAAAATACAAATTTTTAAGTTACATGGTTCATCTAAATTTACTGTTGAAGTGAATTTCACGAGGAAAAATATAACATTGCAGGGAAGAATTTCTAATATGCAATCATTAAGTTTACAAAAAGGGATGAAGTCTTTGTAAATTTGTATCAAAATAAATATCAGCAAATTAAGTTTCAGCTTATGTGGATTTATGTTAAAAATTTTAGTTATGTATAAAAGTAATAAAATCGAGAAGTTCTGAAGTGCTCCAGCAATTTGGAAATCTCTGGAAGTTAAAATTATATATCTATAACTAAGAAAATATTCTCACACGTAAAAAATATAAAGTAAGATTCTTTTTAAAAATAAATTTTCCTTAATCTGTATAGAAAACCAATATTCGTTTGATTTACTACTTTCTAAACTTCACAAAGAATTGAAATTAAAAGAATTAAATTTTGTATCGTTGAAATAGATTTCCACTACATATTTTCCTTCTTTTACCATTTCTCGTTTAAGATTATCGTTATTAGAACAAAGTAACTCTTTTCCCCAATTATTTTAAATTTTAATAGACATTGATTTCTTTTAACCTGAATTCATTTCATCTTTTTTCCTTTCTTTTCTATAAAAAATAAATTAGAGAGTAATATTCATTGTAACTGAGTACGAACTGTTAAATTGGGTTGATAAATTATTGGATCTTTACAGTTAAATTATAAATTTGTAAAGATATAAAAATATTCTTCGAGTTTAACAGCTGTTTCTGATTTCGAGAAAAATACTTTATTTTTAGAATTCTGGGTTGAAGGAAATCATTAATAATTGAAGATGATGTAAAATCATTAATCATGAATAATCATTCTGTATATCGCAAGGAATTTTCTGCTTGTTCATAAATATTAAATGTTCGAAACTCTAGCTGATGTTCAGAATGTAATATTTATTTCTTATTTTTTAAAAAAAGTGATTTATTGTGATTTAGTTCTTGTCAACACGATTCAAAAAAAATTCAGAACAAATGTCAAATCCCATATAAAAAAAATCTAAAATTAGAATAATATTTTTAACGAAATCAATATTATATTGTTTACTCATGATACACACATAAAAAAAATTTAGAGAATTATTTTTTATACCTCAATATCTACTAAAGTGCTTTAAGATGTCTCCAACACACAAGCAAGTGAAATGTGTTCACCGGTTTTTTCTCTGTATTGCAACACATACATGTAACTTTCATTGTGAATCTGCCTTCTTGAAAAATACCCTCTCCATGTCTTACTTGACGAGATGTAAATTATGATCAGTGAATGATGTTGAGAATTATGTCAACTGCAAAACACAAAACATATTTAGTTGTGAAATAAACCTGAAAAATCCCAGTTATGGTACATAAATTTTATCAGTGTCATATTTTAAAAAATATTTATTTCCTTTCTTGATTAATAAACGTTAATAGGAAAAAAATTATAAAAGCAGCAACTTTGGTACTCCATAATATATAAAAGAAGTAAGCACAGCACACAGGTGTTTCAACTCGCTGACCAGCTCTGTCATTGACATATGCAATCACCCACTGACAGATAGCTGCATTGTATTATTACTAAAATCCTGTGCTATAAACTGTAGAATATGTTTGACGTTTTGAAACAGCTGCTTGCTGTGCAAGGATTATTTACTATTGCACAAATGCAAACCATGTAAGAACAGTACATAGCTCATTCAAAGCGGTAATCAGCTCTCTAAGTGTAAAAAAACTGATAAACAGCTGCCGTGAATCATGTGACTCACAATTTACTTTGCCATAAGAGAGACTTGATATTAAACGAAACAAATGTTTACCGCTTTGAAACAGCTGCCTTCTGTACTCAGTTTTTATTCTACATTTGTGCATTATTTACGCTGGTTTTATTTATTCGTTTTTTTTTTTACTAAGACTTTCTGCATATCTTACAACAATATGAATTATGAATGAGACAATTTCTTAGTAATAATTTATGAAATAAAATGCTCCTGGAAGAGTAGCAAAATTCCAGCAGAGAGTAGAATTAGAATATCTGCAAAAAATTGGTTCGCGTGAAAGCGTAGTTCGCTTATAAACTTATGGTCTTAGATTCAACCTGACACCTTTAGGAATTAGACTTGAATCGAAATTTCTTTTCAAGTGAATAGCAAATTTTTTTTTCGGGAATTTTTATTTTTGTATGCATTTTCAGACTTGGTTTCGCGTCTTTTATTTCTCTCTTTTTTTTTCCTTGTATGATATAACGCTTAAAAAAATTGCATGGGAAAAGTAAAAACCGCAATGCAGTTTCACTCTAAAACTTTTCACCACTTTTAAAGGTAATGTGAAAGTACAACAAAAGATGCTGCATCTAAAAAGGAAATTTAAAATGAGGTTCAAAGAGTTTCTTTCTCTTTCAGCTGATGGGAATATTCATTTTTACAATAATAAATGCAATAATGTAAAGGGTTTTAATGACGGTAAAACTTTTCTGGAAAATCCTTTTCTGAATTATATCATTAAATAAAATTATGTTCAAAAAAATAAATACATTTTGATTTCCCCGCCGTGAAAAATATATTAGTTTTATCTTAAATAAAATGAATACACAAACTTCTTTCATGCAGAAAATATAATTTTATAAAAAGATTTTTGATACTTTTAAATGCTTTTAGAACATCATTAGAAGACAGAAATTATAATTTGGAACTGTAAAGGTAAAATGCTCTTAGAAAATGCGGAATTTTCATTTATTTCTAATGAAAATAAATGCTTATCTTTTAATGAGCGTAAATTGTTTATTCCAATTTAAATTATCTCGAGGCTATTCATTGGATCAACAATAATTTAAGTAAAAACAATAACAGAGTTAAGATAATACTGTTTGTAACTATAAGGCATCTAAATGGCTTAACTTAAACATCTCTCTTTGAAATAAATCCTTAATGCATTTAGAAATTATAAAACCTTAACAAATCATATTTCCCTATCTACAGAAATATATTTTGATTAAAAATGTAACAGAAGATTAAATAACTTAACAATCACTTCATGAAAACTTTTTTATTCTATTTTGGCGAAATTTTATTTATTGTAAGTGAAACTTGTGTCACAATTAATCATTAATAGCTAAAAAATTCTCATTATAGCAATTTACTTAAAAGACAGTAGTCTTGAATTTTCGAAATTATGGAATGTTGAAATTGACAAGATTATTGATCGATTTCATTTGATTCGGACTTCATGTCTGATAATCCGTAATTGGAAAAATTGAGAATTAGTAAAAAGAAGTTATGTTTTCTGTAAATATATCTAATTTAAAAACTAGAAAGAAGGTTCACACAGTAGTGATTTATTATCTACAACCATAAATATTAATTTTATTCATGTTAGAGGTTTCGAAGCTTTTGATTGCATACCTTAGAAAAATATTATTGCATGTCGTAGAATCTATAATTTATAACACAAGCAAAAATCTCCCTTTTTATAAAATTTAATATCGTTGTTTTTTGCAGTCACAACTTTACTGTCATTAAAACTGTCATTGTTAGTGAAACTGAAAATTTTGCTTCACATATTAGAAAAATTTCTATTACATGAATCTGTAATTATAATGCTTGCAAAATTTCCCATTTCGTGAAAAGTAATTATGCCCATAAATTGTAACTGTCATTAAATTTGTAGTTAATAATGGTTTTGAAAATTTCGATTCATTCATTAGAAATTTTCCTAATGCTTTTCTAAATTTACAAAAATTTCTCTAATGCATGATTATGTAAACGTATTAGAATACTCCAAAAAATTATTCTTACCGTAAAACGTTTATCATATTTTTATGCACACACAAATGTTACTGTCATTAAAACTGTTTCCAATGGTATGATAAAAACACGAGAAAAAGAAAAAAAAATTCTTGAATGAGATTCTGAAGAAAAATTTCCTTTTTTATTTCTAATGCATTAACTTGATATCTTCTAAATAATTTTCAAACTCATATATTTTCCGTAAATTTATTAAGATTTAAGGTATTGATTCATTTAATTTCGCTTAACGGCGTAGGATATAACTAATGCACTTCACAAGTTTTCGAAGGCCAAAAAAAGCTATCAAAACATAACAAAAATTTATGTGCCAGACGCTGGGGTGCTGAGGTCTTACATAAAAAAAACTTTCTCGTTTTCAATCTTTAAAAAGTGCCATAAACATCAAAATTTTCAGTAGCTGCATTTAGAATTCTATTTATTTTCTTTTGATCGTTGCAGAAATAATGCTTCTATCAATAATATACCCTCAAATTTCAAATATTTTTTAACAAGAAGCATACTAACAGAATAATTTTTTAACTAATGATTATTAAAAATTCATTTCATAGATTCTTTTTCTTTATTTTTTTTTGAAAATTTATACAAAAGATGAATATACTAATATTTTAATATACTTTATGTTTTAAAGCAAAAGTCAATATTTAAATATATATTTCAATTCAATCAGTAATACAATAATCATTAAAAAAATCCATAATTCGAAAATTATTTTAAAAATTCTTTTGTGTAATTGTATTTTACATGCTGAGGTATTTAGGTCTTACTTAAAAAAAACTTTCTAATATTTCAATCGCTGAAAAACTGCCATAAACTTTAAAACTTTCAGTAGTTGCATTAAGAATTCTATTTATTTTCTTTTACGAAATGCATTAATATATATGCAACTTTAAAACAAAAATCTTAAAAATGAGAAATTTAATAACAGAAAAATTATTAACTTAGAACTATTAAAAAGTCATTCATGTATTTTTCCTTTTAAATAGTTTAAAAAATACCTGAGTATATTTTATGTTTTTATAGCAAAAGAAATTTTTAAATAAATACTTGAATATGAAATGATTACATAGAAAAAAATACTAGTAAGATAATCCTTAAAGAAAGTCAATATTTCAAAAATTATTTTAGAAAGTTTTTGTTTAAGTACATTTCCGTTTTTAAAGAATAATATTAGAGTAAAATCTTAAAAATTAATTGCAACAATAGAAAAAGAATATTAAAAGGTCTAGTGCTAAATCCTAAATTATCAATCAAATCAAAGAAAAACTATATTTTACTTTCAAAAGAGTCATTTTACATTATTCATTTCATTTACCTAATTCTTAACACTAATTTAAAGTATCTAGATGGGCTGAAATCCCAGAATTAAGTTTCAAAATTCAACCTAATCATCTAGCCTTTTGTTAATAATTTTCAATATCTTCTAAGAGGTGAAGAATCTTTCACATGATATAAATATCAAAACCAAAAAAATACCAGTAATGTAAAGGCTAAGATCTATCTAAAATTGTTGTTCACGAAATTGAAAGAATTTGATACAACTGCTATTGAGAAAGCAGAAACGTTTTGTAATATTATATTTTGCTTCGTAACTAAATAAAATTGAGAAAATATTATGAATTCTGAAAGATTTTACTCTAATTAAACGCTCTAATCGATACTATTTACACTAAATTTTGTTGAATATGGTCCCCGTATTTTGTGACATCGTGATATTTTAGCTTTGTTGTAGTATTATGACAATGTACTTAAAAGAAAAGATGAATCTTTACTTTAATTTTAAAAAATGTTGCTTTTAGTTTCAATTTAATTAACAAGACCTCATTAAGGTAATAAGAATTAAGTTCATTCATTATTTTGAAAAGTTTAAAAATAAGAGACAATTCTGGAAAAAGGCAAAAAAGGTAAGATTAGGAAAGTTTTAATAAGTGAACTGCTACAATATACAACGAAATTAAATAAAAATTGGGAATAGATTTTATAAGATTATGTGTACTTCATTACCTCATAATATATATAAAGACTTTTGAATATAATTCATTTTGTGCTCAGTATGTTCTGTTTCATTTTTTCACATGAAGGAATATGATAATTTTTAATTTTCTGAATAAGTTTTCTGACTACAGTTTTATACCATTTGTTGATCATAAGAAGTATTATTTCTACAGAAAGTTAATTCAAGCGTCTTGAAAAGTATGATGTCATTAATTATATAATAAAGTAATTAACAGCATTAGAAAAGTCATAACAATTATATTGTTACCAAAATGTAATTTTGGCTATTTAGGTATTGAATATTTCTCATTATTAATATGGTTGAACATTTCTAATTGTATTTCCCAGATTTCTTTTATAAAGGGTTTTATTTTGCTTAGTAAAATTAAAATTTATTCTCACAATGTAGTTAAAACATCTAAAAAAGAAATTCGTAATCCAAAACTTTAATTAGTAAAATTTTATATTATTTACAGCTTTAAACAGTTAATCTCATTCAAAAATTAAAACTTTATTTAAATAACTTAATACTTTGTCCCTCGTGTTACTATCCTGAACTTGAAATTAATTAATACCCCAATTAGTAATTATATTTTATTGCATTAGTAATTTTATGATGCATACAAACAATCGGATTAATTATATGATAAAGTAATTAACAGCATTAGAAAAGTCACAACAATTATATTGTTACTAAAATGTAATATAGGCTGTTTAGGTATTGAATATTTCTCATTATTAATATGGTTGAACGTTTCTAATTGTATTTACCAGATTTCTTTTTAAAAACACTTATAAAGGGTTTTATTTTGTTTAGTAAAACTAAAATTTATACTCACAATGTCACTGTAGTTAAAAAATCTAAAAAGAAATTCGTAATCCAAAACTTTAATTAGTAAAACTTTATATTATTTATAACTTTAAACGGCATTCAAAAAATTTAAACTTTATTTAAATAACTTCTCGTGTTACTATCCATAACCTAACATCAATTAATACCCCAATTAGTAAGTATATTGTATTGCATTAGTAATTTTATGTATACAAACAATCGGATTCATAATATACATTAATATTATTTTTTAACTAAGATTTTACCATCCTGATATTGTAGTCAAATATTAATTTATGTTAATTCTATAAAAATATAAAAACTGTGATATATTTTAACACATCATAACTGTAAATATAGAAACCTACCCCCAAATTCTCTTACAATGGCATATAGGTTAAACTCATTCATTTAAATTAAAACTACTATCCCCAAATAAAAAAACAATAATAACAATAATAAATACTTATTCCCAAATTCTCTTACAATGTTAAACTCATTCATTTAAATTAAAATCACTATCCCCAAAGAAAAAACAATAAATAACAATAATAAATACTTATCCCCAAATTCTCTTACAATGTTAAACTCATTCATTTAAATTAAAACCACTATCCCCAAATAAGAAACAATAAATAACAATAATAAATACTTATCCCCAAGTTCTCTTACAATGTTAAACTCATTTATATAAATTAAAACCACTATCCCCAAATAAAAAAACAATAAATAACAATAATAAATACTTATCCCCAAATTCTCTTACGATGGCATATAGGTTAAACTCATTCATTTAAATGAAAACCACTATCCCCAAATAAAAAAACAATAAATAACAATAATAAATACTTATCCTTAAATTCTCTTACATTGTTAAACTCATTCATTTAAATTAAAACCACTATTCCCAAATGAAAAACAATAAATAACAATAATAAATACTTATCCCCAAATTCTCTTACATTGTTAAACTCATTCATTTAAATTAAAATCACTATCCCCAAATAAAAAAACAATAACTAACAATAATAAATACTTATCCCCAAATTCCCTTACAATGGCATATAGGTTAAACGCATTCATTTAAGTTAAAACTACTATCATCTCAAAATTTCTTTTATTTGTAATGTTTCATCGAAATCGAATATTTATGACAGAAAATAATACAGATTTTAAATTACACAACAGTAAAACAAATCTATTACTATATATTTACAATTTTAGCATACATATTTGCCAAGAAATAAAATCCATCCATGATTCTGAAGAATAAATAATAACAAAATTAAAAGAGTAAAAGCCTTTATATTAGATATTAATATTTTCTTTCTTTACCTTATATACAGTATATTTCAGTGTCATTGGCTCGTATAAACTACACTGATGATCAAATTTAGCCTAATAGTATAAAAAAGTCAAATTGAGGAAATTTTCAGTTGCCATAGCCAAAACTTTTAATTAAACATTGAAGTGAAAGTTAAATGATAAATTGCAATAAACGTCAATCAGTTGTCCTTAAAATAAAATTTATGACAAAACTAAAGCCGTTATTACTATTGGTTTAATAGGTAAAATTAGTTGAAATCAGATTCCAAGTAAATAAAAAACAAATTCTTTATTACAAATTCAACTTAGGATATCAAATTATTTCACTCCTGATTTATAAGTAGTGATTCTGATTAGAATCATTTTCTAAATTAATTTATTTCAAAATGTAGTTTTCTCACGATTTAACTACTAATTAAATTATTTAATTTTTGATGATTAATGAAATTATTTCTTTCACGAGAGAAAAGCGTGAGGTCTATAGAAAAATTATTCAAATAAAAAATTATATGTATTTTACATTAATCTAAATAGAATATGTAAATAGAGGAAAAGTAGAAAAAAAAAATCGTGCAGTTGCTAGCTAAACAATATTTGAAATTACGATTTATTTTTAAACTATTTTGTGAGATATTCGATAGTATTTTATATTAACATGATATTGTTAGAAATCCCGTAAAAAGCTGGAAATTTGGCTACCCGTTTACCTTAACGTTAAAAGAAATTTTACAGTTCTGACTAAACTTGATATTTCTTCCCACACATTTTTAATTTTTCTTTTTTATTTTACAGAGGAACTTAATTTGTGGCAAAAGCGAGACTAAAGTACTTGTTTGTCATTTAAAGAGAGTAAAATTTCTTTGCGGTTGTGATAACTATCATTTGTGAACTAATCCCAAAGAAAACTGTTATAATTATATGTTATAATTACTGCCATGATTAATAGTATGATTATATTTCAGAGCATCATAAACATAGCTTTATCAAATTATGCCTTTTAGCACCATTCTTAAACATTCCATCTCCAAACAACTGTTTCAATAATACTAAGTTAAGCTTGCAGAAAAATCGTCGACGTACTCTAGAAGAGAATATAAATGACATAGTTTTCATTTTCTAGACATAGGAAATTAAGGAAACAGCTAAAATTGTACTGTAGTGCGATGTGTTATTTCAAACAGTAGTTAATGTTATATAAACATGCAAGCAACCATAAATTAATTAACCACAAGCAGGCTGTACGGATCAACTTTCTAGCTTGCGTCATAAGAAAAGTCGAAAGTGTCAATTAAGAATACAAATTACACAAAGCATAAATGTCAGCAACGAGTTAATCAGTTTACAGAGTGTTCTATTTAACTCATTTAGTTTCTGAGAGCGAATGGTTTCTAACACCTCTATATTTTGTCACCTATCTTTATCATAACAGATTGTTTATATTCATTGTTATTTCCTGGCTGACGTCGGGATGTTTATCGCCTTTGAGTGTGAATTATATATTTTACTAAGACCTAAAGGATTGTATCATAATTCACACCTTCACTCTTTAAAACCACTGCAAAATGAATGTATTTCAGTTACGTTTTGATGTGCAATCTTTATATATTATGATTCTTTGGATATATAACTTCTATTCTTATTTCATTGTGATGTGTACAGTTTTTTAAAAACTGAAACTTATGAAGAATATCAATGTAAGACTATTATTCGACACTTCAAATAAAATAAGCTTTGCTAAACTTGTTTCTCTTTTTTATTAATATGATTATTATGTCATGTTGTTGAAACAGTTAATAAAAGAATAAAAATGCAATAACACAACACAACACTTGAAGAGAATGAACCAGGTCTGTAGAGGAAAGATTGATGCTCAATTAAAATAGACACACAAAAAATATTTTTTTTATTTCTAATTTTAAGGCAGGGTACAATTATAAAAATAACAATTGTGGAACAACTGTACAAGTAACAAAAGTAACATTGACCGAAGTCATTGCCTCAGGCGTTCTCTGGCTCTCCAATACAGGGTAGTCTCGGAGTCGGAAGAACCACGAAGTGCCCCGCATCGACGCAGATGACCTCTATTTAAAAGTTCTCCAAGGTCACATAAAGAACAAAGAGGGGGGTCAAAAATGCCAAATCTATGGAGATGTTCACTTAAGCAGTCATGTCCTGTCACTAACCGGAACAACGCCACTGCCTCACGTCGAGGACGATCGGGAATGTTGGCGAGGTCTTCGGCACTCCAGGTCTTCAGTTTAACACGATCTTGCATTTGGGATTCGAATTTCATATTCAAAGCTTGTTTCCAAAAGAGCTTTTTTGAGTGAAAAGACAGTCCAGAAGCATTTGTTAGCTGTGCTTTTGTTGCACCTTTACGTGCGAGTAGACCTACCTCCTCGTGGTGTACCCTGGGCAACGTATTTATACGGCTAACTGGTCTACAATTTTGGCATGCGTTCTAAATTTCGTCCAAAGTTCTATGGCTGTGATAGGAGAAGGAGGAAAACGAAGTTGTACTGCAAGTATTACACAAAAAATATAAGTTAGAATATATTTCCCATTGACGTCAATTTGTTTTTCAGCTTATCATCTAAGCTTGATTACAGATTTATTTATTATATTTTGTCAGTTTTTCCAAGTTTGCGCAATTTTAGTTCATGATTAGGTACATGCAAGGTTAATATAATGGGGTCAGAGGAGATGGCGTCCAGGAAGCTATAAAAGAATGGTGCAATCAGCCTCTATATACCTTGATTCTTTTTGTTTTTCCTTTACTCTGATTTCTTTCTAATTGCATTGAAACGAAAGACACTCCGACGATCTCACTCCTTCCTCATGAGGTGGAAGGGTAAACCCAATCTGTACAGATAGGGTAGAAGCAAGATAGTAAGCTGGAAATTATTTTCCTTTCCGGTAGCCCACTAATATTAGCGAGGTAAATATGATGGAAAGTTTCACGGTACCACTCTATAATGGTGTATTTTCTGTCTTTGAGTAAATTCAAGGAACCATTCTATGGGGAGTAGCTCTATGGGGGAGTTTGCGTCGCTCAAAACATAACGGGTTAGTACCTGAAAAAGAAACCCACAGAAAAGACAATAAAAAAGTATATTATTTGATGAGTGGTGATGTATAGTGAAGTACACGTTATGACCATAACCTCATTTTTTAATATTTAAATTAAATTTGGCTTTTCGCCAACTTATGTCTTAAGTCTTAGAGTAAAAAAACACGATAGACATTAAAAAGGAAGGAGAAGTTATTATTGAATTAATTGAATTTATTGAAGCAAGATGTTAAATTAAAAGTTAATTAGTTAATTGACAACTAGTTGAACATTTAAAATTATAAAAATTAAATTAAAAAGGAAAAGGAGAAAACAAAAAAATGTCGCTTGTAGTGATTATGAAAGGAAAACTACGGAGATCGCAGCTTCGGGTCCCTCTTCTTTTCAGGGAGTCGAAAATTTTCTTCATCCATCATCCTGGCTGCTGGCATCAAGTCTGCAAGTCCAGTGTATAGACTGTGGCTGCTGGGCTGATAACCGCAAGTGTGTATTTCTCATCTAAATTCCATTCGCCTGGCGGCACGGTGAAACATCGCCAAGCGCAGCACTAAAAACACGCCAAAAAGGAGCGAATTCATAAAACTATTGCAGCACTGCGCTCGCCAAGGAGAATTCCAAGTGACGCTCTTGGTATGCGGGCTGTCATCTTGGACATATGAGATTGAAAATCCAGAGCGGCTTATGCGATAAAAAAAAGTAACTTTTTGTCTCACCAACATAATAATTGGGAGCATGGCAGGGAAGATACAAATAGGGTATTTTGTTTAAGGTAAGCTTTACAGAATTAAAATAAACTAAATGGACCGTTATGACAGGAAATCCCTGATATAAGTCTTACAGTGACCTTTACTCAATCATTGCCGCCAAAATATGTTCTACTGCATCCTGTGTTAATTGTGTGTTTGCGTGCAAATTTCATAAATCTGTATCGTAAGTCATAATACACTTTTTATAATTATCTCTGTATTTTTTTTAAGTATTAGGCATATTTAAAAGCGAGATTTTTAAGAAAGCGCCATTTTAAAATCATAAACACACAAATGTAGTTTTTATCCATTTTATTTTACCCTAAAGTATGTACTTTAATCTACATTTTAACATAATTTCCATCAAAATCAAGGGATTTGTTGTCTTGTAAAACCAGATTTCGAATTCCATCCTCATAGAAATCAGCTTCCACGCACGTGGATAGGATCAGCTTCCTATCCACGCACTGGCTAAATACCTGATTCTTTTACTTTAATCTACTTTTTAACATAATTTCCATCAAAATCAAGGGATTTGTCGTCTTGTAGAAACAGATTTTGGAATTCCGTCCAAAAGAAATCTGCCACCTGTCCACGCACTGGCTAAATATCTGATTTTGTACTTTGATTCAACATCTTAGGTCCACAGACTTGAGGCAATCTTAATTTAAATGTTGTGTCATAATTGCATAAAAGACTCCTCTTGGAACTCGAGAAAAATTATTAAATAAAGATAAAATTGTAAAGCATCTATTCCCTCGAACGTTAACGTTACCTTTTTGTGCCAAGTGTTCAGATTGAAGATCGTTCTCTTTGCACCTTACAATGCACGTTAACTCCTTAACGCATTTGCACGTGTCTGACACAGATGAAATTCAAATTAAACAGAAAATACATTATAGAAATACAATTAAACTCTACTTGTTGTTTTCCTTGTTTTTTGTTTCATTTAGTACATAGATTCACAACGGGGGCTGTGCCTCCCCCAGAGGGCGCTGAAGCCTTCCAGGCGGGTGATAGCATGTTCAAAGGCAAATGAAGACGTTATGGCAACCAAGGGGAGTGTCTAGTAGACATAATATCTATAAAAATCCTCAAATCAATCAAATAATAATGTATTTGCATAGAGTAATATTGTAAGTGCTATATTCCTTCAACTATAAATTTCTTGAATTCCACTATGAGCCACTATTCGATCACTCCTAGAGTAGAGTACTGATATTTTAATCGCATTTCCTTCATTGTACTTGGTTGAATATGGGCTCAATGTGTTAGCTAGTTGACTGTCTAAAGCCCCCTCCACACTATGGTCCACTGCAAGCCATTACCACCGTCTGGAGGTGGTATGGTTTATCGTGATCGATGGTGGCAGACGATAAAACAGCCTTGGCGGACGATGGCTTCGGAGGCCGTTTTTCTCCAAAGATCAAAGGCAACCAGATGATCAACTAAGGTGCGCAGTAAACCCTATAGACGAATCCACGCTCTCGGCTCATTTAGCTGCCCAGCGTGTGGATGCAACCCATAAACCATCGTTCAAGGTCATCATCAGGAAGTGGTAAAAATTTGACCATTGTGTGGAGGCTACATCAGAAATGGTACATGGCTGAACTTGGAGATTAACAAAATCGAAACATAAACAAATTTTTAAAACTCCACCAACCTAACCCATCTCGGCAGTCATCAACCAGACTCAACCACGGTGGTATCATCTCACTATTTTTTTTATTTCTTTTCGATTTTATGATTATTTTTTAATTTTTTAATAAAAAATGTTTTCCTACATTTGATGGCTATTTTAATTAAATTCTACTTTGTTATTCTTGATAGATAGATAAACAGACAAAAGAGATATAGATAACATGCAACAATACTTCAACATTTGGTATACTTAACTAGTATGGAAAAGGGGATGTCAGAATAATTATTTCTTGTAAAGGGGGTGGGGACAAGATGACAACGAAAAATAACTACGGTTTGAAAGTGAAAGAGAGCAATTTACGAAAATACAAGACATAAACGATATATAAGGCATAAACTAAAATATTAAAGCTATCAAACATAAATATAAGAAAAATGAAACTATTAGCGTATTAACGGTCAACAAAACTTACACCAACTGAAAAAAACGAACCAGCCGTAAGAGACAAAAGTATTCAAGAACGAAATAATTAAAAAGGATACGATAAGGCAGGAAATTAGAAAATAACATCCATTTAAAGTTGCTTAAAGGTGATGCTCCCCTTAAATGAGTTTGAATTACCATAATGATTTTGTCTTTTTTATTTAAATAGTTAATAACAATGAAATAATAATTACAGTTTTTGTTACTATACGCATATAGTAACCGTAATATATTTAGCAGAGTGTTAACTCAAAAGCAATGGAAAACGTTTATAACGATAAATATAAAATGGCTCAAGATGACAACGAAAAATAACTACGGTTTAAAAGTATATAACTTAATTTATTTGTTACTAACATAAATGACGTAAACTAAAATATTAAAGCTATCAAACATAAATATAAGAAAAATTAAACTATTAGTGTATTAACGGTCTACAAAACTTAAACCAACTTTAAAATAACGAACCAGCCATAAGAGACAAAAGTATTCAAGAACGAAATAATTTAAAAAGATGTAGGGTAGGAAATAAGAAAATATCATTCTGAAGTTGCTTAAAGGTGATATTCCCCTTAAATCCGCTTGAGTTACTATGATAATAACTTTATCTTTTTATTTAAATATTTAATAATAATAAAAAATAATTATAGTTTTGTTACTATAAGCAGATAGTAACTATAATATATTTAGCAGGGTGTTAACTTAAATGCAATGGAAAACGTTTATAAAGATAATATAAAATGGCTCGAGATGACAACAAAAAGTAACTACGCTTTGAAAGTATATAACTTTATTTGTTGCGAACATATAAGACATAAACTAAAATACTAAAGCTATCAGACATAAATATAAGAAAAATGAAACTATTAGCATATTAATTGTCTACAATACTTAAACCAACTAAAAATAATGAACCAGCCATAAGAGACAACAGCATTCAAGAATTAAATAATTAAAAAAAATAAGAAAATATCATTCTGAAGTTGCTTAAAGGTGATATTCCCCTTAAATCCGCTTGAGTTACTATGATAATAACTTTATCTTTTTATTTAAATATTTAATAATAATAAAAAAAATAATTATAGTTTTTGTTACTATACGCAGATAGTAACTATAATATATTTAGCAGAGTGTTAACTCAAATGCAATAAAAAAGCGTTTATAACAATAAAAATATGATGGCTCAAGATAACAAAAAATAACTACGGTTTGAAAGAATGTAACTTAATTTATTTGTTACGAACATATAAGACATAAACTAAAATATTAAAGTTATCAAACATAAATATACGAAAAATGAAACTAATATCGTATCAGTGGTCTACAATACTTAAACCAACTGTAAAATAACGAACGAGCCATAAGAGACAAAAGTATTCAAGAACGAAATAATTGAAAAAGATATAAGGTAGAAAATAAGAAAATATCATCTATTTAAAGTTGCTTAACGGTGATGCTCCCCTTAAATGCGTTTCAGTTACTATGATAATAACTTTATATTTTTATTTAAATATTTAATAATAATAATAAAATAATTATAGTTTTTGTTACGATACGCAGATAGTAACTATAATATATTTAGCAGGATGTTAACTCAAATGCAATGAAAAACGTTTATAACGATAAATATAAAATGGCTCAAGATGACAACGAAAAATAACTACGGTTTAAAAGTATATAGCTTAATTTATTTAATATGAATATATAAGACATAAACTAAAATATTAAAGCTATTAGACATAAATATACGAAAAATGAAACTATTAGCGTATTAACGGTCTATAATACTTACACCAACTGAAAATAACGAATGAGCCGTAATAAACAAAAGTATTCAAGAACGAAATAATTGAAAAAGATATAAGGTAGAAAATAAGAAAATATCATCCATTTAAAGTTGCTTAAAGGTGATGCTACCCTCAAATGCGTTTGAATTACCATAATAAAATTATCTTTTTATTTAAATATTTAATAATGATAAAAATAATTATAGTTTTTGTTACTATATGCAGATAGTAACAATAATATATTTATCAGAGTGCTAACTCAAATGAAATGGAAAAAGTTTATAATGATAAAAATAAAATGGCTTAAGATGACAAAAAAAATAACTACGGTTTGAAAGTATATAACTTAATTTATTTGTTATGAACATATAAAACATAAACAAGAATATTAAAGCTATCAAACATAAATATACGAAAAATAAAACTAATATCGTATCAGTGGGCTACAATACTTAAACCAACTGTAAAATAACGAACGAGCCATAAGAGACAAAAGTATTCAAGAACGAAATAATTGAAAAAGATATAAGGTAGAAAATAAGAAAATATCATCTATTTAAAGTTGCTTAACGGTGATGCTCCCCTTAAATGCGTTTCAGTTACTATGATAATAACTTTATCTTTTTATTTAAATATTTAATAATAAAAAAATAACTATAACTTTTGTTACTGTACGCAGATAGTAACTGTAATGTATTTAGCAGAGTATTAACTCAAATGCAATGGAAAACGCTTATAATGATAAAAAATAAAATGACTCGAGATGACAACAAAAAATAACTATCGTTTAAAAGTATATAATTTAATTTATTTGTTACTAACATATTAGACATAAAGTAAAATATAAAAGCTATTAGACATAAATATACGAAAAATGAAACTATTAGCGTATTAACGGTCTATAATACTTACACCAACTGAAAATAACGAATGAGCCGTAATAAACAAAAGTATTCAAGAACGAAATAATTGAAAAAAATATAAGGTAGAAAATAAGAAAATATCATCCATTTAAAGTTGCTTAAAGGTGATGCTCCACTAAAATGAGTTTGAATTACCATAATAATAACTATCTTTTTATTAAAATATTTAATAATAATAAAAAATTATAGTTTTTTTACTATATGTAGATAGTAACTCTAATATATTTAGCAGAGTGTTAGCTTAAATGCAATGGAAAACGTTTATAATGATAAAAAATAAAATGGCTCGAGATGACAACAAAAAATAACTACGGTTTAAAAGTATATAACTTAATTTATTTGTTAAGAACATATAACACAGAAACTAAAATATTAAAGTTATCAAACATAAATATAAGAAAAATGAAACTATTAGCATATTAATTGTCTACAATACTTAAACCAACTAAAAATAATGAACCAGCCATAAGAGACAACAGCATTCAAGAATTAAATAATTAAAAAGGATATGATAAGGCAAAAAAGAAATTATCTTCCATTTAAAGTTGCTTAAAGGTGTTGTCTCCCCTTAAATGAGTTTAAATTACCATACTAATTTTATCTTTTTATTTACATATTTAACAATAATCAAAAAAAATAATTATAGTTTTTGTATTATATGTAGATAGTAACTCTAATATATTTAGCAGAGTGTTAACTCAAATGCAATGGAAAATGTTTAAAATCATAAAAAATAAAATGGCTCTAGATGGCAACAAACATTAACTACTGTTTAACAGTATATATGTATTTGTTACGAAACATATGACATAAAATAAAATATTAAAATTATCAAATATAAATATAAGGAAAATGAAACTATTAGCGTGTTAACGGTCAACAAAACTTACACCAACTGAAAATAACAAACCAGCTATAAGAGACAAAAGTATTCTACAACAAAATAATTAAAAGGGATATCATAAGGCTGAAAAATAAGAAAATATCATCCATTTTAAAGTTGCTAAATATCCATGCTTTCCTTAAATGAGTTTAAATTACCATAATAATTTTTATTTAAATATTTAATAATAATTTTAAAAAATTATAGTTTTTGTTACAATATGTAGGTAGTAACTCTAATATATTTAACAGAGTGTTAACTCAAATGCAATGGAAAACGTTTATAAGGATAAAAAATAAAATGGCTCCAGATGACAACAAAATATAACTATGGTTTAAAAGCATATAAATTAATTTGTTACGAACATATAACATAAACGAAAATATAAAAATTATCAAATATAAGTATAAGGAAAATTAAACTATTAACGTATTAACGGTCTACAAAAATTACACCAACTGAAAATAACGAACCAGCCATAAGAGACAAAAGTATTCAAGAATGAAATAACTAAAAAGGATATAAGGCAAAAAATAAGAAAATATCATCCATTTAAAGTTGCTTAAAGGTGATGCTCCACTAAAATGAGTTTGAATTACCATAATAATAACTATCTTTTTATTAAAATATTTAATAATAATAAAAAATTATAGTTTTTTTACTATATGTAGATAGTAACTCTAATATATTTAGCAGAGTGTTAGCTTAAATGCAATGGAAAACGTTTATAACGATAAATATAAAATGGCTTAAGATAACAAAAAAAATAATTACGGTTTGAAAGTATATAAGTTAATTTATTTGTTACGAACATATAACACATAAACTGAAGTATTAAAATATCAGAATATAAATGTAAAAAATGAAACTATTAGCGTATTAACGGTCTACAATAAATTAAACCATCTGAAAAATAAAGAAACCATAAGAGACAAAAGTATTCAAGAGCGAAATAATTAAAAAGAATATCATAAGGCACAAAATAAGAAAATATCATCCATTTAAAGTTGCTTAAAGGTGAGGCTCCCCTTAAATAAGTTTTAAATTACTATAATAATTTTATCTTTTTATTTAAATACTTAATAATAATAAAAAAATAATTATAGTCTTTGTTACTATATGTAGATAGTAACTAATATATTTAGCAGGGTGTTGATTCAAATGCAATGGAAAAAGTTTTTACCAATAAATATAAAATGGATCGACATAACAAAAAATAACTACGGTTTGAAAGTATATAACTTAATTTATTTGTTACGAACATATAACACATAAACTAAAATATTAAAGCTATCAGACATAAATATACGAAAAATGAAACTATTAGCTTATCAATGGCCTACAATACTTAAACTGAAAATAATGAACCAACATAAGGACAAGAGTATTCAAGAACGAAATAATAAAAAAGTGTATGATAAGCAAAATAAAAAATATCATCCATTTAAAGTTCCTTAAAGGTGAGGCTCTCTTAAATGTTTTAAATTACCAAATAATTTTATCTTTTTATTTAAATACTTAATAATAATAAAAAAATAATTATAGTCTTTGTTACTATATGTAGATAGTAACTCTAATACATTTAGCAGAGTGTTATCTCAAATGCAATGGAAAATGTTTAAAATCATAAAAAATAAAATGGCTCTAGATGGCAACAAACATTAACTACTGTTTAACAGTATACAAATTAATTATTTGTAACAAACATATAACATAAATTAAAGTATTAAAGCCATCAAACGTAAATATAAGAAAAATGAAACTTAGTCTATAATACTTAAACCAACTGAAAATAATGAATCAGCCATAAGAGACGAAAGTATTCAAGAACGAAATAATTAAAAAAAGATATGATAAGGCAAAAAAAAAATTATCTTACATTTAAAGTTGCTTAAACGTGTTGTCTCCCCTTAAATGAGTTCGAATTACCATAATAACAACTTTATATTTTTATTTAAATATTTAATAATAAAAAATAATTATAGTTTTAGTTACTATACGCAAATAGTAACTATAATATATTTAACAGAGTATTAACTCAAATGAAATGGAAAACGTTTATAACGATAAAAATAAAATTGCTCCAGATGACAACAAAAAATAACTACGGTTTCAAAGTATAAAACATAATTTATTTGTTACTAACATATAAGACATAAAAAAATATTAAATCTATCAAACATAAATATAAAAAAATGAAACTATTGGCGTATCAATGGTCTACAATACTTAAACCAACTTTAAAATAACGAACAGCTATAAGAGACAACAATATTCAAGAATGAAATAATTAAAAAGATATATAAGGCAAAAAAATTATCCTATTTAATGCTTAAAGGTGTTGTCTTTAAATGTGTTTAAATTACTATAATATATCTTTTTATTTAAATATTTAAGAATAAAAAAATAATTATAGTTTTTGTTACTATATGTAAATAGTAATCTAATAAATTTAGCAGACAGGAAAAAATATTATCTTCCATAAAGTTGCTTTAAGGTTTATCTCCCCTTTAATAAGTTTAAATTACAATAATAATTTTATCTTTTTATTTAAATATTTAATAATAATAATATGTTTTTAACTATAATAGATAGTAAACTAATATATTTAGCAGAGTGTAACTCAAATGCAGTGGAAAACGTTTAAATTGATAAAAAATATAATGGATCTAGATGACAACAAAATATAACTACGGTTTGAAAGTATATAACTTAATTTATTTGTTATGAACACATAAGACATTAACTAAAATATTAATGATATCAAACATAAATATAAGAAAAATGAAACTATTAGTGTATTAACGTTACAAAACTTAAACTAACTGAAAATAACGAAACAGCTATAAGAGACAAAAGTATTCAAGAACGAAATAATTAAAAAGGATATGATAAAGCAAAAATAAAAATAACATCCATTTTAAGTCGCTTAAAGGTTCTTCTGCCTTAAATGAGTTTGAATTACTTAAATGATAACTTATTTTTTTATTTAACTATATATAATAATAAAATAATTATAGTTTTTTGTTATATACACAGATAGTAACAATAATATATTTAGCAGGTGTTAACTCAATGCAATGGAAAACGTTTAAACGAGAAATATAAAATGGCTCGAGATGACAATAAAATATAACTACGGTTTTAAAAGTATAAAATTTATTTGTTATGAACACATAAGACATTAACTAAAATATTAATGATATCAAACATAAATATAAGAAAAATGAAACTATTAGCGTATCAGTACTACAATTAAACCAATAAAATAACGAACCATAAGAGACAAAATATTCAAGAATATAATTATAAAGGAAATGATAAGACTGAAAATAAAAAAAATATATTATTCATTTAAGTTGCTTAAATGAATCTTTAAATGAGTTTGAATTACTTTAATAACAATTTTATCTTTTTATTTAGCTATTTAACAATAATAAATATAAAATTATAGTTTTTATTATTAAATGCAGATTGTAACTCTAATATATTTAACAGGGTGTTAACTCAAATGCAATGGAAAACGTTTATAACGATAAATATAAAATGGCTCGAGATAACAACAAAAAATAACTACGATTTGAAAGTATATAAATAAATTTATTTGTTACGAAATAGGACATAAACTAAAATTAAAATTATCCAATATAATATAAGGAAAAATGAAACTATTAACGTAATTATATTATAATATATATATATATATATATATCTATATTAAAATATGTAAATATACATATATTAAAATATATATTTATATATAAAAATGTTAAATGCAAAATGTATTTATAAATTTTTCAGACAAACTTTAACAAATAGGCATTGAAATAAAACTGTAGAAGAACACTGGATAAAACTACAGTTTTTGTAACTTTCAGTACAGTAAATGACTAGATTGTAAATGTTGCTGCACTATTCTTGACTAAAGTTCTATATTCGAATATAATTGATTCACCATCAAATGGTAAATCAATTTTATTCGAATTGGTCAACATATTCAATGTAGAAGTGTAATTATTAGAATATACCTAACTATAAGTTATGAGGAGTTGAATGAAGTCTGGATTTTCAGCCACGCTGCTTGGTTAAAATGCCTGCTCTCGCAACATGCAAAGTTGGCATACTCCCAGCCTAAAGAAAAGCTAACTTTAAAATGATAATGTAGGCCATTTTCAGCCACCAGACAGTTTCACTAATGCAAATTCAATCGAACAACTGGCAGACATTCCAAAAACGAGTTGAGACGAAACATCATCTCAAGAATTTCTTACGATAATGAAACTGACTATAGTACTGCTATTTCTAGCTATATTGTATGTGCTCCTACTAGAAGCCCTTCCCACTACAAATCTTTATTAATCTTAGTTAACTAATCTAAAAAGTAGTTTTTAGTTCCTTGCACAAAGTAAAGGGGATAATTATTAATAAATAAAGGAATAAAAAAGAGTTTTAAAAAGTAAAATGAGCAATTATTAATAAATAAAGGAATAAAAAGGAGATTTTACTTTATCGTACAAACTAAAATAAATAATTATTAATAAATAAAAAAATAAAACATTTTACTTTCTTGTACAAAGTAAAATGAATAATTATTAATATATAAAAGAATAAAAAGGAGATTTTAGTTCCTTGTACAAAATAAAGGAATAATTATTAATAAATAAAGGAATAAAACGGAGTTTTTGTTTCCTTGTACAAAATAAAATTAATATTTTTTTATAAATAAAGGAATAAAAAGGAAATTTTACTTTCTTGCACAATGTAAAGGAATAATTATTAATAAATAAAGGAATAAAAAGGAGTTTTTACTTCCTTGTACAAAGTAAAATGAATAATTATTAATAAATAAAGGAATAAAAAGGAGTTTTAACTTTCTTATACAAAGTAAAATGAATAATTATTAATAAATAAAGGAATAAAAAGGAGTTTTTACTTCCTTGTACAAAGTAAAAGTAATAATTATTAATAAATGAAGGAATAAAAAGGAGTTATTCTGTCTTGTACAAAGTAAAAGGTATAATTATTAATAAATAAAGAAATAAAAAGGAGTTTTTACTTCCTTGCACAAAGTAAAATGAATGATTATTCATAAATAAAGTAATTTAATTTTTACTTTCTTCTACAAAGTAAAATGAATAATTATTAATAAATAAAGGAATAAAAAGGAGTTTTCACTTCCTTGTATAAAGTAAAATGAATAATTATTAATAAATAAAGGAATAAGCAGGAGTTTTTACTTCCTTGTACAAAGTAAACGGAATAATTATCAATAAATGAAGGAATAAATAGGAGTTTTTACTCCCTTATACAAAGTAAAATGAATAATTAGCACTAAATAAAGGAATAAAGGAATAATTCATTTAAGTAGTTTAATTAAATATTGCGAAAATGAAACAAAAGCTCAAGATCAGGAGATGTCGTAACTTCAAGTGGTATTTTAATCCAGAATGAGGAATTTTCAAGTAATAACCCATAATAAATAAAATAATTATGTACAGTACAATTACAAAAAATTTCATATTCAATGCAAAATGTTAACATAATTTTAATTATAACAAATTTATCATCTAAATTCACTGACTATTTATTTTTAATTTGACTAAAGGTTCATGCCTTTGCATTCGCCTGCCCTTCCCTCCCCTTAAAATTATCTAGGTCTTCTGTGAGACTCTTTGAATATTACTCAATAGGGTCATACTCAATTATTTTTCTGCCTAATATATTATATAATTTTCATTATATAAAAAATTCGTTGGTTTTTTTTCTTTGATTTTTATATAATATGTGAGTCAGAAGGTTAAAGCATGTTTCACTCACAAAGCTGGACTGCAAACATATTTAAGAGCAATGTAATTGCAGAAAACTTCTCTGAAAATATAAAATGTGCAGATAAAGGTTATTAATAACCATATTCCAAATAACTATTAAACCGTGTAATCTGTTTTCCCCGCCATTTAACTGGACAATGACTTGCACTGATGAACAAAGACTTCGTTTTAAGAGAATTCAGTATTATAAAAGATGTTACAATATCACATACAAGAAATAAGTATAAGAAAATCATATTTATATTTCCTCAGAATAAGTCACTGACCACGATAATTGAAAATTACGAAAATTAAACTAAGATATATATACTTTCTTAACTGTTAAAAATGTAAATAAATAATAACATTAATAAGACAATTGGTGATTAAAAACCATTCTTAAGATAAAAATAACTTATGAGAAAATGGCCTACTCTTTCCTTGCCCATAAATTTTGCATGAAAATCCTGCTTTGAAGAGAATGTCTATATTTTGAAATTACGTTAAATAATTCATGGAATCAGTTACGTTGCTCTAAAAATATTAAGATTTCAAACATTAGAATATCCAGATTCATTATATATTCATGTCCGGATAGAGACTCGAACTCACAACCTACCGTTATGATATCGATGCCTTTGCTACCGCAGGTCAGTCGGCAAGCACAATACATACACACAGATACATTTATTCTCATAAAATTTTTCAGGAATAAATAAATTTTAAAGTAGAAAATCTTGTATTAATCATTTCGTAGGATAAAATAAATTGTCTTCCAATATTAATTAGAAGAGTACATAAATAGCACTATCTGTAGCTTTATTTCATTAATTTTTGCAAACAACAGCATAGTTTCCAATAGTTCAGTCTCCTATAAAATGTTTCAGGAATAAATTAATTTTAAAATAGGAAATCTTGTATTAATCATTTCGTATGATAAAATAAATTGTCTTGCAATATTAATTAGAAGAGTACATAAATAGCACTATCTGTAGCTTTATTTACTTATTTTTTTTTACAAAAAAGAGTATAGTTTCTACTGGTTCAGTCTCTCATAATTTTTTCCATTAATAAATTAATTTTAAACTAGTAAATCTTGTGTTAATCCTTTCGTACAATAAAATGAATTGTCGTACAATATTAATTAGAACAGTACATAAATAGCACTATCTGTAGCTTTATTTACTTATTTTTTACAAATAAGAGCATAGTTTCTAATATTTCAGTCTCTCATAATATTTTTCAGGAATAAATTAATTTTAAACTAGTAAATCTTGTATTAATCATTTCGTACGATAAAATGAAGTGTCTAACAATATTAATTAAACAGTACATAAATAGCACTATCTGTAGATTTATTTACTTATTTTTTACAAATAAGAGCATAGTTTCTAATATTTCAGTCTCTCATAATATTTTTCAGGAATAAATTAATTTTAAACTAGTAAATCTTGTATTAATCATTTCGTACGATAATATTAAATGTCTTGCTATATTAATTAGAAGAACACATAAATAGCACTATCT
>CM063510.1:77793866-77853866 GCA_032207245.1 Pardosa pseudoannulata
GTCAACTTTTCCATCTCGGAGGATACTATGCCTTGCCAACAACAGCACACAGAGCAGATGCAAACCCACAGAAGAAAAATGAGCATTATGAGAAAAGTACGGGTTTCTTTCTTCTCTAGTGTGTGCTCACGGGGAGCTTAATGATGTTGAAAAGCTTTTTCCCAATCGCCATTGATCACTGAGTTATTTCGTGGACGCTCTTTCGGGAGCTCTGTCGCCATCTGTTTTTGGCTAGCTGACCTTCTAATTATCCAATATCGTGCCCAATGTCGTCCAGATTTCATCTCCCCAGTCATCTCTCAAACCTTCGGGAAAAAAAATTAAACAAGCGTACTTTACATAAAGATTTTTTTTGAATCAGGAATTATTTTTTTTAACTCCAGAGCTGCTTTTGTTTGATCCAGTTCTCGTTGCGGATAGCATCGTGGAGAATGGTCAGGTCAGTCTCCCATTTCCATATAGACTTAATCCGTTTCGACTAATTTTGGGGGATTAGGATTTTTTGTTGGAGAACTCCGAATTATTTAAAGTAGCAATTATTCTCGAGAGGATCGCAATTCAACTTCGTTATTTTAGAGCAACCAGCTCCAAAGAAGCCCATTCTGTGAAGTTTCCTGTTCGACTCAGGTTGTCCGAGACTGTTTCTGAAAAAAAATCAAGCAAGCGTCCTTTACATAGTTTTTTTTTGCATCGGGAGTTTTTTTTTACTCCAGAACTATTTTATTTGGTCCAGTTCTCTTTGCGGATAGCATCGTGGAGAATGGCCAGGTCAGTCCCCCCCCTTCCATATACACTTAAAAATCCTTTGCGACTAATTTGGGGGGGGGTGGTAATTAGGATTTAGGATTTTTTGTTGGAGTTGAGAACTCCGAATTATTTAAAGTAGCAATTACTCTCAAGAGGATCGCAGTGCATTTTCGTTATTTTAGAGCAACCAGCTCCAAAGAAGCCCATTCTGCACTTTATTTTCTGTGAAGTTCCCTGTTTAACTCACATTGTGCTGGACTGCTCCTGATAGAATTAGTTTGAGCGAGACTGCTTAGTTCGACTAAATCTGGGAGATACAGTTCCTGTTGATTAATCCCTGAGAGACTGTTCCTGTAGGGATCGCCTACAACGGACATAACTCAACCGAGTTGTGTAATTAATGTTCCTGACGAGATTGCTCACTGTGCCAAAGTGGACACTGTCTACAGCGCCATGAGACCTGCACGTGATTTTACGAACTGTTCCTGAAAAATGGGAACTCTTGGTACAATGCCTTTGTATTATAACTATGCAAAGACCATCTTATATTGTATGCTTAATCCTCTATTCATAATTTCATATGTACATTATTCATATTCTTTTTATTCATGTCCTGTGAGTCAAGATTTTTCTAATAGTAAAGATTATTCTTTTTTTAAGTCCTCGACTATCCTCTTTTGCACAACTTGGCTGGAGGCGTTACAATATATATATATATATATATATATATATATATATATATATATATATATATATATATATATATATATATATATATATATACATAATGTATTTTACAGTGCGAGTCTAAATTGTTTTATAAAATGAAGGAATGATAGTAGCAATTCAGACGAGCAATAATTACATAAAACATAGAATGACATTACAATCTGGCAGGCAGGATAAAGAGTAATAGAATTCCAATCTGATCTTACAACCATGTTGGAAAAGTGAAAGATGGATACTTAAAGTTGCACAATCGGATTTATTGTTCTGAGTCTGTATCATAGCAGGAACTAAAAATGACTACGCGTGTTGCTGTACAGTTCACACCGGTGAATGAACAACTTTAAAGCAGATTAACGGAAGTGGTTTGATTGGACTGATTAGGCCTAGCCCTCTAGTCCAGTTATTCTTAATATTGATAAAAATTATGCCTATTACTCGTAGAACTATGGAAATGTTACAAAGTTACAACAGATTAAAAATAAGTATTAATTATGACATGGGATACCCGAGTTTAGAGGGGAGAATAAGAATTCATACAATTCACACAACATATTTTCGTTCACAAACAGTTTATTTTCAAAATATCCATGCACATTTTTCCCCAGTTTCTCAGGTAAGCACTCTTACAACTTTAAAATATAGCACTAAGAATAAAATTACCCTTTCAGGACATTGTATGACATTTTTCTGGTAGGAGATTACAATCTACGGCTTGGGTCTAGGAGAAAATTTAGTCATCACATCATGAAAGTCCTGATGATTTTTGTAAGAGCCAATGAGATTACTGAGTCTTAGCCAATAAAGCTTGAGTTTAGTATTCGGAACAAAACAGTTGAACTTGTAGCATCAGTTGTGTTTCTGGTAAGCCCCAGAAACCACAAACACTATTTCGATTTTCATTTTCTTCATCTAAGTCCTCATCAAGATGCCCAAGGAGAGTTTTCTATTAGTAGGGTCACTAAGGTTGATGCTGTGCTCATTTTAAAATACAACGTTTGAATGTTTGATCTGATTGGCTTGTTGACATCTACTAAAAGCTGCTTTTACGTGCTAGAAATTTGCATACGGTAAATGCTTGATAGTCTTGCTTAGGGGATATGCTACATAGATAGGTACAAAAGGACATTAGAAGAGATGATTTGCCCTGCTCGACGCGTTTCAATTTTCCTATTTTCTGCCTTTTAGAGGGATATCCAACCTTTATGCCCCATGGTAGTTTATTGCTCGTCTGGATAGTACTGTCATTTCTCTTATTTTGTGAAAGCAGTTTAGACTTAGCATGTACATACATATATATACACACACACATACAGGATAATTCAAAACTAGAGGAACAAATTTCTAGGAGGGGTAGGGTACACCTAATCTAATCGGAATCACTTAGCAATACAGAACCGAAAATAAAATCCTAACAAGATAGGGAAGGGTTGTTACAAATTACGTTTTCGGCTAGTTATCAAAGTTGTGGGAGTCCTGTCACCAAATCTGGCGCAGTGATGATATTATCGGAAACATTGTTGTTATCCATTCTATGACTCTCTGCAACATCCTTGGCTCTCTGCGAATATATAACGGATATCGTGATAAAGACAACGACTAATAATGACTAATATAATAGATAATGACTTTCATGATAACGAAGTTGTCCAAAGTTTCGTCACATGGAATTTCGGAAAGGGCACAAAGATGAGCCTTGTTTGGTGATATACCGCTGAAAAGAGCTCATCTAAAAACCAAAACACCTGCATCGCCAAAAAATCTGCCAAATAAACAATCCGTTACAATCTCACCCCTATCTCGTAAGAACTGAGATTCCAAAAGAGATAAAGAATTCCTGCATTGCTAAGTGATTCTGAATCACATAGAAAATTTTCACCATTTAATAGAATTTTGTTCCTCTATTTTTTTAATCAGTCTGTGCACGCGAAAGTGCATCACATACAAATTAAAATGGCTCCCTTAGTTCTTCCGGAAAATAAATGTTCTTGCCACTTTCTGCAACAGTTACATTATTTGTGCCTCTGAAATGTATGTCTTGGGTGTGCAGAATGGATAAATCAAGTTTAAATCAATATTAAATCTTCTCTTCAGTTTTTCTACAATTGATTGTGTTGTCAAAATTCTGTTACGTCACACACATAAGGGGATTTATATATATAGATATGTGTGTGTGTGTGTAATGGTACAAATTATCCATTACAAATAAAAATATCGTTATGTGTGTGCTCATACAAATAATGAAATTTAAATAAGATTAACAATCTCCTCACAGACTTTTTTTAATGAAAAAAGAAAGGATGGATAGTTTTTTACTATCTATTACAAGAAATAAAATTGAAGTCAGAGTAGAAGAAAAAAAAATGTTAACCAACTTCATTCAGTAGAAAATAAAGTACAAGTTTAAACTTTATAGCTGAAAAATTTAATTCAATAAAAATTGTACGTTTATAATGATGGAAAATTCAACTTTAGATTTACTTTAGAATACTTGTTTCAAGCATTATAATTATTTTTCTCTTAATTTATAATGCAGAATCTGGGATGTTTGTCGTCTTAATCCCCAGGCATAAATTTTTATCACTAATCAAATAATCAATCCCATTTTCAGTTTTGAATGGTTGAGAGTATTTTCTTTTAATCATACGTATGAAGGAATTCCATTTAAAACAATGTATTGAGATGCAATGGAATTACATTTCAATATATTTGCTGTACGTACAATGAAGTTGCACATACTGTGAAAAATCTGATATATGTAATTTAATTTCACTACATATACTGAAAGAAAAAACTTTGTTGCAGATTAAAATAACAATAATTCAAATTGCATTGCCTCTATTTTAAAGAAGACTAAAGGAAGTATTGGAGAATTTCTCTAATCCTTATGTACATGGATATATGTATGTGTATATATATATATATATATATATATATATATATATATATATATATATATATATATATATATATATATATAAACTTTATTTCTCCCAAAGGTGGGCCAAACGATGGGCGATTGGTTAGGGTGCTGGCCATCGGTACCGGAGTTCGTGGGTTCAAATCCCACTGTGGAATGGATGTTCGTAGCCATTCGCAATCGGCTTTAAGCTGTAGGTCTGTCTCATTAGCCTTCGTGTTGCAAAAAGTAGACCGTAGCACTCCAATCCAAACCAAATCTTCCAAAGCTGGCATGTTTGCAACATTATAGCCAATCTTTCTTTAGAAATGTCTATTACACACACAAGATGATCTTGTAAAGCTCCTTATCACTATGTGGCTGGTATTTTTTGATGCAATCATAACATGTATCTTTATTTTCCAAATCATTCAAACCTTATACACAACATTATATATTCTTTCCTAGAACTGTAAGACTTTTCAGAATGGCACTGTTTATTTTCAGTGGAAACAACAAGCACAGAAAAAACCTACTGTTAATATAAACAATTCAGTAGAGTAAAAAACAGAAATTCCATAGTTCAGGATTCTTGGAGAAAGATTTGATTAGTGTTCTGTTTTCTCACCTGCTCTTGGCTTGTATAAATTGGGATAAATTAAAGATATTGGATATTAAATGTTTTATTGCATTAGCTAGTGATTTGTGCACATGTTGATATTTCTGGATGATTTGATTGCAATAGACAGTGACATGTGCGCATATTCATATAACTCAATAGGCTTTGAGTTATATGAATATATATTAAATGAATATATATACTACAATATGTTGAAAGCTTTGAAGGCGATGGAGCAACTGGACCATATGGGCCAAGCCCTTCAATTCAACGGTTTTTATCAGTAAACACAATAATGACAATATGCAAAAAATGAACAAATAACAGAGTAAAGAGATAGAAGGGTGGATTCGTGAGTTCATAGCACAATAAAAACTCAATAGAATTGTACTTGCTCATTCAGATCTTCAAATAATTTCAGAGGCTTATGGTGTTTTTGATGACTATATTGATATAAAATGAATCTCAATGACTTTTCATACTTTTTAAGAAATATTTTGTGTACACTGAATACCCTGGAACACTTCAGTTAACAAGGTGATTACTGAGATCAGAACCTACTGTGTGAAAAATAACACAAAATGAAGCATGTCTGTTGATAGAAGTGACTACTTTCTTTTTATTTTTGATATTGTATAACTATTTTTTTCTTTCATCATAATTAGATATTTGGAACAAATAAATCCCAGAAGCCTGAACACAAGGTGAGTGAACACTTCAAGTCTTTATTTTTTTTAACCAAAATATATTATTATTTCAAACTAGCACATAGCCCGTCATATGTCGGGATCAGTAAAATTTTTAATTTTATAGAATTGTAAAATACCTTATAAGGCAGATAAAAAAATTATTTGTTCTTTGGCTGAAAATTATCGAATGCATGCTCAATAATTTGTTTATCTTTACTAACACATGTTAATTGCTAACTTTAATTTCTCTAGTCATATTACGCGATAGGATGGACAGCAGAGGTTTTAATATTGACAGTAATTATTTGGCAGTATGTATGAATTATGTCCAAAATTTAGGGAATCGTGTGGTTATGTATAAAAACAAACACACAAACAAACAAACTTCTTAATTTTCAAAGATATATAACTTAAAAGCTAGATATCTATCAGTTTGTGAAATAGACTTCTTGTTCTTGTTGTTAATACCGGTCATAAAATTTTTATTGAAGCAAAATTCAATCGATGATTAAATTTAAAATTATCACATATGTACCTAATCTATTATTTAAGACAAATATAAAAGAAAATTATGTACGTAATATCTAAGTTCAGTGATAAAACATACGAAAATAATGCAGATGACATTTAAAACATTTAAAATTAGAGATTATTAAATTAGATGATCAAAGAAATGACATCATAATGCTAGAAAAAAATGTTATTTTTTACAATGGATCTTGGAATAATGGCAATCGAAAAGAGGTGAAGGGGTGGATTTCGAACATTTTCAAACTCGCTTTGAAATTTGCTACCCCTAACTCATCAAGAATCCAATATGGATGTCTGTATCCATTCCAAGTCTAACCGCTTCATAAATTCGAGAACAGACGAACAGATAATTTAGGCTATTATTATATAGGGGATGCTTAAAGTAGATTCCAAATGGTTACAACCCTACTAATGGTTACCCAACACTCTACTGATTTGGCCATTGTCTAGCTACAGACATTGAAAAATCAAGCAACATTACCTAATATTAAGTGGCTGATAATTTTAAAAATAATTATAAAATATATCTCGAGGTTCTCTGAATTCAATTGACTTTATACCCAAATTAATTTACAATTTTTCCATCTGAGATAATTTTCAAGGTCACTCACATTCAAGCCACTTTTTATCTTCAGTGGATAGAACTTAAAAGAGATAGACACCATCATGCAATAACAGTGTAGCAGTTACAAAGAATTGACAGCATTTCTGTTCTATTTTATTTACTCCCGTCATTTTAACACGTCCTCGTAATGGCCATAGCTGACTCACCCATAAACATTTACTATGTGCTGAGCTTATTTTGCTATGTTCCATTTGTCATACTCATCTCATTGTTCATCATATTTTAATTTCATGTAATGCTTTGAAACGCTTTTACTATATATACTTTAAAGCTTTTCATCCTAGTTTGAATGAACTTTTGGGCGAACATCCTCATCAAAAAACTGTTTGAATTTCTCTTTCGCATTAATGTTTTAAACCATTTAATTTTTTAATATTTTAATGCGAGTCTTTACTTCATTTTTGCTTGTATTTTTTCTTAAATTTTGACTATTAATTTCCCTTACTTTTAAGTTTTATAACTTTGTTTTAATTTGTGCTCTTCTGTTTGGCGCAGCATATCATAAGTTGGATCTTGCACCAGTAAACCCCAACCAACCCTCATAATTTGTGACAAATTGAGAGAAACATCCATGACCAGTAATAAAATACAAACCTGCCAATTGCAAACAGCTCAAAATCCTGCAATAACTCATGTTTATTGATCAATGTAATAACCCTATATCATATTAAAAATGTGTTTGGGTCATACATTTACAAGCCACTTTTTTATCAATAGGAGACATAGCAGACATTAAAACAGTCATGTAATCAAAGCATAGCAGTTATAAATTATTGGTAGTATTTCCCTTCCACAACATTTACTCCTTTACTAAGATGACATTTGTAATTCATGGTTATAAATAAATGTCTATGTTTTAAGCAGCTATATCAATAAAAATTCTCTAAAAGTAGTCAAAATGAGTGTGTGACTCAAACGAATACCCTACTTCAATAGTGTTACTTAAATCAAACAGTTAGCTTTAGTTCTGTTTTTGATTGAAGGATTTGGACCTAAATTTGATATGGATCTATAAATTTTGGAATACAGATTAGATACAAAATTTCCTCAATCAGCTCTTTAAATATTTATGTTGTCATATTCACACAGTGACAGACACACATGATACAAAAAAAAAAAGTGTTTTGGGGCGATTTATGGGGTATCAACAATATTGATATTCTGCAATATATCAATGTTCAAATTTGTTATTTTATTGCAAAATTTCATACATGACAGTAGGGCTGGACAATATCAGAAGTTTAATATCTCCATATATTCCCAAGTTAATGTTGATATCATTGATATATTGCAATAGCAACTGCACACAAGTATAAATTGTATATCAATATATTTTCATTTATTACTCTGCTGTTTTCCTTTCTGGATAAAAATTACCAGCACCCAAAATTTGCCAAACATTATATTCATTGATTTTTATTACTTTTGCTAATAAAACTGTATTATGTTTGAGACAATCAACATGATTTTGCTAATACATTTTATATCCAGATATTCACCAAAAACACTATAAGCTTCAAATATTAACAGAAGATAAAAATGAGCATGCATTAAGCTATCAAGATGTATCACCGTTTGCACATGTCACTGGTTACTGTGATCAAGTTATGCAGAAATATCAACAAGTGCACTTATCACTAGCTAATTGGATCAAGCAGCAGTATCAAAATCTTTGATTCATCCCAAGTGATACAGGCCAGCAGAAGAGAAAACAGAACACTAATCAAATCTATCCCTGCAAACCTCATATAGTGGAATTTCTGGTTTTTTTCTAACTGCATCATATGAACATTTTATGAACAATGTGTTTACTAAAAAACGTCTTGAAGATGTGATAACCTTCAGAGGTAGATTTTCTGGTTTCTATTTGTATCAAGTGCACAGAAAAATATGGAAATGAATACAGTAACTGGAGTATATCAATATTGCTTTATATTATAATAGTGCTTTATATTGATATGAGCATTCAGGATGTCTTCTGGCAATTCACAATGTTGTGTAAATGTAAAAACAGTATTGATGACAGCACTGGGATATATCAGCAGAGCAAAATTTTAAATATTGTTATTGTGATACTTAAAAAAAATCAATCTTTGAGGATATATTGATAAAAAATTAAGTCCTACAAGAGAGTAAAAATCAATGTATTTATGATCATTAGACTACATAATAAATTATAGTGTGACTTTTTAAAATAGTATTTAATGGTTTAACAGCTGTCACAAGATATTATGTTGGTAATACGATTTGTATTTTGAGATTTGAATAAATAATTATCACATTTTGAAAGTTATAATTTTTAACTATCCTATTTTTAATTAGCTTTACTGTTTATCCATTCTTCTGTATACTTCCTTTAAGACAAATAACCCTTCCCACTTCACCACAACAATTTACCTGTTTCATACATCAATATGATATTACACATTTAATGCTTTATATGCTTGTATATCATATGTGGTATTTAGTGAACTATATTTTAAGTAGAAAATAACTTAGGGTAGCATTTTAAATTTAGTTATATTCTTCAGTTTGAAGTATGAAATTCAAAGCTTTACATCTAATGTATGTCCTATATTTAATCTCTCATAAACATATGACAGCGTGAGGACACCAAAATGGTTAAAATGCAATTTTCTTTTGAAAAGGGAGAGAAAAGAAAATTTTGATTTCTTTAGCTAAAATTCATTGAAGTAAGAAGTAATGAAAAATTAGGCCTTAGAAAAATTTAGGCTTTAAATACACCAATAGGAAAAAGTAACTTTAGTTACGATTGTTAATTTTTTTTTCCATCCTTCAACCTACGATAATAACACAATGAAACTCTTTATGACAGTGAATTGTCTTAGAACGAACACTCTATTTAGAATCAAGCACATGTGTAAAGAACTGAGCATATTCCTTTCAACATCAGAATTAATAGAAATGGTAAAAAATTTTCCAGTGTAAATTATTGATATATTTTTTTGTTAATATACTAATTTTTGATTTGAATGAATGGGTTTTTAATAAAATTGCATAATTTCATATGATGACCCTTCCCACCTTACCATAACTCTTTACCTGTCTTGTTCATCAATATGATATACACATCTAATGCTTTATACGCTTGTATATCACATGTGGTATTCAGTAAACTATATTTTGAATAGAAAATAACTTCGTGTAGCATTTTAAATTTAGTTATATTTTTCAGTTAGAAGTATGAAATTCAAAACTTTACATCTAATGTATGACATATATTTATTCTCTCATAAACATATAATGCCATGGAGACACCTAAAGGGTTAAAATGCAATTTTTCTTTTGAAAAGGGGAAAAAAAAAGAAATGTTTGATTTTGTTAGCTAAAATTCATTGAAGTAATGAAAAATTAAGGCTTTAAATACACCATTAGAAAAAGGTAACTTTAGTTACGATTGTTAATTTTTTCCCCATCCTTCAACCTACGATAATAACACAATGAAACTTTTTTATGACAATGAATTGGCTTAGAAGAAAGAACATTCTATTTAGAATTAAGAACATGTGTAAAGAACTGAGCATATTCCTTTCAACATAAGAATTATTAATAAAAATGGTACAAAAATTTTTCAGTGTAAATTATTCATTAATATTTTTTTTTGTTAATATACTAATTTTTGATTTGAATTAATGGGTTTTTAATAAAATTATATAATTTAAGATGATTATATACGAATATAATTTTAGATCATGCAATACAAACCTGTACACTCTCCTGTCTTCCCACCCTCCTTGAAAAAAATCAATAGAATGACATCAATATAATAAATAAAACTTTCAAAAGAAAACACTGAATTTTTAAAAAAGCATTTTGAATGAAATGAAGCTAGACATCAAACATGGTTTTGTTTGAACTACAAACAATTTTTTGTAACATCAATGATATTTAGACTGTCACTGACTGAAATCATCTCTAATGGTCATGTGGCACAGCTTATACTATCTTGGATCTTGCACCATTAAATATCAACCAACCAACCTCTAATGATCATTAGCTTCCATGACTGCCGCAGGATTTAAACCTAGGATTTCTGGTTGGAAACATAGCATCTTACATGTTCAGCTATTGCCCATCATAACTAATAAATAAGTGTCCTATAGTTGATGCCTATCTAAAGTAGTATCAATTACAGAAAAGAATATTTAGATTACTTTTTATATATGTTTCATGTTTTTGTACATTTGTTATTTATATTTTATATTTTAATTCATATTACTGTAAATTATTCATTAAATTGAATAATAGGGTTTATAGAATGAGTATATGTCAAAAAAATAGATGTCAGCAATTTAAAAATCTTGTTTTATTTAAAATAGAAGAAAAATGCTCTAATTTTTTTATATATATAACATTATTGGGAAATACCATATTTGTCAATTTTAAGGAGATTTCAAGAGAGCTCAACAGAATTGAGTAGTTTTATAAATTTGTGTAATTCTTAACTCCCAATATATTTGACGTGTTCCACCAAAAATGAAAATGCTCACTTATATATATATATATACATTTGCATAAGACTACTCTGCCAAATTCTTAGAAAACAGCATAAACATTTTTCAATTTTAAGGAAAATTAAAATGAGTTCAATGAATTTAAGAACTTTTTATGGATTTAAATTAAATATGAACTATTCATATGTTTGTTACCCAAGCTAATCAAATCTTTTCATATGTGATCTTTAAAGTGTTTATGTTATTTAATAGATTAAAAATTAAAGGAATCAAAATATTGGATTTAATTTTTTTATTATATTAATAAAATATATGTTGTATGAATCATTTTTGTCAAATTTATGTACATTTTTATTTGTATGATTATTTGAAGACTAGCAAGTCTCTCCTACTAGTGCATAGTAAGTCAAAATAATTGACCACTTTTTAATAGAATAGCAATGAAAACTACCATAAAATTGCATAAATCTGATGCTGTACATTTCAACAAAAATAGATATGCTATGCTGACTCTTTATTTACAGGATGTAAATATGATGGAAAACAAGAATGAAATGAGCTTTTTTGGGCTACTTATGCAGCACATTTTTGTGGTATAAAACATAACAAAACAGAAGTCAAAACACAAATACTCGAAAAAACTACATTCACACAACCGAGTATTCCAATAAATAATTCTTACAGAACTATTATATTACAGTTCATAAGGAAAACTTTAACAATTATGAGTGACATCAAAATAATGGAAATTAAGTATCAGTAAAAATTCAAAACACTACCTCAGAAGTGTTTCATGAAAAGATACCAAATTTTGAAGGAAAAGAAAGTTAAAATTCATTGGTATGAAATGCTGTCACAGGCAGACACAAAAATACTACTGTAGGTTTAAACAATATTTTTAAATATTTAACCCAAAAAACAGAATAAGTCAATTTCGGGGATTTGGAACATTTACAGAATATGGGTATTATGGTACTTAATCTGGTCAATGATCATGTTGCATAAAACGTCTTTCAAAATTTACAAAGAACATAATAAAAGTTGTAAGGTTTATATATTACAAATTTGATGAACATTGTTCTTTTCTTTAAAAAATAGTTAAATTATTACAAAGCATTCAGTTGGGATATCCTCCTCGCATACCTCTACCACGATTAACCACCCTATAAGGAGATGATCGCATACCCCTATATGGAGCTCTTGGACCTCGAGATCCATGGAACTGTCGCGCATGTTGCCGCTGGTTATAACTTGGAGGTGGAGGACCATCAAAATCCATTGATGGATATGGATCATCCCTACTAGGACCATCATTCCATGAACGTTTATGGGACATATAACCCATATCTTCAGATCCATGTCCTGGTCCCATATGATTATTACGGTGGTCCATATCACCACTTTGAAACATATCATCCCCATAATGCGATCCACCTCTTGGAGGAATATTATCAGGTATATAGTCTTCTTCACCTCTCATAGGGGCAGGAGGATACCTATCAGACCTTCCCCTATTAGGTGGTCCTATACTGTTATGGGGTTCAAAACCATGCCTTAACTCTGGATTATGGTGATAAGATCCATTTTCGGAGCGCATTTCGTTATTTGGAGTCATATCAATATCAGAAGCATGTTCATTATAAGTCCTCCAGGAATCATGTCCCATATCTTCATTTCTTGAGTGATCTAGAGGAAAATTTTCTTCATTTTCAGGATATGGCATATCATTAGATGGCATATTACCTAAATGCATATCTTGTTTAGGAGGTGCCTGATTTTGATCTAAAATTAAAAAGAAAACCTTGTAAATTATAAAATCATGATAAAAAATTATCATTGATTAAAAAAAAACATTGATTCTGAATAGTTATTTGTAAAAGGAAATCTGATTATCAATTAGTTTAGACTATATGTCTATTTAGAAATATTGTTACAATTTATTTTTTCGCAATGCTACTCTATTTTTCTCTTTAGATAATTTACATATCATACATGAATATATATGTATATATAAATGTACATATATATATATATATATATATATATACACAGTCAGTACCGGCTATATGGTCACCCACTTATATGGTCAGTTTTCTAAAGTCCAATCTAACTTAATAGGGAACATGTGTTAAAGTGCACCACTTATAAAGTCATTTTCTTTTTCTTGTTACCGGTTATATGGTTAGTTTCGTGTTTTCAACAAGTTTCCATTGTTTTTTTGTTTTTTTTTAAGAAGTCAGTGCGAGATCGGAGAGGATCTGAATTCAAACCTTTATTTTCCTCCCTTTCCCTCTTCCTTGGTTCTGTACACTCAACGTCGGAGTTTTCCACTCTCAGTTTTCGCCCACCTCCCTGATAACAAGGTGACATTTGTCTGTTTATTGAAGTTATCTCTCTCACACATGACCTCAGGTGTTATTTTACTAATTCTGAAGCAGTAGATGAGCATTTAAAAGCTATCAGGGACAAAAAAAGTTGTGTTAACAACCAACAAAAGGAAGCAAACTTGTATATCTGATTATTTTTAAATACATTGAACATGAATGTAAGTATGTACGTGTGCTATACTTTTATTAGTAAGGTAAGATAATAAATGTCCAAAAAAAATATATTGCATATTTTTAATGTAGTTTTTACTTCTTGAATTAGTTTTTAAAATGTTCTTAAAAGTATAATTTGTTTATGAGTACTACATTCTGATAGGTGAATATAATCCTGCCACAATTCAATAGGGTTGTATTGTTCGGCATATACGGTCACCCCGCTTATATGGTCTGATTTTTCTGGACTGTGTGTATATATATATATAAATACACACACAGTGGCAGGGTTAATAAGTGTTCAGTGTGTGCAAGCATGCAGGTGGTATATAGAATATGTAATAAGTATACACATTGATAGAGTTTGGGTTTGGAGCTCTACGGTCTACTTTTTGCAACACGAGGGCTAATGAGACTGGGACCTACTGCTTAAAGCCGATTCCGAGCAGCTACGAACATCCATGCCAATGTGGGATACGAACTCCGGTTACGAAGGCCAGCACCCTAACCATTCGGCCATCGTTCAGCACACATTGATAGAGAGGGGCAAAATACTTTCTTGCACACAGCAAAAGGGAGCAGTTAAATACTGCCTTGGATGCAAGTGGCTAACAGCCCAAAGCTGGCCCTGTGTGTGCCTATATATATAATCTAATCCTTTTACAGATCTTTAATATAATATATAAATAGGTGAAAATTCAAAACATAGATATACTTATAACAAAATATGAAATTTTAAAATATATCAAATTGACTCTATGACATACATAATTAAGTTTTATATTATCAATTTCTGCCACTAATTAAGACAAAATTCTTATTATTACCTATTGGCCTTTCTCCTAGAAGAGCAGATCGTGGTGGAGGTCTTTGGGAAGATGGAGGCTGATCAGGAAATTGATTACCTCCCCTGGAATTGGGTTGGAAATGTTGATCAGGGGGTAACATTAGGGAAGGAGGAGGGGGTGGAGGAGGTTTGACTTCTGTATTTACACTGGCAGAAACTTCCCCTGAAAAAAAATTACAATTTGATTATGAGAAATGTGTTAATGGTTAGATCTGGTACAAAAGAAATCAACTCAGACCAATTACATCTTTTTGAAATGTTATGTTGCACTAAAAGACTGAATTGTTAAATGTGGTAGATAATTAAAATATCAACCTCTGATTGTTGGGACCAAAAACAAAAAAAGTTTATTATTTGTCTCACCAATCACATAAATCCCCCTGGCTTCCATCCAATGACCAACTGAGTTTAGGGTAAAATAAGCCTAAAACAAGTAATTCAGAACTAGATATTGGAAAACAAACATGTATGGCTTTCAATATCTAATTATTTGCCTAATCAGTCACATTAATCACCTTGGTTTCCTTTTTATGACCAACTGAGCTAGGTGGAAAAGTACTAATGCAAAGGTAAAAAGGTAGCCTTGGCAATTCAGAACTAAATGCTGGAAGCCATACATAATTTGCCCAACTCAGAATGAAATTGTGACTTAACAATATAAAAATTTTTCAAGATATACCTAAACTCAGCTTTAAATAAATAAAACACTGTTAGTTATGAGTATTTTATGTTTAAAATTCGCTTCCTTTGTGACACAACTGTAAAGTTACAACTAAATGGAATATTTTTTTAAGTTTAAAATCCTTTTCATTATTAGTCTGGGAAACAGTAGATTTACATACCATTTTTATAAATTATATTTTGATATAGATAAAATATTTTTTTTAAGTTAGGATGCGTAAAACATGATTATTATTTATTTCCATTGGGGGGGGGACCAGTTGCCTTTATTTTAACATTGACCATCACAAAGCTGCAGACTTTGTAACCATTTTATTATTGGAGCCCCATATAGATAGCCAACATTACTTCCTAAGAGGGGACATCACAAATACATCCAAGCCTTACTCAGGAACTGAACCCAAACCGATCAGGTGAGAGCACAATACAGACATGCTGTGACATTGCTATACCCCATTGGCTTCACAAAGGGGTTTTGTTAAAGCCCAGTACAGGGCAACACTCTGTCTGGGATTTTGATACTACACTACAAAGGGTTTCGCTTCAACCATGCCTTGAGATGTCCGAGGTAAATCCGAAGGACGGACGGGACAACAAAATGTCAGACAGTGAGGTGCCACCGAAGGAGCCAATCAAAGGCTACCTGGATGACAACACGGAAACAAAAAGCCAATGGGAAGAGGCAAAAGGTGACGTCAGGCGGCGCAAGTTTTTCACCGGAGGTCCCTAGGCGAAGAGAACAGAGAAAAGTTCAATTCTGGCAGTTTTTTTTTTTTTTTGAGAGAGCTTTACTCCAGATTTGTGTGGGACTCAAGGAGACCCAGTTGTACCCTGTACAACGATATCTGTCGGTACCTGTCTGCAGATTGTTTTTTTTTTTTAGGTTTGCCTTGAACCTGGAACTTTCAGGTCCGCACCAGCCTGAAAAAGCTCTGTGATTTCCATTTGGAATATTTGTACATACTTCCTTTTAATCAAGAATAAATGTTATTGTTTCTAAGCTGTACGTCGTGTCATAACCACTTTGACAACCACATGCTACCTGAGGATCCTGTGACGTTACAGTGCCAACTTTCAGGCACTTGTGTCCAGAGCAACAGTGTGGTTTAAAATTTTAACATGCCAATTGCAGATTATATATAAGTACATATCTTATTGATTTTTATAATAAAATTAAATTTAAAATATTTACACAATAGTAAATTGTTATAGGTGAATTAAAATTTATAACTAGCTTTTTTAGCTTTAACAACTTATTTTTCAGAACAGTGTTTCTTATGGCAACATTGACCCATTGACCCTGATTAAAATATTTCCATTTCTCTATCATCAGGGATTCTAGAGTTTGCCTACTCAAATTGACCTAAATTCAGTTTTGTTTTTCGCACAGTACTGAAAACTTTTTTAACATGCAACATTACTGTGTGAAAAGAGTAATATTCAGCATTATTTTTTTTTGCAAAACAGTGTATTTAATAGCTGAATTGTAATCTTTTAGCTGTTCAAAAGTTTTGCTATTTTCCAGAGAAATCTGAGAATTTTCCAGAGTTATCAAATTTTCTCATTTCTCTGGAGCTGCTCCGAAGTAGTTAGCCTGTCTGACAATATGCTAACCACTATATGATTTGAGAGGCTGTAAAAAAAATGCATATAATTTATTTAAAAATATTATAAAAAAAGCATACTGTTGAATGTCACACAAAATACTTTGGTTGATAAACATTAGTTTATTTTAATGCGCATTTATAATCATTTTTACTATTACAGTTTAGGACACCATCTCACACGGGTGCCACTTCTCACACACACATACACAAATTCTTTTTCTTGTGGAACATGACAAAAACGCCACCTAACGGTGTGAACCTCATCACATACAATATAACTAAAAATTCTTGTAGCACTGGATATCCACAAAGTTGGCAAGTGGTTAAAAGATAATTTTAAATATGTTATCTGACAAAATTAATATCCTTTTCATCATATCCTCAAAATTAGCAATCAATCAAATATATATATAAATGAGAAAAAAAAAGGATTTTAAAAAATTTCAAATAGAAATTAGGGGAAAAAAAAGTAGAGTTCAAACCATTGCTATGCTGTTCTACAGGAGGCGCAAGGAGAAGAGGCTGTTTGCTTTCCATCCATTGTTGCTGGAATTGTTTAGGTATAGGTTTTGAAAATGGAATTTTCTTTTGCTGTGTGCTTTTTTCTGTGGCAGACTCTTCCGAAGTAAAATCCAAACCAGGTATGGACATAACTTCGTTTTCGTAACTGTTTTCTGAAAATGAAAGGAATTTTAAAAATTTTATTTCTCAGGATTGTACATTCACTGTAATTATGTTTACAAAATACTATTAATTAGTATGACTTGCTTCAGATTTTCTCCCTCTAAACACTCTTAAACAAAACTTATATTAATTACTGTAATTCTAACTTAAAGATTGAAATTAAATTCAGATAATAAAGAAATACCTTGTGGTTTAAGATGATCAGGAAGCCCATGTTCTAAGCCCATTCCTGGAATGGCTGACATTGTGGTTGAATCATCTAGAAGGAAAACAGAAATTCAATTTAAAAATGCATTTAAATTTACTGTTAGCAATGTTATAATAGTAAACATTATTTACCATAATCAGCTGCATCTTCTTGGCCTTTTGGCAACGTATTTAAGTTATATTTATCCCTCATTCTATCTCCAGGACGGTTTCGGGTCCAGAATTTACTAATCAGAAAAGAATATAGATTTTTAAGTCAGAGCACAGAAATTTGCAATATGTTACTTTAAGTTAAAAAATATTAACAAAGACACTTCATAAAATAATCAATAAATGAAAATATTAATAACTATAATTTCAGACCACACATAACATTTAACAAGCATTACATACATATTACTTGTATAAAATTCATCTAGAAAGTTTCCCTTGTTGCCAAACGGTGGTACTGCGAAAAGCAGAAAAAAACAATGGCACAAGTTGGGTAGATTGTAGGTGTGGCTATCATATGTGGCAATTGTAAATTCCTCATTACTCATATTAATGTTATAATGTGTAAAGATATTGTCAACTGATTCTATTCCCACAGACAAGTTTTAAAAGCACAAAAGTTAGCACCAATTGAAATCTATCAAGTTTAGCATATGTACCAGATGTGATGAGCAAGCAAATGGCTTGTCTTTGGTCTTAGGAATTTTCTGAAGGTAGGCAAAATATCCAACACCATCGCTGGCCATCCATCATTAATGACAGCCTAATATTTCTACAACCCTAATCTTGCTCTCAATGACATCCACTTGCACTATTCAGACACTATAGGCAAAGAAATGCAGAAATTTGTAACATACTGGCTTCATTCCTAGGCACCAGACTTCTATGGTATTGGACTATAAAACCTTATCCCACAGTAAAGCAAGTGTTTTAATTATAGTGGTTAGGTTCAGAAGTAGTTGAATCATTGCTGTAGCATTTGCAACAGCTATTTCCAGGTAATGTTTTGTACCTTTTTATGGTAATTGGAGAACTCAATTTCAGGATAATCTATGCATTATATATACATTAAATGAATGTATATAGTAATATTGACTAAATGAAAACTAACTAACCCTTCACTAAATGAAAATCTATTGTATATTAATAACAGCAGATATAATTTTTGACCACACATAACATTTAACATACATATAATGTACATTAAAAATAAATATATATTGTAATATACTCCTTGGCTCTAAATTCAAGACGAAACTCACTGTTTCTAAGTTTTTACCAGTAGAAGCTGCAATCTTAGCTTCGTTTCAATACACTTTTTATTTCTTGGTACTACGGCACATGGAGAACATTAAGCTTGCTGCTTTTACGGCTTTATCCCTTTTTTTTAAATATCATATAATTGTTTATTGATTTGTTTATTGAGTTTATGAAAACAATTATTTAGCAAAGTTAAAATTATTTTCAGAGTTGAACCTATCATGTTTTTACTCACATTATCTTGAGAATGTTAAAACAAAAAAAAATTTTTTTAATGGTTCTAAAACTAGAAAATTGAAGTCCAATTTAATTCAGGAAATGGATGTAGAAATTCAACAAAATGTGTGACTATGAATAAATTAAATTTTTAAATCACTAATAGGAAGTACTTAACATTTTATAAATATAACATACTTAGAATGAAACTTAACATTTTAAAAAATTTATGCCTATTTTGTACAAGTGAGTTGCATGACAGCGAAGAAATAATTTTCTATTGCCTCTATTTCTGCAACTAAGAGTTTGAAAACTAAATAGAGGATCTAATGCAAAACAGCTGTGCAATGTAAAGAAATTAGGCTCAATGATGACGTAGTAAAATACAACAAAATTTCTTCTCTTCTTAATTATAAACACATAAGTGGGAGTGACAGAATTACAAATTAGGTCTATGTATATGTTTAGTTGGTGTGATTATTATTTCGCATTTCATTGAAGTAATACCTGCTCCCACCCCAATCATCACCACCATTTAAAAGAATCTTTTTTTTTTTTGGTCTAGGAAAGACCCCTGTGAGGCTAGAATTTTTTTTGCAAGAGAGACTGACTTATTTCCCCAGTTCTGTTAATACAAAATGATACTTTTGGAAAGACAAAGTAGCAGGACAAAAAATTTTGATAACATGTCAAAAACCAGGGTTGCAAAAAACCCACCTACCCAGAAAAACCCAGGCGGAGTTTTTTTTTTTTTTTTTTTTTTGGTAAAACCCAGTCTAAAGAACCAAATAAAACCCACTCTGAAGTGGGTTTTATTAGGTTTATTAAAAATTGGTAATATTTATATTTATTTTCAGAAACTCTTACCTTAGTTTTTTTTTTTTACCCTCTTTCATATTTAAAGAATTATTCTGTGGAAATATATATACAGTCTATCAAAATCCAGAAAAATATTTTCAAATCTATGGTAAATCCAACATAACAATTTGGAAAAAAAAAATTTGTCTGTGAAATCCATAAAAAAAAAAAAAAAGAGGCAAAGGTTTCGTGTGTAAAATACTAACTTGACCAACCCACATGTAGAGAACACTCACTCCAGTGATGCACAGGTAGCTGGGCACTTGTTTAGGACTACTGGAATGTGGCAAAAATCTATCATATCTCCATCCTTAACACATATTTCAATTAGTTTCCACCACTGTACTGCACTAAATTTTTTAATTGCATCAGCATTAAACATACTTTGAGGAAATATTTTGGGGTCTTTTAACTTATAATTCATGAGGGGAATTAACCATTTATTTATTATTTTTAAGGGTTGAAAGAATAGAGATAAAAAATAATCCTTTGTTAAAATAACATTCAAATATGTGGTATATGTCAATATATAACATTTTGTGTTGTGATGTCAGAGTAAACTTTTTTATAGCCTTTACACTGATTTATTTGTATTAATTAAATTATAATTTCTTGAATATTAAGTTAATAAAAATTAATTAGTTTTAGTAATTTAATCTTTTCTAAAATATGGTACTTCCCCTGACCTCTCCTCTTAAAAATAGACCCCAATAAAACCTAGAAAAGCCCAATAAGACCCAGAAAAACTTAGAAAACCCCTCCCAGGTTGGGTTTTTCTTAAAAAAAAAAAAACCAGGTTTTTTTTTCAACTTTGCAGAAAACAAGTCCAGGAACATGATTTGTAAAGAAAAATAAATTGATTTTATATGAATAAATTAAGGACTAAATGAATCAAACAATCAAGACAGGAAAGATAAGTTGAGATTCCACCTTGGTTCAGATACTTTCAAAGGAATTTAAGTCTCTTTAAAAACTATCGGTTAAAATAACCCAGAAAATTTTCTATACAATATATCATGCATTTCCAGGAGGAAAAAAAAAGTAATACCTAGAGTGATCATTAGATCCTGAACATAAAATGTGACCTAATGGATGCCATGCTAGTGACCAGACACAGGAGTCATGAGCTTGCTCCATGCAACCAACTTCTTTATCAGCTCTGAAATAAAAGTTAAGACATATAAGTACTTGAATCTGATATAATAAAAAATAGCCTAGCCAACATGCATTTTTGGTGAAAAAAAAACAGGTTTTATTGTACTTTAAATGAAAAATTCTAGACAAGAGAGTTCAGAAAACATTTAAATCTAATTTTTCATGTAAATGTTTTATTAAAGTTAATATTTTTTAAAATAAAATCATAATTTAAATCTAAAAGTGTACTTGAAGTTCATTAATAAATCTCAATAACTATCCCTTCAACATGAAATGCAAGTACAGTTATAAAAAAATCTTTATGGTTTGAAATCCATTTCCCTGTTATAAATGGCATAAATATACATATTACATAAAGTAAAAGTAATTTTAGACATGGGTAGTTATAAAATAGTTTGGTTCGATTTGGAGTGCTACACCATATCATTTTTCCTACAATAGGCAGAATTACAAACTAGAATATACAAATTAAAACTGATTCTGAAGTTCTTGCAAACATTCATGCCTGTAGTAGGATAGGATTCCCACTCTTTTTCCAGAACAAAAATTAAGGACTTTTTAAATACCAAAGTAATTTTTTATAAGGACCTACTTGAAATACACAGCATGACAACATAAACCCTATTTCCTGAGGAACATATTTTAATGATTATGAACCAGACAAGGCAAGTTCAATAAATGCCCAACAATAATTCAGAATTAAGTTTTTAAAAATGCCTAAAAATTAATATAAGATAAATCTATTTGAAAAAACTAATTTTGAAAAAAGTTTTTAGTGGTCAAACTAAAAATAAGTTGTGAATAAAATACAATATTATAAACAGTACTTTCTCAGGTTTTAAAATGACTCATATATATATATATATATATATATATATATATATATATATATATATATATATATATATATATACTGGCTGATTATACCCGACGTTGCCTGTGAAAGAAGAAAGTTTTAAACTTTCTATCACATTCAATGCAAGGAAAAATTAACTTTCATAAGTAACTGAAATATCTAAACTCTCCCCCACAAGCTTCATTTAATTAAAATATGAATGACTATTAGATATTACGAAAGGGCAGCTGACTTTATTCTTTAAACCTTTTCAGTATGTGAAAGATTATTAGTCAAATAAGTTTTCTAGCTTGTGACCATAAAAAGTACTAATAAACTAAAATTATTTTCATAATTTTTTAAGGATACCAAGGAAAGGAATTCTGAATTACTACAATAATACACTGAAAACATATGTATTTAAAGATTTTCTTCATTATTAATACTGCACTTTTGGCTAGAAAATGTAAAAGAATATTATGAACATTAACAAATATTTTATATATTCTTTGAACAGTACTTATCACCTGTACTGGTATTCTTAGAACCGGTTTTGGACAAATATAACTCCAAATTTACAAAACTAGAAAGTTTGAAGAATACGGCTAAAACTGATAAGAAGTGAAGAAAGCAGATTGCGTCAATGGAGAAATTGATTGCATTCTAATTTAAAAATTAAGAAGTTTTTAAGGACCTTTGACAAAAATTAAGTAGTTTAAGGGCCCTTAAAAGTTAAAGTTAAAATTAAGGAGTTCTTAAGGACATTTAAAGACCATGGGAACCCTGTAGGAATCCCCAGAAACCCACATTCAAACCCACTAATTCCAGCACAGAAAGGCTACACTCTTCCCACTTGGTTCGCAATCACCAGCAAATTGTAAAATGAACCATTTCAAGAGATTTTTATAGAGAAAAATTATAAAAAATATTCACTGCACATACTGTTTCCTTTTATCTAGTTTTTAAAGACATTTCCTATACTTTAAAAATTGTATGATAAATCACATTATATGAATGTACATACTCAATTCATGCCTGGCAGGCATGAACTGAACATGTATTCAAAATTTCAGCATTACTTCTTAAGTTAATATATACAATTCAAACAGTACTGAAGCCACTCACTGTAATTACAAAATAACTTACCCGACAACCCAAAACATAACACAACCATCAGATCCTCCACTAGTGAACAGACTTTCATGAATAGGATGCCAGGCAAGAGCTAAAAAAAATCAAATAAATAAATTTAAAAATTCAAATATCAACACTATAAGATTTTAATAAGTTTGCAAATATTATTCAATAAATTATAAGTACACTTAATTATTTTAATCCCAATAGTCTCAAAACTTTAAAACCTTATATTCCCAGTCATACAGCCAAAACTTTTCTATATTTCTCCATCTATTGCCAAAAGTTACTTTCCTTCAGGTTCATTAGGTTTGGAGCACTATGGCCAACAGCTACATAAGGGTCATACTTTCCTGGGATAAAAGTTTTGTACTTCCCACAGCATCTTCTATTTCTTACAAAATACTGTATTTACTTGTACATTACACATCTCACAATACACTCTTTTCTTATAATGAGGAATAAAGAAAATACAATCATTTGTCTAACACACCCTAAAAAGGGGGAGATGCATATATATATATATATATATATATATATATATATATATATATATGTAATCTTCCAGGGACCAACTGGCCCCGAACTTTACACTTAAAACTTCTTTTGAAATTGCCCCTATTATTTTCCTCAGCCCGGGCATGCTGGGCTGCCAAGTGTCCCGCTAACCGTCCGTTAGAAAGAAGCACATCATTCGTCATGGCCAAACTTAACTTTTATTTCATCCTATAAAAATTGCACAGAATCCAGAGACGTCTGAACCTGACGGTGTCAGAACGCTCTCTCTAAGTAATTGTAATGCCAACCTTCTGCGAGAGACGGCTAAAACCCGTGTGTGGGAAAAATGCTGAAGCACGTATTGTTTGCTTATAGAAAGTAACCTTTGACTGGAGCCATCTGCAAAGTGTGGCGTCTCAGAGAAGCATTACTGCTGATCGTTACAAATTTTCATGGAAAAGTTATAACTTCCTAATTAAAAATGCCAGCTATATCATTTTCTGTTTTGGGAATCATAGAAAGAATTTCGGGGTTCGGCTGAAGGAATGAAAACATCCTCGTTTAAATTGGATGGCTGGGAAATATGGTTAATATAAAGAGAAGAAATTAAGATCTAAAATAATGAATGGGGAAAAGGGATAATTTTAAAAAGGGATAAAGCTTTAGGGCTTAGATATTGATATTATTACAATTATTGCATAAAGTCTTCAATTTTAGACCTTACAGTGATCTCATAATAGTCAACCTACCTCCCCCCTCATGGCATTTTGTTCAGAAATTTAGTACATATTTAATAAAAATTGCAATATTGTATATACTTAAAATGGCTACCTGGTTTAAGATTCTAATTAAATAACTCTCTAGTCTAAGTCAGGTTACAGCCAAAATATAACACATTTCTAAAACTAACTATAAAAGATAAGGTATTTGCCTAAAAACATCATCTATTAGGGAATATCTAACCATATCATAAATAAATGATAGTTGGTTTTTAATAAATTATTAATCTATTTGCCTATGAAAGCAATGGAAAGAATCCATCACTTTAAAATCAGAAAAAGCAAATGATTGGTGTTTTTTTTTTATGAGAAGGCACAGAGAATTAATCTCTTACTCATATAAATTTCAGAGTGTGCTATAAATAGTACTTTTAACCATATAATTATTTCTTAAATTTCTACAAATGGAGGTGTGGAATGCCTTGAGGAGAAAAAACAATACATAAAAAAACTAGCAAAATTCAGTTTAGTAGACAACCAGTCCACAGTGAACTTTTAGTATGGCATAAAATGAAGAATATACTTCTTGATTTCTTTGTACATGTTCTACATGCAACAGAACAAATATTTAGTTTTATTAACCATTTGTATCTCTATAACAATAAATTAAAAAAATATTCCTCCAACTGTTACTTCCTTATAATCTATTCCTTATAATTAATTATTTCTACTACTAACTGTATATCAAATTAATTTTTATCAGTTTTATTGTCTATTAGGTTGCATCAAAAGATCCACCATCCTATTCAAAATATATTAACCCTTTCTAACTCAACAACCTCAAATTTTTAAAAATTTAGGAAGGTAAATTTATCAGCAAATAATGTTTTCAAATACGTAAAAAACACTATTATAACTTATAAATATTGTAAATTATTCTTTACAATAATTATCTTTGCATAAAGAATTTTAAATGTTAGTGAGAAATATCTTCTAATGGCAATTTCAACATTTCTTTATATCAGGGTTCCCACTCTTTTTTCAGAACAAAAATTAAGGTTTTTTTTAAGGACTTTCTAAAGATCAAAGTAACTTTTTATAAGGACCTACTTGAAATACATGACATAACGGCATAAACCCTATCTCCTGAGGAACATATTTTAATGATTATGAACCAGACAAGGCATGTTCATTAAATGCTCAACAATATTCCAGAATTAAGTTTTTAAAAATGTTTAAAAATTAATATAAGATAAATATTTGACAGAACCTAATTTTGAAAACTGTACATCTAAAGTTTCTTGAGTGATCAAACTAAATATAAATTGTGAATAAACACATTATAAACAGTACTTCCTGAGGGTTTAAAAAAGATTGATATATATATATATATATATATATATATATATATATATATATATATTAGCTGATTATACACGGCATTGCCTGGAAAAGAAGAAAGTTTTAAACTTTTCCATTACATTCAATGCAAAGAAGATTAAACTTCCATAAGTAACTGAAATATCTACAAACCCCCATGCTTCGTTTAATTAAAATCTGCATGATGGTTAGCTATTAGGAGAGGGCAGCTGACTTTATCCTTTAAACCTTTTAAGTATACGAAAGATTATATATTTGTCATTTAAAAAAACTGATAGGAAATCACATGAGACTGTGGATTTCATGGATGGAAAAATTGATCGCATTCCAATTTAAAAATTAAGCAGTTTTTATTAAGGACCTTTGACGAAAATTAAGTAGTTTAAGGGCCTTTTAAATGAAAGCAAAAATTAAGGAGTTCTTAAGGACTTTTAAGGACTGTGGGAACCCTGTATATTTAAATTTAGCAACTCTTTAGTTTATTTCAGTATGATCAAACAATAAATGATACTATATATGAAAATTAAACTTAGTGTTGCCATTTGATCATGATTCTACTGGTAAATTGTGTAAAGCTATTGGCATAAATGATAATATTTTGGGTATATTGCAAATCTGAAACACAGTGTTGCAAAAAGTTAATGCACAGATAGGAAAATGCATAAGTATAAAGAATAAAAAGATATCTTACTTGTTGCTTCTTTTTTATGACCTCTAAAAGTCTGCATTTCTTGATTCATATTCCTTATATCAAATAACTTTATAAGATGATCCCGGGAAGCAGTCAAAAGCCAGTTTCCATTCTTATTCCATTTTGCATCCATTACTGTATTTTTATGAGCGTGACTAAATAAAATAAAAAAACATTTAGATACTCTAACATGAAAGCAAAATCTGTCATAAATTCTAGCACAGATTTAAAATTTAACATGCTACCCGAAAAGTCTATACACATTCAATTTACATAAATAATATACAAATCAAAATAACCCAAACAAATGAAACATAATTACATATTATATTGGTTTCTAAATTAAATCAAGCAAATTAAATTAAAATAAACAGTAGTTAATAAAGGGTAAATAAAAGTGAATGCATTTAATAATGAATAAATAGTTTTTTAGCTTCAACAACTTCTTTTTTAGAAAAGTTTTTCTTGTAGCACATTAACAAACATTGATTAAAATATTTACATTTTCCTATCATCAGGGACTAAGAGTTTGTCTACTCAAATTTCATCTAAATTCAGTTTGGTTTCTCTGCAAAGTACTGAAAACTCTTTTAAATGTAGCATTACTATGTGGAAAGCTTAATATATTGTTGCAAGCTTCACTTGCGAATTCAGGTTGGTTGGTTGAGAGCACTATGGTCTACTTTTTTTCAACACAAGGGCTAATGAGATTGGGACCGACAGCTTGAAACATCCATGCCATAGTGGGACTCGAACTCACGAACTTCAGATTCGAAGGTTAGTGCCCTAAACATCTGGCCATTGTTCGGCATTGAGGGTTCAGGAATTGAATAGACTTTTACAACACAAAAAAACATAAACACAGATTTATTACCAGAACAATAAAAAGTTAACAGTTCAAAATATTTCACTTTAAGAACAGTTAGAACATTCCAGAACAATCACTAAAGCACGGAGATGCAAAATAAACTCTGCTAACTAGAATCGATGTACTACGAGTCAACTATGATGGGCTTATGCAACCACAATCACAGTTCAGACTGACTCATGTCTCAATCAGAGCATCTATTTATAAGCTTGTAGAAAATTCAAGAAAGTACCATAGTTGAAAGGTTCCAGGAACTTTCAGTTGTGCCAAATTTTTTGCCAAAATGGTCTCTGTCACCAAGTATATCACCAAATCTGTCACCAAAAATAGAATTGCCAAAATATTCATATTTAAAAGTTTGTAACCATATTTAGCAATATCTTTTACAAGACTTTTGTACTTGATTGCTGAACTGGGATCTTTTAGCTGTTCAAAGTTTGTTATTTTCCAGAGCAATATGAAGCGAGTTTCTGAAGTTATCAAATTATCTCATTTCTCCAGAACAACTCCAGAGAATCCAGAGTAGTTGGCATGTCTACATATTCAACTCTGGCAGTTTAACCACCAAAAATAATTTGTGAACAGACTCTGCTGCAATCTGTTGGGGGGAAACTACACAAAATTATCTATGTTACTAATGAAAACCAATGGAGCATGTGTATATATTACTCCACCACATCTTACATGTTCTACTGGATAATTTTAAAATGCCCCAAAGAATACATATCCCAGGAAGTAGCAAAGGGGTTATACTTATAGCATAACTTACATTGTAGCTAGAGACTGCCCACTTTTAGGATCCCACAATTTTATAGGCTGTTGACTATCTTTACTTCCTGATACTATAAGAGATTTTGTGGGATGCCAATCAACACATTTTACATCTGCACCATGACCTAAGAGAGGAAAAAATAGAACCTTTATAGTCAGAAATTATCAAAAATAAGGCAGAAACTAATACAGTTACACAAAATGATATATTTTTAAATATATCAAATATGTGATAAAATATTTTTAAATATTACCTCGGAGAATTTTTTCTTCAAAACACTTTAGAAAATCCCAGATACGAACTGTACCATCATCTGAACATGTTACAAATTTTGTGTCAATTGGACAAAAGCTGTATAATAGAGAAAAATATTGGTATACTGATTTTTTAATGCTAAATAGAATTATAAAACACAGGCAACAAACTTTTCAAATGTACACACAGAAGTCAAATATTTAAGAAAAAAGAAGAGAGGAAAGGAAAATAAACAACTATTAAAATTAATTTAAATAAAGTAAAGATACCAAAACTTATAATGTAAAATATTTATTTACTAATTTTTAAAATAATATGCCATATATTATTCTATAGTCTCTTACTTAAACATTGTAGAACTAATGTTAAAAACAATGTTTTTGATACACCTAAACATAAAAAATGCATAGGTACAATGTAGCAAAATTAACAATATTTCTATACACCAAATGGCAACAGTTGCAGCAACCAAATTTAAACATTAGCAGCCATACATGGTTTGCAAGCATGTGTGTTAATCTCACTAATTTCAAAAATTCATAATAATAAATTCACATTAATATGGAATTTTGAAATGAAAATAGCCAATATTAAATACCTTTAAATCCTGTTTTTTAAAAAATTTAATCATGGCATAACTTAAAATATTAAATTTTAAAAAAAAGAAAAATGTTTACCTAATACCCCGAAGAGGTTCCTTATGGGCTTGGAACATTTTTACATTATTCATATTACTCTGCCAATATTTTACATAACCTGCATGGTCACCAGTTACCATCCAAACATCATTATGACTCCACACCATACACCTCACAGGTGAATCATGTGCCTGAAATTACAAAAGAAAGAATTACTTAAATACTATCAAACAAAAATGGGGTGCATCCTCAAGGAAATTTTTTTAACTAAATCCAAATTTGTCTGTAGATTTAGTTTAATTTTTCGTGCTATATTTCCATGAATAAGCCAAGAATTTTTTGGGCTTTTTAAAGACCTACAGTAAGGGGGCTAGCTTACATACAGCTACATAGAACAGATTAATACAACGTTTTTTTGCCATTGGTAACCAATGGGATACCAATTTAGCTAAAAAAAATGCCAAAATGGTCAAAATTAATGAAAAGGTTTTAAAAAAAGAGTAAAGAACAAAAAAAGAAAATGTATAACGGAAAAAAGTAAATGAAGTTTGAAAAATTTTTGAAATGAAAAAAAAGCACAAAGTTGAAAAATAAATTTAAGTTGATTCTTATCTGTATTTTAATCTCTCCTAAACAACAATACAAATTTGGTAACTGATCAGAAAATCTTCTAACAAACACAATTCTACGTAAACCGGATACAATCGATAAATTTCCACTCATAGAATTTTTTTTTTAAAGCTTGTATGTATTGCTTAAATTTATGAAAAAGTGATCTTTATATAAGGTAGGGTTATCAGAGTTGAAATCTGTCGTTAACTTCTACGTAAAAATATCATTGGCCACATGATCTAACACTGCGATTATCAAATTGTGCACCGTATCAGTAATCTACATAAGTTAGTGTAAAATTGTGAAATTAATTAAGACAGCATGAAGTTAATTAAAATTTAAAACGTAAGGTTTGGTATTTAAACTAATTTTAAAGATTTTTCTCTACCATGACAAAAATGGGTAGTTATGAAAACACATTAAAATCCTTAAACTAAATTAAAACAACCATAATCTCACAATGTTTTCTTTGTGGTCTATACTATTGTATGATAGAAGTACATACATTTACATGAAATTTTTTCACTCCCTCTTAAAGAAAAAAAAAGAAGGTACAAATAAAAACACTAAATAATTACCTGTAAAATTGTTTCAAAATTAAATGTTAGACCATTCCACAATGTAAATTCACCACTAGATGCTCCAGTGACCAATCGCCGACCTTCTGGTGTCCACTGAAAAAATTTCATGAGGTTTTTTACAAAATACTTACTTCACAAAATAAAGAAAAAGAATGAAGTAAAAGTATGAAAAACAAAAAGGTAAGTAACATTTATGGTCATTACTCACTGTGGTTTCCATGACTTTCAAATTAAAACTACAATCAGTTCATTCAATTACAGACATGCCAACATTCAGGCACTTGTGTCCAGAGCAACAGTGTAGTTTGAAATTTTAACATGCTAATTACAGATTATACATAAACACATATCTTATTGGTTTCTAAATTAAAATTAAATTTAAAATATTTACACTGTAGTAAATCTTAGATGAATTAAAATTTATGCATTTAAAAATTTATGAGTAGCTTTTTGAGCTTTAACAACTTATTTTTCAGAACAGTATTTTTTATAGCAATATTGACCCTGATTCAAATATACGTTTTCCTGATTCAAATATACGTTACGATTCAAATATGCGTTTACCTAACATTAGGGATTCTAGAGTTTATCTACTCAATTTTGACTTAATTCAGTTAGGTTCTTCACAGTACTAAAAACTTTTAACATGCTGTGTGAAAAGAGTAATATTCAGCATTATTTTTTGCAAAACATTGTATTTAATATCTGAATTGTAATCTTTTAGCTGTTCAAAAGTTTTGTTATTTTCTGGAGCAATCTGGGGAGTTTCTGGAGTTATCAAATTTTCTCATTTCTCCGGAGCAACTCCAGATAATCGGGAGTAGTTGGCATATCTGCAATTATACCTTTTCTAAAATAATTTAATTATCACTTTTGAATTACATAAAATTTTAAATTTTTTTATAAGAATATGAAGCAATAATTCCTTTGCTTTGCAAGATAAGACAGATATAACCCAACTATAAATAAAGCTTATAAATATCAACAACCATCGTTTTAAGGTATTAGACTAGGAAATGTCATGTGACTTAATTTTCAGAAATTAACCATTTAGAGTGACTGGTTACCAGCCATACTTGATCTGTAAAAAGTATATCAAAGTAAGTTAATAAAACAGTTTATACCTATAAAAACAAAATGTAAATAAAAATGTGAGGAGTTATTAATATAGTTAAAATTTTATAAATATTTAAAAGTTCCAATAAAAATGTTATGATTTTTTAACAAGTTTCAAAATTTTACATTTAAAGAGATTGATATTAATAATGAGATTCATCCATAGGCTCTGGAATGAGCATACAAGTTCTTAAAACTTTCCAAATTATGTGTACCAAAACTGACATATGTAACCTTATATATTTTGAGGTAACAAATAATTTATGCATAATTTAATAATTATTAAGCAAAAGTAAAACAAAGAAAATAGAAAAAGACAATGAAATCCAAAAAACTATTTGGAAATATATAAAATATTGATACTTAATACTGAAATAAATGGATAATTTTTTTTTTTCTATATTTCACTATAATAATCATTTTTCACTAAATCATGTTGTCAATTGTCAGTGCACCATTTCTTGGGGACTTAAATCCCAGCACTATACACATATTTATTTTACATAGTACATATATAAAATTAAATTTATATCCTGGGCTCTTGATTACATAAAAGTTAAAAATTATTTCATATTACAATCAAATTATACATTTAAAATTTTTAAATTTGAGAAGATAAATCTATGATTGAATTACATAAAATTTAAAATTTTTTTATAAGAATATGAAGCAATAATTCCTTTGCTTTGCAAGATAAGACAGATATAACCCAACTATAAATAAAGCTTATAAATATCAACAACCATCGTTTTAAGATATTAGACTAGGGAATGTCATGTGACTTAATTTTCAGAAATTAACCATTTAAAGTGACTGGTTACCAGCCATACTTGATCTGTAAAAGATATAACAAAGTAAGTTAATAAAAAAGTTTATACCTATAAAAACAAAATGTAAATAAAAATGTGAGGAGTTATTAATATAGTTAAAATTTTATAAATATTTAAAAGCTCCAATAAAAATGTTATGATTTTTTAACAAGTTTCAAAATTTTACATTTAAAGAGATTGATATTAATAATGAGATTCATCCATAGGCTCTGGAATGAGCATACAAGTTCTTAAAACTTTCCAAATTATGTGTACCAAAACTGACATATGTAACCTTATATATTTTGAGGTAACAAATAATTTATGCATAATTTAATAATTAAGCAAAAGTAAAACAAAGAAAATAGAAAAAGACAATGAAATCCAAAAAACTATTTGGAAATATATAAAATATTGATACTTAATACTAAAATAAATGGATAATTTTTTTTTCTATATTTCACTATAATAATCATTTTTTACTAAATAATGTTGTCAATTGTCAGTGCACCATTTCTTGGGGACTTAAATCCCAGCACTATACACATATTTATTTTACATAGTACATATATAAAATTAAATTTATATCCTGGGCTCTTGATTACATAAAAGTTAAAAATTATTTCATATTACAATCAAATTATACATTTAAAATTTTTAAATTTGAGAAGATAAATCTATGAAAGGAGTTAAAAAGTTGAAATTGAATTAATGCCCATAATACAGCTTAAACAAATTATATTTATATCTTGAAAGCATTTTACAAAAAAAAAAAAAAAATATATATATATATATATATATATATATATATATATATATAGTGCTTCAAAAATTCTACACAAAATTATAAATGAATAAATTAAAGCACTGAATAAACAAAGGAAATTATTTTAACTTACCGCTACACAAAATATAGGACACCTCATTTTATTAGTTGATGTACGTACAAATTTCGTTGTGACTGCATTGATTGGATTGTCAGGCATACTTAAAGGTGGAGTCATCTAAAAAATAAAATATATAAATATAATGTTGATACCATTTATTTATAATAAAATAAATAAGGAAAAAAAAACTTAATCATCATACATCTGTATAGTATGCTGAATCTGGCTGCATAGCTCTTCTGTCTCTGTAGTCTCGCTGCCATACTCTATTCTGTATTAAAAAAATAAATACATAAATATTATTCTATTTTTCAATATAAAATCTGTAGATGCAGATATGAGATTTCCAAACATTCTTATTTTACAATTGGGAAAAACCTTTTTGAGGTCTAAATATGTGTGATTCTGACCTTATGTCCATAAATTGCAAGTGGAAACTTGTGCACATATTCAGATTTAGCAGTTATAAATTTTAAGTTTCTTTTATACATATCAAATATACTATAATTCAATGGCATAATCATAAGACTAATAAAAGCCAAATTCTAATCAATAGTAAATGTAAGAAATTAATCTAGTAAATAAAGAAAAATAATTGCAAAATGTTATATACATGAGGTAAGGGCAAAACTAATAGTGGTTTAAACACTTTAACCCTCTGTATCACACAGTTGCAGCTCTGCAACATATTCCTTTTTAGAGTGATATTAAACAAACAGTTTTGTTGATTACTGCTATACTTGAAAATGGTAATTAATCCAATTTGTTTGTAAAACCCATGTTGAATGGTGAGAGTAAATATAATGTTAAGATGGTTTCTTTAATCATTTAATCAGATGCACTTGATTTTTACTGAAGCAAAATTAGAATACCTGATAATTTTTAAAAAATCTTTGAGATGCCAGACACAGATTTCTCCCAAACATAGCTTTAAATTCTTTATATAAAGATAATTTGATGTCTAAGTTATTTACAATATTTTCAAAAATATATTTAAATTTATTTGTAGAAAATAATGCTAATGCTTACTTGCCAGATATCATTTTTATATTTTAAATACTTTCAATTACTTTTTACATGCTGGAAATAAGGTATTCTAATATTCTAGGAAATATTTGTTTAATTAGACAATAAAAAAGATGAAAATTTAATACAGTCTGTATCAGTATTATGGTCAGCTTAGCGGTCCAGAAAAGTCAGACCATATAAGCGGGGTGACTCTATATGCAGAACAATACAATGCTATTGTGCATATGCCGTGCATTTTTAATCCATAACAAAAGAGCTTTATTCACATTCCCATAAGGTGAAAAGCGCTGACGTTTTCATTCTTGATCATTGATTTCAACACTTGAGGACCAAAGTTTGGCATCTAAAATGTTGTTTAATGTTGTCCGGTAATCGAATTTGCTTTGGCAAAAGTAGCCTTTAAAAGATTAGATTTTTTTAAATTTTGAATCAATTCATTTTTAACAGAAAATGATAAATTCTTTCTTTTTAAAGCCATAATTAAAAAATGAACGTTTTATTCGTGGCATATGATCCAAATGTAACAAAATTTTCCTTTATTTGTTTTATCTCAATTTCAACTTAAACGGGGAGAGATAACTTCAACCAATAAACAGACAGATGTCCACCTCTTGTCAGGGGGCCAGAGAACCGAGTCTACGTAAACAAGAAAGGGGAAAAAGGAGGGAAATAAAGACTTGAATTCAGGTCCTCTCCAATTTCACACTGACTTCTTAAAAAAACACAAAGAAAAAAATGGAAACTCGTTGAAAACATGAAACTGACCATATAACCGGTAACAAGAAAAAGAAAATGACAGTATAAGCAGTGCCCTTTAACACGTTTCCTATTAAGTTAGGCTTGACTTTAGAAAACTGACCATATAGCCAGTACTGACTGAAATCATCCAATAGAGAGCAATTACAATTTGTGGCCAGAAAATAAATTAAAAGCAATGGATAATAAAAAAGTATAAAGTAAACTTACTTCTAAGTACTTAATCACAGAAGAATTATAGTCAACAGTTTTCCTAGTAACTGCTTTTCTTAATCGTTTACCATCAAACTCAATTGCCTGAGTAGGCTGTACATGTTGCCTTGGAGCAGCAAATGTTACATGTGTTGGTTTCTGAAAATTTTGTGGCTGAAATTTAGGCACATGAAAAAAGCGCTGAGGGGGTGGAACAACTTGAGGGGCTTGCATATTTATCTATAAAACAGAAATGAAGATTTACTAGTCATGAAATAAAAAATCATCAAACTACTGTAAAGGAGAAAATCATCAAACTGGTAAAAGAAAGGTATCTCATTCTTTAACTGAAATGAGGAGGAGGTTAGTCTCTTTATTTTACAAATTAAAAAATATACACAAATATATATAATGCATTAAAAATGCTCTTAAAATCAATAAGTACTTTCCTGAGTTAGCTTAAGTGACTTGGCACTGCTAAAAATGTACATTGGAAAGTATATTTTTAAGTCTAATCTTTACTGTTTTATTATTTGTTTGAAATTAAATAATTAACTTTCATTTAACTTCTCAGGTTTTAACAAACGCTTACAATGCTTTAGAACCTCAAGTTAAAACAGAACTGTTAAACCATAAATATGTAATTTGTTTACCTGTTTAAAATTCAAAATGTTTTTAAATATCAAAGTGTTTAATGTTAAAATTGCATTTATACTAATTATGACCATGTTTCAAAGTTAAAAATCTACCCAAATTTTCAAGGTCTGGAGTTAATGTCTAAAATTTAGTGATTGGAAAATAATAACTTTATCAGATAAGAAAAAAAATTCAAAATTACTTTTAAAAGAAAACTAAAAATAAATTAAGGGCAGAAAATGAAACTTCTTTACATAAAAACAAATGTCAACCAAACTCCATTTATAAAATTGATAACTTTCATTTTGTGCTCTTGAATAAATTGCCCACAATGAAAATTATCAGAAATGAAATATTTGTAACTAGACAATATTAAAAATAAATAAATAAGAGCTGAGAAAATTGTGTTCTACCAAATTCTTATATAAGATGTTCACTGAATTGCTAAAAGCCCATTTTCTGACATTTTGAGTCCATTATCAAAGAATGTCCTAGCATGTTTTATTAAAAATAATCTTTATAACCATTTTCCTTTCAGACATTGAGGTAGTATACTTCCACACAAAGTACTTTATGAAAACTATTACCAAGACCTTCAGCATGTAGGCCTATTTTGCACTATAAAGGAAAAAATATATCCATACTAAGAAGGGAAATCTAACAAGAACTTCCGCACAGATATCACAACTTAGTTGATTTTATAACACTTGAATAGAATCTACTAAGATGTAACAACCTAACACAGTGGACCCCACCCCACCCATGTATAAATATGCAAGTTTTATGGTCCAAAAAGATGGATATTTTCAACTTGTAACTGCATTTTGACAAGTTCTAAAGAGTGATGACATCATCGAGATTGTTCGTGCACATTTTGGTGACAATTTTTGTCAACTCATGAAGTGCCTAGGAAATCACAAGATTTTCATATTTTTTTTATACCTTAGAATGAGCATGTATAATGCACTATTTCAAAATATAATAAGATTAAATTAATTACTGCCCTAAAATACTGTTACTTTTGCCAGAACAAAAACTTAAACTAAAATAGTAAAAAATATATATATATATGATATTTTTATCCTACAAAATTAACCAATATAATTATATCTTAAAATAATTTTCTGGCAATTAAATCTTTTTCTAACTATATTCTGTGTTTTCCCCATTAATCTGGGGACTCACACTACAGTTTCCTATTGCATAAGTACATTAAAAAAGCTTGTGACGCTTTAACTACGTAATTTACTCGCGTGACTGGTAATTAAACTCTGGTTGGCACAGACTATTAAACTGAGATGTATGTTTTGCGGGCTGACATCTGTGAGAAAAGTTGCCTAAATAAGCTCTGTCAGTTTGATCTAAAAAATCCTTGTCTTTCTTCTGCATTGTTTTAGGCCTAGTTGCCATGACTGCAAGAAATTCAAAATGGGCTCTCTTCTCTTCATGATCGGAGAAAAATCTCATCACGTATATATATAAGTTTATTTCAGTTCACTTAAGCACTGTAAACCCCTCCCCTCCTCTGTGACAGATTCATTATGCATAAACATTTTGCATGTAAGGGACCAGTTTCAGGACTTAAAACTCCTGATCTCTTTTGGGTCACAAAAAAAGCTGTCTCCCTTGTCTCATTTCATGTTCCTATAAGGGTATGTATATTTTTTTTTTATAGCCCTTGCTTTTCAACTGCTGAGAGGGAACAAACTACAGGCTTTCTATGTTATTAAAATGATTTAGAAGACATTCTGGCATTGTCAGAATTGTTATTTAGATGAGGACAATAGATGGGTAAACCCCAAATTAAAGATGTTTACCCCTTCTGCCTTGTTCCAGTGCAGAAATGCTGAATACTAGTGATTAACAGCACTTTAAGCTATCCCCCTTTGCAAATTGTTGCATAAACGGCATCTGTTTTAATTGTAGAATAAGATGTGATAGAAATATATATTTGTACTTTGGTTTATTACATAAAATTTTTCAATATTTAAATTAGTCATTTCTTAGTTTATTAGCAAACACTATAAAGCTAATATAAATCTGATACCTTGATTTATGGATAATGACATTATTGATTTTTAAATTTTCATTAATTTAATATTTTTCCTAATTTTTTTCAAATTATTTTCAGCTATACAAATTTTAACTATGTCAGTAACTTTGAGATAATGAATGGTAATTAAAACTGTTTAGGGAGGAAAAAAAACTACTTTTCTTAGGATTCTTCTTAACCAAACTTTTATGAGTTTCTTTCCTTTATTACACTAATCCAGTACTTTAGACAGGTCAATTGAACTGTTACCTTAAAGGGATACAGTACCATATTTTGGTAAAAATATAATTGGACAATTCAAAGTTGTGTTATCAATATTATTTAGGATTATGTTAACAATGACAATCTGATATCAAACTTTTAAATGTGTGAAGAGATTTTTTTTGTTGGTGTGTTATTTGTAAGAAAGCTAAAACCTAGACTGTGAGATAAAAGCATATACTGGTTATGTTTTCTAAAATTATGCTCTAAAAATAAATAATTCATACATTTATTTCTGTTCCGTAGCTCAATAAATAAAGTACTAATTTTGGAATTTACCAATCTCCTTATTTTGTGTAATTGCTATTAATATCAATTTAAAATAACTAATATTTAGTTTATCAAATTTTGTTGACGGCAAATGTGTTTCTGGGAAGGGAAAAAAAGCTAAGAAATCAGAAATCCTAGTGCTTATAGAAAATCAATTTAGTAGAGGATTAAGAAATCACTCACTGCATATGACTTATTTGGCTGGCATATTTGCCATTTTCTAGACTTTCTTGACATATTTGATATTTTCAGAACTTTTTTTTTTTTTTTTTTTTTGACAAGTTGACACTCTCTTATTAATGGCACTTTCTATATACCTCACCAATTTTTTTCTCTTATGATAAAAGAGAATTAGCAAGCTGATCCTGGAAGTAGACAACCGAGTACAAAGGCAAAATGTTACAAGTTTGCCCTAAACATGTATTAGTATTATTGTCTTAATTGATGTCATTATTCTAGTTAACATGGCTCATTAATGATTCTGTTTCAAATTTTAAAAAACTGGTTTTTTTTTGTTTTTTTTAAGCTTAATAGATGTATTTTTGGTATTTACTTACAGCCGCAAAAAGGCTATGACCAGTTTTGGAATTGGGAGAAGTTACCAGCAAGAAACAAAAAGTGTACTAATAACAATTCCCAAACTCAAAACAAACAATAAAAGTATTTTTACGGTTTGATAAAAAAACTTAACACTAACTTTAAAAGCTACTTTTAAAAAGCATCAAACAAAATACATTAAAGCTATAAATAGAGAAAATAGTACCTAAACACTAATATAATCATGCAAATCGTTACTTAATACATAACATATAAACACAAAAAATGCAAATAAATGACTTTTCTTAAAATGAAATGATAAAGTTTGTACATAAATACCTTTTTGAGAATCTTTTACTATCTTATGTAGAATAAATTTAACACAACATTTATAGAAATAAAATTATTCAATCTGGGCTTCATTCTGAAAAAAAAAAAAAAGAATAAAATAGAGATACAGGTGATAATTCAAACATTTGAAAATATACTGTTTAAAAAAAATCTACATTTGATGTATAATTAAACAATAAAATTACACATAGTAGTATTTCAAAGTGATGTTCAAATATTTTTCTATTTTAGAATAAAACGTGTAATAACAAAAATAACTTTATACATAAAAAATAACAATGACAAAAAAGAACAGGAATTTATTAAATTATCAAATTTGAGCTTATTACATATATTCACAAAAATAGGCAATATAATTATCAATAAAATAGAACATAGGCTTTAATTTACAGATTTTTAGAATCTTTAAAATCTGTTAAATGCATCATTATAGGAGAATGATCCTATATGTTTTAGGAAATAACCATTTAACAATTTTGAATAATAAAAGAATCAGGGTTGGCATGATTTAAATCAGTTGATTTTTTTTTAAATCATTGATTTAAATAATTTTTTTTCACTTCTTTTAAAACCTACATTCCAAAGAAAGAAGAATTGGGAATCAGTCAGTGTAGAAATACCAATAAGTAAATAAGTGTAAATAGATAGCATGTGCTTTCCAAGAATTTAGGGGTTGTTATCAGATAGTATATAGGAGGGGTAGGTACAATGACTGATTATGACTGCTGGAATCCATTTTATGTAATGGAAGGTAAAAAAAGCATCACAGAACTTGAAATCCAGTTTATCTACCAAATAACAACAGCCGTGGCTTCATCTGCTGGAATAGAAAGACAGTTTTCTTCTTTTGGTATTGTTCATTCTAGCCTTCGTAACAAATTAGAAGTGGATAAATCGAAACTAGTGTTTTTATTGAAAGAGTTAAATCCATAATTCATTGCGTAAAAAATATTGAAATAATTGTGATTTTTTGGGGTTTTTTTTAATAAATATTTTGCATTAAATGAATATTTAGTTCTTTAAATTTACATCTTATTTAGTTTGCACTATCCAATTACAAAATAATAAAATGTATTTAATTTTTGGTAATCAGTGTGTAGAAATATACTAGATAGATAAGATGTTATTTCTTATAACAAACTATTTTATGTATATTGCAAAAAACATAAAACACAATAATTAAAATTAGAATTCAGAAAAAAATCAATACATTTAAAAAGTATTTATGTTGGAAGAAAGTAATAAGATATGAGCCAGTTATAAATTTAATTGTTGTGGAAAATTAAGGTCTAAATTTATTTGAATGGTATTAGAAATGAACAAGTGTATACTCTCATATTAGTACATTGTTTACTCATGGCTTTAAAGTGAGAACAAACCTACTGCTTTGAATTAATTCTTTAACTTAGCTTGAGCCAGTTTTTTTTTCTTTAAAAAACTCTTAATTTCTTGTTTGAAAACTGTTTCACAGCTGTTCCAAAATATGCTTTCTGACTTTTTCCATTCAGAGGTTTGTGCAGTGTCTACCAGAAACTTTATTAAAACAATTTCCTTGACCTTGATAAATAATTTTGGTTTAACTTTATTCAAATTATCCTATTAATCCAAAAATTAAAATAAAAGTTTAATATAAAAGCAGTTGCTTTAGTTGAAAGACGAATATTAACAAAAAATTTACTAGGGTTTAAGGAAGCAAAAGAAATAGCATGAGAGGAAGAGTTTAAATAAGTATCTGCAGTATTAAAACACTCTTGTAACATCAAAAGTTCTAAATAAAATACTGTGCACTAAAGAAATAAATATTGATGTAGTCTGATATGTGATATTAACAACGAATATGAATATTAAGAAAATATTTACTAGGGTTTCGGGAAGCAAAAGAAAAAGTACGAGAGGAAGAGTTTAAATAAGTATCTGCAGTATTAAAACAATCTTGTAACATCAAAAGTACTAAATAAAATACTGTGCACTAAAGAAATAAATATTGATGTAGTCTGATATGTGATATTAACAACGAATATAAATATTAACAAAATATTTACTAGGGTTTCAGGAAGCAAAAGAAAAAGTATGAGAGGAAGAGTTTAAATAAGTATCTGCAGTATAAAAACACTCTTGTAACATTAAAAGTACTAGAAAAAGTACTGTGCACTAAAGAAGAAATAAATATTGATTTGGTCTGATATGTGATATCCAAATCAAATATCTGGAATGAAATTTTCTTATTGTACACTTTTATTAATGTATTTTAAATTAATAAAATTACAAATGTATTTTATATATCATTTTTATATATCTATTTAGCGGTCAAGAATCATACTATGGTAGCTGGGAACTTTAGATTACTAAGTATACAATTAAGTCAATTCTATTATTATTAAAGAGCTGTAACTTATAGCACATACGTCAGGATGGACGAAGAGTAATCATCTATACAATAAAGTAAACAAGTATATAATTAAGTAATTCTATTATTATTAAAGAGCTGTAACTTAATACAAATTGAGTGGACCATGCTTATGATAAGACAGGTGATAAGGAGTATGGGAAATGGGTTTACTGCCAGGCACTTCTTTAATTTCCATCTTAGTAGTATTAATGCATCCTAACTCATTAGTTTTAACGGTGATGAAATCCTGAAATTCGTTCAATAAACTACATAACTGTTGAGCTTCTAACTCTATTATATTAGAACCGATCTTAATTTATTTCAGAGTTAACAGTTCACAATTATTTGATTTCTTATTATTCAAATTATTAAATGTGATTTTATTAGTTTCAGATACTGAGTCAAATTTATCAATTTTCTTAACAACGAGTGAAGTAGACGATTTATAGCTTTAGTGTAGTGAAGGGGAGGCGGATAGAGGGTTTAAAAACTTTTGTTTTGCTACACAAGGGCAAATGAGACTAAACCTACTGCTTAAAGTCAATTCTGAACATTCATGAAAGCAGTAGGATTCATACCCACTAACTCCAGTACCAACAAGCAACACCCTACCCATCCAACCATCATTTTACGACTTCCCATATGGATGGATGTATAACTTTTTTCAATATGTAAGAATTACTGCACTAATTTTGTGATCAAAGAAAACCCTTCCATCGAATACCACGATACCCCCTTGCCTACGCTAAATGTGTATACTATTACCAAATATTTTAGAATGTTAATATATTAATAAAATAAATACACTCAATTAAATGAAAACACACTTAAAAAGTAAGTAAAAGAATAATTTGGCTTCACTGCAGTTTAGGATGCTCCTTGGAATTTGATTCTGTATCTATATTTATCATCACTAAATATGCTAGTTTAATCACATATCGCAACTTAAGTTTTTTTCCAACTGCGATTGAGTATAAAAATTTTGTTTTAAATATTTTATTGCTCATAGATAATGCTTTTTGTTGAGTTTATAAAATAAGTATCTTTATTTAACTGCAGTAGATTTAAAAAATTTTAAAAATTGTTCTTATTATATTTTGCAAATTTAAATACTTGTTACAAATGGTGTGTAAATTTTATCTGTACTGTGTATTTTACAATTTTATGTTTTTTATAGCCCTTATGAATGTTCATTGTCTTCATCTTAAATGATATGTTGGTACTACTGGAGCCAAAATAAACAAGGGGGCACCCCGAACTGAATGTTCAGCAATAATTTCAATTACTAAACATAACGGAATAAAAAATTAATTATAAACAGCATATAATATCTCATCGTACTTTCGATTAACTTTCTGATAAAGATAACATACTATAAAGAAAATACTTAAAACTCATACCGTATATAGATATTCCTTTTGAATCAAAAAAAAAAAAAAAATCTAAATGTTTATAAGGGTATTTAAGTAATTTTATAAAATTAGAAATAAAATTATTAACTAAAAGTAAAATTTTCAAACTTTTGTGTTCTTAAGCAACAAGCATAATTAGCAAGTCTGACTAATATGTAATATATTTATAAAAAATAACTCTTGTTTAATTATGTTGAAGAAACACTTAACATGAATAAAATAACTGCTATTTTGACATGAATATAGTTACTGTTATTTACTTGGAAAATAGACTGTGTATAAACGATAATTAATAGCTGCTTAGTTACTTTTTTTAATAATGCACGTGAAATCAAAGTTCGTCTGTATTAAACAGGTAAAAGACACAATTGGAAGAACTTATGATTTAACAACGGTGCAGCTGTTTAAAACTTCCTATAATTTACCATTAGAAAATTAATGTTCTACGAAGGATCAAACATTGTGTAAAATACCACAATATTTGTTTATCTGAAAAACAATTCTATCATAATATTAGCTTCTTTACAATACGATCGAAGTTTTGTACAATAATTTCCTATCAGTGTAAAACACAGAAAAGCCAAATACGAGGATTGAATCATTCTCTTAGACTTACAAAACTACGACTCAGATATGTACAGTTTAAAAAACATGTATAGGATTTAAATGACATAGGTGATGCATAACTTAAACAACGTTTTCTACTTGTAAGAAATGCATCAAAATTACTTGGACAAAACGGCCTGCTGGTAATCTTAGCTGTTGAAACATCAAATTCAAAAATTTCATACATCAATAACATATGCACAGACATACAGATTAATAAATATAAATGTGGAAAAGCACAACACTCAATGACGTTAATGAAAAAGGTTCATAGTAAAATATTAAAATCTACCTGATATGTTAACAGTCATAAGGAATAGTACAACATTCTGATATTATAAACACGGGAATAAATTTAGAACAAAAAACTGCACGTGGTTGCTAACTTCAAAATCTTATTTAATCATTTTTCGCGTTATTATTTCCAGTATCAGTAAACAAGTCTTGATGAAGTTACTTCTTCAACATATGGTGACAGTGTTGCCAACTATAACTATTAAATTTGAAGATTCGGGAAAATCAAACTAGTTAAATCGATTCAGTAACAGAATCATGGTTCACCGCAGTGTTGATAAGCTAACTTTGAGGAAGTTCATACACGACATTTGTAATTTGTCAAGGTGATCATACGTCCTAGATATTTGAAGACATTCCCCAAATTTAGATCTTGTTTTAATTTTGTCCCCAAATACACCTTGACTACCTGTGGACACGAAAGGTTCCCAAAGATTTGGCCTAGTATATCTAGTAAGCCATTCAATTGAAGTCATGCTGTATATTAATACATAAAACAGTTATAAATATTATTTACAAATTAGGAATTACTTTGATATACAGGATGATATACGTGATAATCTTAACAAGTTTGAATTAATTTATAGTTAGCAATTAATATATATAGAAATGCATTGGCCTGTAGATTGCACATTTCCACTAGCCGATTATGTCATCAGGTAAATATAATAATACATTTTGCTTATACCTATATAAGTTCACGGCTAATGCGTGCAATTTATCAACCAGCGTCGTTAAATGATAAAACTCCTTTACAATAATAAAGTGATTAACCATTACTTAAAATTCAAGTCTATGTGCATCATGGAACTATGGCCTACAATGCCCATTTCCGTTCAAATTTCTTTTAAACATATTTTTCAGTCAACCTTCCATAGAACCCCCAGTGTCAAGTTCCCAAACATGCTTTTTCTCGACACTAAAGGGTGAAAGGCTGAGTCAAGGTTCTTCTATTACTAGTATTATAATATAGACAGACAATTACTTGCAGAAATATGCATGTATAATAATGATGAAGAAATTTATCTACTGTATTTCATATAAAAGTTTTGATCTAAGTTAGTGAAATGATATGCTGTGTATCCATTATCTTTTTTGAGATTTGATAATTCTAACTAAGCTTCAGTTTAATTTTGTTTACATTATTAATATGAGCAAGAATTTCTGAACAATGAGTTACTCGAGAGAAATTTGAAATAGGGAGATTATATTGCTGTTATTTTGTCTATATACTTGCAAAATATATTTAATAAAAAAAAACATTTTATTCGTAAGGAACCTTACACGTAAGCTCCTACAATATTTGTAAAAATATAATAAAAATTCTCTTTTTATTTTGATTATAAAAAATTAAAATTTGATTGATTTTAGTGATAAACTGAAAGTCCATGACAAAATAAACAGAAACCTGGAGAAAAAAAAATTGAGAAAGCCAAGTCCCACCTGGAGCTGTCATGCCACTGAAGGAAAAAAAGGAAATTGAAATTAGAGTATGTAATAAAAGGAAACAAGATAAAGAGGTTTTCCTTTTCTAATTTAAATTAATTAAATACACTGACTTTGAATAAATATTACTAGTTTTCCAATATTGAAATAAAATGCTATTTAAGTCAATTTTAAAATATATTAAGTAAGGAAAGTTTTAAAATTGAGTCGCGGTAGTTCAGTCCGCATTGGCAAGGATCTCGTAACTAGAAGGTTGTAGCCTAACATCCACTGTTCGTTAAAAGTGACTGGGGCACATAAAATATGTTCGTGGTCACAATGTCCTCCAAGTCCTCAAACAATACCTCAATCGGTGTCAGGCCAAGCCTATGGTTCTTCTGCTTGGCCTTGCTTCTAATTTACGAGGACCAGCTGAGAAAAATCGTTCCTTAGCAGTGATCATTAACGAAAGGCTCACCCCATTTCCTTAATACGAGTAGCGTATGGCTCAAATATTGCTTGGCTTGTCCAAGTGGCATCAGAAACAACAAGTTTTAAATATTGGTATATGTTATTGTGTCGTGTTTCATATAAGTTCGCACACATATTCTTTAGTGGACACCACGCTGTTTGTCCTGAAGTTTGTATTTTGAAATATGGTTGCCCTAAATTGGAACGCGTTTGTTGGGTGTTAAACTACAATAAATATATCTTAAATTGCTTCATGAAAACAATTTAGTTTAGCAAAAAAGTATTTTCGTTCCAAATATGATTTTAAAAAATATAAATTAAACTTAGTTTATAATAGTGTAGTTTTTGTCCTTAAAGTTAGTTATCTTACATCTGAATAGTTTTTGTATTATGAAATGCTATATTATCTTTTTTCAGAAAATAACAACTATGGAAAGAAGAATCTAAAAATTTAATCAGTGCTTAAAGGTTTTACCTTACGAAAAGACGAGGATATTCCATGTCAATAAACGTGTGAATTAAAGCAGTTATTTTCTTCAAGCAATGATTTCATAAAAAAAACTCTGATCTCCATAACATCAAAATTAACTTTTCCCCTATCCAGCTATAAGTAAGCTTGTGAATAAACTTATTTCTTAGAACTATAAGCAAAACTTTTGGAAAGTTCTAGTTTTATGGTTAAAAAATAAACGGTTAAGTAAGGAAATCTTCGTCTGAAGGAAATCTTTGTCTCTCTGAAAATCAAAAATTCTGTTGTTGCCATTTAAATAAGCCAAGCACGTTAGCCAAGGGCCGGATCCTGACTGGAACGTTGCGTCCACAACTAGGTCACGTGGGGTCTTGTGGCCGCAACTTTCTGAAATTTGGATCCTGACTGGAACATTTTCAGGAGTCCGCTCCACAAAGTTGTGGAAGTTGCTCTAAATTTTGCGGGACCTCGGGGAGCTCCCACAAGCTTCCACAAGTACTTGAGAACGTAAATAAAGATGGCGGAACTTATTGTGGCGCGTAGAATTCTCAGATGATATTTGGAAAAAAATCAGTTAGCGATTGAGAGACCATCAAAATCCATTTGATTTTTCTGAAATGGAATTTATCCGATGTTTTAGGATGATTAAAATTGCTGCGACGGAGTTGATAAACTTCGGCAGTAAAAATAAAAATGAATTTTTCATAATCAAAATAAAAGGATTACTAGGAATTATTCGCTTTTAGTCGAAATAATGCGGTACAAGTAATGTTTATATTGGTTAAAAATTAACTTATTTTGTTAAAGGATATAAGTTTAAAGTAATATAAAAACATATCTTTAGTAATTTATTATATAAATTAATTAAATAAATGACTATTACATATACATACTTCTTCATATATACATATATGTGTGTTTGTTGTTTAAATTGTTTGTTTTTTCTTTTAAACAAAACTTCCAGTGTAAAAACTTAAATAAAAATAACTATTAGATATACATACTTCTTCATATACATATATCTTTTTCTACACACACACACACATATATATATATATGTGTTTATTAAATTGTTTCTTTTTTCTTTTAAACAAAACTTCCAGTTAAAAAACTTCAATAAAGGATAACTATTACATATAAATACTTCTTCATATACATATATCTTTTTCTACACACATATATAATATAGTGTGTGTGGTACAAAATAAGTGTGTGTTGATTGTATTGTTTGTTTTTATCTTTTAAATAAAACTTTCAGTTGAAAAGCTAAAATGATGCAAAAGACTTTAGTATGTAACCATTAAATAACAAAGTATAAGATATAAATAAACCAGTAGTGACTGAAATTTCTATCTTGTTGTGAAAAAAATATATATCTGTAGGGTATCATATGTTTACAATACAACAATAAATTCAGTTTTAAATATTTGCTTTTTAGAATAGAATTTGTGGAAGAATGCTTGTCCTCGAATATGTGAAAATTTTTCCCTCAAGCTCATATCACGTTAAACAATATTTTGTTTACAAATTTAAACATTCCCTTTTAAACAGTTGAATACATTTTAATTTTTTGTAAACAACATACAATTAGTTTCATCTATGAAATAATTTTTAAACTATCTAATCAATATTAGCTATAATGAATCATTAAATTTATTTATATTAAATTATAATGTGGCATTAAATTTATTATTTTATAATTCATTGTATGGTTTATTGTTACTTTCATTTTTCTTGCTATATTATATTTGTAAATTAAATTTAGTGAAAGATTAATATTTATATTTCTTTCACTTGAATCTTCAAATCACATTTTACTTTCTTTCTACACTGTAATTAGTATAGTGAAAAGTGTATAACTGTAATTAGTATATTAAAAATTTTGGATTTTTTTTTTTTACTACTGGTAGTAACCAATCATAAGTTGTACTACTAAATTAGCAGTAAATGACACCTTTTCATAAATGTGCCAGTGGTCAGTCAACAAATGTGTCTTAGAAACAACACAATACATTCCAAATAACAGATCCTTAACATTTATTTACACATTATGTATTATGTGTTGTGTGCACACACATATACATATATGTGTATATATATATATATATACATATGTAGTGTGTGCATATGAATTTAATTTGCTAATGGAAGTTGAATATATGTTAGCTTTAATTGAGTCTTCAAAGCACATTTCTGTTTGTTTTTACATTATCATATATTAAAAGATTTGAGTTCTTTATCTACTGGTAGTTACAAATCAAAAGTAATAAATGATGCATTTTTATAAATGCCATTGCGCAGTTGTCAGATGTATCATATGAAACAGTAGAGTAAATGTCAAATGTCTAAGTCATATATTTATATATATGATATATGTGTGCATTAATATAGATGCGCACACACACATATTTACACACATATATATATATATATATATATATATATATATATATATACTGTGTGTGTGCATGTGAATTTAATTTCCTAATGAAAGCGTAATAGATAGTTGCTTTGCTTGAATCTTCAAAGCACATTTCTGTATATTTTTACATACAATACATTAAAAACTCTGATTTCTTTCACTACTGGTAGTTACCAATCAGCTGTAGAAAATGATGTATTTTTATAAACAAGTCAATGGTCAGTCATCATATGTATCATATGAAACAGCACACTAAGTGTCACACATGCTTAAATCAGATATTTATACACATATAAGTGTGTGCTTATATATATATGCAGTTGAATTAATTTTAGTTTTCTAATGAAAGTTTAATAAGCATTTGTTTTATTTGAAGCATAATAACATTTTACTTTATTTTTACAATATCATATATTAATAGCTTTGAACTGCTAATTACCAATAATCAGTAGTAAATAAGTAATAATAAATCTGTCTAGTATACCAATATTTAGTTTTGGTCTACTTTGAGCAGCAAACTTTCATCTATCATATTACAATTTTTGTTCCATTTAACTTACAATAAAAATTCATACAAGTTACTGAAAAAAATATGTAACTACATATTTTCTAAATTTTGCCACTGTAATCAGTAACCAACCCTGTCTGTCTTTGGGTCAGATAATCACACTAGTCATTCAAGTGTTAATAATACCCTTATAAATTATAACTCTGAGTAAATTGAAAATTTACATCTAACTATGAAATGAATTAAATTTGTATTATAAAGCTGTTGAAGTACTAAGGAATCAGACTTACATTTTTCTCTTAAAAATGCAACTCTCTAAGCTTAAAAATATCTTTAAATCAAAAATCCCCCAGAATTATATAAAAAAATTTTCAAACAAAAAAAAATGACATAATTTAATTTTGACAAAATACTAATTCATACTTCTGGAAAATTGTTTTATTGAAAAATAAAATTTTCACCTCTCCTAAATTTTACCGCAGTAACCATTTGGCAATCTTACTGATAGGCTTTGGAGATGAATAAGAATAGAAATGTTGGTGAAAAAAGAAAAATATATTCATCAGTTTATAACATTTGAAGCTGTAAATACATATAAATGTAATTTTAGAGCTTTAATTAAAACCCCCTACACACACACACACATATATATACACACATACCAGTATTGTTGATGCCAGTCTTTTCTCCCCAAATGAGTTTTTGCTCAAAAAAATTTAATTTTTTTGAATGACTCCAATAAAAGTTCACACTTAAATTAAAGTTTTAAAAATGTGAAAAACACCAAACAACATTATTTTTTAATGATTTTATCTATATTTTGTGCTCATTTTTTTTTTGTATTTTTGCAACCCCACATATGGGTTTGCTATTAAAGAAACAGAGAGAAGATTACATTACCACATATTAAGAAACATATTTATATTTTGTTATTTGCTCATAGATGGCAGCACTTATTGCAGATTTATCTTGCTGGTCGTAGAAATATTTGATGGTTTACACGTTATTAAAACTAAATTTAAATTTAGAATTAAATTTAAAAATTTTAATTTAGGTATTCATTTTTATTATTAAAATTCAACGTTTAAATAAAAAGTATTTCCCTTAAATAAAATGTTCAATTTATTAGCAAAATAAACTCCTCAGAGCGTTTAAAAATATTTTAATGTTATTAATACATTATTAAGAAAAAATTAAAATTAATATATAACATTTAAGAATCAACAATTTTAATTCATTTTGGTATAGGATAGATATTAATATTATTTTATATACCAAAAATAAAATATATTTTCTCCCTATATAATAAGACCAGTTTTTTTGCTGTCAAATTACCTATTAAGTTAAGCTTAAACTCACTATAGAGATCAATCAGAATTAAAGGTCAATATTTTAAAGTTATAGTGAAGTGGAAGGTCTTCACTTTAACCTCCGAACGTAAGCAGAAAACATAAATTTAGGCTCAAGGCAAAAAGTAATCAAACAAAAAATTTAATACACTCCAGCTCACAAGAGAGCAAAAATGAGAACGTTATAAAATTATGAGTAACCAACGCGTATAATTAAAATAATTAGACTGTAACCTTGACAATGACCATTTGGTATGGTTAACGCATTACACAGTTCTACTGATGCTCATAAAATAACACATTAGGTAATACAATAAACAAAAATAGCTTAAAATTGCACTATGGTATCAAATAGCAGTCAGAAATGTGCTATTGCTTCATTGTTGATGGAAATGATTGAGAAAAATGATTATATTGCACGTTTTTAAAAGCATTCCGAAAAGTCTTAGGAACACAATTCCAATGGAGGAATTCCTGATTGCTGGAAAGTGGAAATAACTCTTTTAATAGCCCTATGGCTTTTTTTGGATTGTCTGAAGTTTGTGAATATGAGTGCCAGCAGCTGAACCCGAGGTATGGGCTGAGCACTACTGAATTAGCCTGGAGACAAAAAACGAAGTACTTTTTCCAAATATCTTTTTCTCGTACAGTCATCCATCGTCTTTGATATTTCATCTGAATTTCATGATACGGTTTATTTGAAATGGAGACGGCAAGTCTTTGAGCACACACCATTTCTCCAAGACGCGAAATTTCCACTCTGGGAAGATTTTTATGAACTATCCTATCATTTGACTTTCAAATTTATCAATTTTTAAGTTATACACGGGAAAAATTATTTGGATATGTGTGCAATGTAGTGCTGCAAGGCCTGATTAACGTACAGGCACTTGGGGCACTTGCCCTGGGCACGAAAATTTTAGGGGGCACGAAAATTTAGTCGAGTATTTGAAACACATATAAAGTGGGAAAAAATTGCAAACTTACGCTATCATCGTTAAGTGTTAATAAATTATTGTACGAGGTAATTGTGTTTATCATGAACTATACTGTTTCCTATTTACTTTAATTTTACTGTTATTTACCTGATAATTAATTCCCTGGTGCTCTTTTTATCCTGTGGGTTATTGCATATTTATAAGACAGATTATTAGCAACGTACCACTATAAACCATTAAATCATCTCATCAATTTAAATTATTTTTAATTCTATTATTATTTATTTTCTGCACCACAGAGCTTGTGAATGTGACAAGGTAAAAATAAAAAAAGTGGGTCACTCTAGGTCTTTAAAAGTCCTTAATTTTTAGCATGGCTAAACAGATGTTATAATGATTACGTAAAATGAAAATTTGTTGTTTTTGATTTTGAATATTACTTTAATGCTAATTTCTTAAATATGTTTGCTAATTCAATGTTATAATTTTTATATGAGTGTAATTATGATAATAACTTGTCACTATAAATTTGCAATGGGGGTCGAGGGCAAAAAAATTGGATTGTGCCCTGGGAACAAAAGTATCTTAGTCAGGCCCTGTAGTGCTGAGCTGCGGTAGCTCAGTTGGCAAATGCAAAGTTCTCGTAACTGGAGGGTTGCGGGTTCGGAGTCCAAGAGTCCTATCCGTCATGTTCGTTAAAGGTGCCTGGGGCACTTAAAATATGTTCCTGATCACAATGTCCTCTAAGTTCTTAATCAATACCTCTGTGGGTGGCAAGCCAAGTCTATGGGTCTTCTGCTTGGTCCCTGATTCAAAATTATGAGGAGATATTTGAACAAAAGTCGTTCTTTCACCATAACACATTGTGTGAGGGTAAATTTTGCAGCGGAATTGTACCGGGAGCTGGCGTTTTGTTCGTAAATTTAGTTATTCAGTTAAATCTCAATAGATCAAAATTATTTTATTTTTTAACCAACTTTTCGCATTTTATATTGAAATATATACACAAATATATAAATAACAAGCATAAGATTTTTGTAAACAAAAAATATATTTTTTAGTGGATAAATTTTTAATAGTATCGTAAATATGAAAAATCAAATAGAAATAGTAGTATAGAGTTTTGATTTTTTCGAATTATTTTATATATAAACATTTTTACATTATAAAAAAATGAAAGACAAGAACATTTGGCTTCGTTTTCCTGTATATACCGTTATTTTTGTACCCGCAAACAAACCATATAAGGCAATTTGTCGCAACTTCACGAACTACTATAATGCCCTTCCCATTCATTTTCACGTGTACAACAGCTAATAATTAATCAATAAACTGCTCTTCCGTTTGAAACTACAGCCAGAATTGTCATAATTTGAGAATTTGCCCTACTGTGTGAAATCGCCTTATTGTTACACTAACCCGTAGTAGTACGTGACCCGCGCTCAAGTATCAATCGTCAAAAAACGTACTAGTACGTGTCCCGCATACAATGTGTTAATGGTGCTAGTTAAAACGAAAGGCGCACCCCTTTGCCTTAATACTAGTAGCGCACGGCTCATTCATGCTTAGTTTGTCTAAGTGGCATCACAAACAACAGCAACAACAGCAGTGTAGTGCAATCACTTTGTCAGTTTTCTACATCCGCAAATCGTAATTTCATTTCACCTAACTCTCTCAACGCAAATAAGCTGTTATTTTTAATTGTATAAAAGTTATTCCAATCCAAACTTAAATCTGGGACCGAGTGTTAATCTTTTACGTCCACCACCTTCGTGTAGCTCTCGTTTAATTTTAGGTATATACCTATGATCAAATTTATAGTGGTATTTATTTTTGTTAGTTACAAGGACTAAATATTATTTGGGTTGCGTTGTGTAAAATATTTGAGTACTAAATTCAACCACAGGTTCTGAGAGACTACAGACTTAAAATAAAAAATAAACTAATAAGCTAAATTAAGATTGACTGAAATCAGCTTTAAAGTAAAAATATGTAAATTTATTACAATTATATATACTAATATACAAAATTTTGATTAAGTTTCATAAGATTTACTTTATCAACATGATCAATTTAGGTGCCACTCTAATTAAGATTTGACAATAATAAATTCCTATCACTTAGATAACTATATATATAAGAGAGAGGACCTAATCTCAATTTCAAACTATATATCATAATGAGTACCTTTGTGGATCTATTTGGTGTGCCAGGAACACTGCTGGTTGGGAGCTATCTGGGAATGGGTAGGTGTGGTAGCAATTTTCAATCTTCCGTCGGTCTGGTCAGGGGCTCCCTTCTGAGTATTTGAGGTGCGGCCGTAATATTTGACACAGGAACACTGCTGTTAGCCGCGAGAGGTTACAAACATTTCCGGAGTCTCTGTCGAACTCAAGGCTTTTCTCCTTGGACTCCCGAAGTCTCACTGTCAGAGTCGTCTCCGACTTCTGACCTCTGACAGTCGTACTTCTCTACTCTACTCGATTCGAATCGACTCTCGAACACCCCCTCTTGACTTTTATTTTTTTTTATTTTTCATCTGTGTCCATTTGTCCAATTAGGAGAGCTGTATAAATATAGTTGGTCTCCTTTACCCCGCCTTGAAACCACAAACGTGGAAAAACCCTATCCCTTCAAATTGGGCACTGTCCCTTAGGGACTCATAAATAACTCCACAAAGGTACATTCTTATTTAGTGTCATGTACGGAGAAGTCATTCTAATCTGGGACTGGGATCAAAACCCCGCTCGAGGATCCCGCACACGACGTTGAAATAATTTTTATTGGTTCTCTTCTCCTTTACAAAAGGTGTGATGAGGTCAGATTTAGATCCCAAGCATTTTACTTCTCGTATTAATTAATCAATTATATTACTGATCTAAATCGCCTCATCACAATCACAAGCTACCTAAACAAATTGGTTCGGGACTTTACATAGCTAAAAAGTTAAACGGGGATTTTCATTTTCATTTTCCGTTTTCTGTAGAAGGGGATTGAAGTTGCTCTAACATCCATTCATTTTAAAGTGACGCCTTTGCCTATTGCGTACAGTGACAAAAATTGTGTTTGAATTCTGAATGCAAGCTTAAAAAATAATCTTCAAACAATACATTTCCCTAAGGTCATATAATAGCAACACTATTCAAATTTAAACATTTCAAAACCATAGAAGAGAAAATGAAATTCACATGGGAACTCCGCTGTAGGTTTTTGTTTGCTAAACTATGTCACGTGTTATCTAACTCTCTAGAGTCTATTTTCATGTATGTATGTTCTTATTATTTGTTTAAAATTTTCACTTTCGAAATTGCTGTGTTTTTCAAGGTACGCCCTTCTAAATTCTTATACACATTGACACAGACTTCGAATCGGACCGCAGTGGGTTTTTCCACCGAGACGAACACGTGAGAAAATTTCTTCAACTGTTCTAGGTTGCGTCAATTATTATTCTCTCCGGCGCGTTAATAAAGGGCGTTCGACATCTTCGATGTCTTGCTTTTTTAAGGTCGAAAATGGCAGGCGACATGATTTTCACCCACTATGATGTAAAGGTTACTGACTTAGGTCTTGCGAGTTCTTTTAACATCCGGGTTAAACGGGACGCTGATTTGAGGAGAAAGGGACGATATTATATCACAGAATTGGAACTGCCATTTTTTGCAATCAATCATTAGGCTGTTTACTGCTGTTAGAATATAGTAAATTTTGTGATGCATTAAGCTAGAGCAAAACACTAAGAGTTGAGTTGAAGAGTTTGGGGATTTTATAAGAATCGAGAGCAATAATTGTCAAAACTTTTATGTTGCCAGATTTCTTTTGTTTTGAAACTATATTTATTTCAAAAATGATTTTTTACTGTAACGATTACTGTAACGAGAGTGATATTTCTAATTTAAAATGTTAATTTCTCTAAGCTTGAAAATTTTAGGATGTATATGCCTGGTTTAATCACGTTAAAATTATAGGACTTTTATTTTAAAAGTTAAAGGATACAAGAACAAATTTAAATTAGCTACATTACAAAGAAAAAGAAAGAACAGTAGTAGTATGATAAACTCAGTTGCCATCTGAAAAATAAAAAATTGTACAAACGATAATTTAAATTAATGATGCCAATTAGTTTTAACAAAAATTATAAAAGAATTCTTTAAACAATTTTGTGATGCTAAAGCAAAATACTAAGAATTGAATTGATGAGTTTGGAGATTTTGTAATAATCGAGCTCAATAATTATCATATCTTTTATGTTACCAGATTTCTTTTGTTTTGAAAATATATTTATTTCAAAAATGATTTTACTGTAAAGATAGTGATATTTCTAATTTAAAATGTCAATAGAGCAATTTGTCGCAACGGCACAAACTACTATAATGCCCTTCCCATTCATTTTTATGTTTACAACAGCCAATAGACAAACAATAAACTACCCTCTCATTTGCAACTAAAACCAGAATAGTAATAAGTTGAGATGTGCCCTGCTGTGTGAAATCACCTTATTCCTCCAAGCTTGAAAATTTTGGGATGTGGATTCCTGGTTTAATCACGTTAAAATTATAAAAGAATTCTTTAAACAAAGTAATTCTTATACCAGTTCTTTAAACATCCGTGTTAAAAGGGATGCTGATTTAAATTGTAAGTCTTGATATAACAGTATTGGAATTATCATTTTTCTCAATCAATCATTTTATTAACTACTGCTGTTAGGATGTAGTAGATTTTGTGATGTATAAGGCAATTTGTCGCAACGTCACGAACTACTATAATGCCATTCCCATGTTTACAACAGTCAATAGACAAACAATAAACTGCCCTAAAACTAAATCCAGAAGTGTCATAAATTGAGAATTTGCCCTACTGCGTGAAATTGCCTTATTGAAGCAGCAAAAATAACTACAAACTAATCTGAAGTGTTTTCTGATTATAAAATATTCAAGAGTAATAATTGCAAGATCTTTCATGCTGCCAAATTTCTTGTGTTTTGACAAGATATTGGCTGCTACTAACAGGGACTGTAAACTATCATTCCGATCGTTTTCAGTCGATTTTTTCGACTGGCTACGTCATTATGAAAAAAATCTCCTCCAGAGTAGCAAAACTCCCATTTTCAACATAACCCAACGTGCCGAAATGCACTTCTAGTGACGTCATTAGATAATTTAGTAGTGTAGGTGATCATCGTGAATAGCAGCCATTTGTTTTTTAAAGGATTTTAACTGTTAGGATAGTGCTATTTCTAATTTAAAAGTCGAATGCCTTCAGATCTGAAAATTTTAGGATGTTAATACCTGGTTTAATCACGTTAAAACTATAAATAATTATGTTACTAAATTTAATCCAATTAACATCTTGTGTTCTTATTTGAGAACAGTTAAAAATAAATTGTAGAATTTCTTTGATTTCTTGGAACAACGTTTATTTTTTGGAAGAGATGAGGGACAGCATAAACAATCTCCAAATTTTCAACTATCTGATATTTAGGTGGACGTTTAATGTTTCGATCAAGAATTTATATTTTGAAGAAGTATATCTATTGAAATCAGAATAAATACTATATCTATAATAAAGCTTCCCTTAAGGGTACTGTGCTTACATAACATACCAAAATGCTTTATCAGGAAATTTTTATTTTTTTCATTTTCTGTGTTTTATGTTGCTTTAAATTATAGTCAACTCATTAATGAGAACATAATGTAATTTTCAAAGTTGTTCAAATATCATATTTGCTTTACAATTAGGAATAAAATTTTCATTAATGTATTAGTAGAAATTATTCAGGCATTAATGAATACTCACTCCCATTTTTAAAGTCGTATTTTTTTGATAATAGGCAAATGTTTGTGATAAACCTAAAAAAAAAGGTTTAAGGTAAAATAATCGAAAAAAAAAACCCAAACAAACAAGCATGTATTCTGTTGTACTGTTACCTTGGACATTCCCCTATGTCAGCAAGATATAGGTAGAAATCCTTATACACTATGAATGGACACAGTTTGGTTTAGATCAATTCGGTCGATATTAACACATTGTATGCGGGATACGTACTAGTACGTTTTCTGACGATTGATACTTGATTCAGGTCACATACTAGTACACAGGATCACACAGGAAGTTTTGTCAACAGTAATTACCAAGTTTTAGTCGAGTTTTATTTTGGTAATGCAAATGTTTGTGATAAAATTAATAAAAAAATTTAAGAAAAAATCGAAAAAAAAAATAAACACAAAAAGGTGAATAAAAATGAAGTACTGTATACTTGGACATTCCCCTATGTCAGAGCAAGATAAGCAATTATATTGAATACCCAAAGTTTTTTACAATCGCTGCAAGAATTCTATTGGTTGAATTGAATTCTTATTGAAGTTTGGATCAACTGTGGCCTTGTGCTACAGTTTTCGGGACCCTGTTGCTCTAGTTCTTTCTCAGTTAACTTGAGCGTGGGTCACGTACTTGTACGGGTTAGTGTAATAACAGGGTTTGTTTTTGGGTACAAAAATAACGGTATGTACAGGAAAACGAAGCCGAATGTTCTTGTCTATTACATACATTCTTGAAAAATTTTGACAAAATTTAGTCTTTACATCAGTCGATGCGGAACCACAGAACGGGAAAGTCGATTAAAAAAATCAATATAGATTTAAAATTAACTTTTTATTTATCCATGCGAAAATGATATTATATATATGTATATTTATATATATATATATATATATATATATATATATATATATATATATATTTGTATTTGTATTTATATACATATACCGGGTGGCCATAATTAAAGTGACAGGGATCATAGTGTCCTGTAGTGCGATCTATTTCAGAGAATGACTCCACATTTTGTAGGAAGATTAAACAAGATGGGAGACGAAGCCATCAACGAAAAAACAAATAAGTTCCAAAAATCAACACCGCTAGAGGAGTATTTGGCGCTGTGTAATAGAAAATAGAGTGTTAACAAATGCAAATCAATACGGAAATTAATTTCTTAATTGTGTCAATGGATGTAACGTGAAATTTGAATAAAGAACTTCTTCTGCTCAACATACGTGATATTACAGATCACAAGAATTTATCGGTGTTTATGTAGATTTTACGCTTTTTTAAAAGTTGCCATATTGCACTTGAACTAAATCAGAAAATGTGCATAATTAAAGGTAATTTTATTCCGTATTAATTTGCATTTGTTAACGCTCTATTTTCTATAATACAGCGTCAAATATTCACCTAACGGTGACTTTGGGAACTAATTTGTTTTTTTCGCGGAATCTTCCGTCCCCCATCTTGTTTAATCTTCCTACAAAATGTGGCGTTATTCTCGCAAATAGATAGCGCTACAGAATACTGCGAGCACTGTCAGTTTAATTATGGCCACCCGGTATATATATATATATATATATATATATATATATATATATATATATTTGTTTCTTTGTCTATTTATATATTTGTTTCTTCGTCTATTTATATATTTGTTAATATATCTCAATATAAAATACGAAAAGTTGGTTAAAAAATTAAATAATTTTCGATCTATTGAAATTTAACTGAATAACTAAATTTACTCGCAAAACGCCCGCTCCCGGTACAATTCCGCTGCGAAATGTACCCGCACACAATGTGTTAACCAGGGCTCATTAGACAGACTTACTGTTTAAGGTGGGCTAAAACGTGCCATATTGAATTCCTCTTGTTCAATGTAAACCTGTGGGAAGAATAAAATTCACTCTAGTCGGCTCACATTTAAAGAATTTTTAAAAAAATACATACTGTGTGAATGAAAACAAATTATGTAGTGTGCTATCTTTATACATTTAATTTATTTAATTTGAAACTGTTTGTGAGAAATTTTAGTATACTCTTTCTCAAACGCAAATAAGAGTATTCAAAAGGCATAAATTAAAAAAGGAAAGATAGCAATTCAGAGAATTTGCTGTCCTGTCACAGTATAATTTTTGTTAAAGAATTTCATAAATGTTTTTCGGACAGAGAGAATCTTATTCTTCCTATAAGTTAAAATTAGTTAATAGGCATCCAATATGGCAGACTTACCTTAAAGCCTAATCCAAAGTCTACAAACATTCATATCAGCAGCGAAAGTCGAACTTCCGGACTGTGATATTGAAAAGAAACGCCCTATATGCTAGGCCAGTGGTCGGCAAAGTGCGGCTCCAGAGCCGCATGTGGCTCTTTGGCTCCTTAAGGGCAGCTCTGGCACAAATATCCAGGGAAGGCGCAATATTTTAATTAAAAAAAAACAACTTGGTAAGAAAAAAATTACATCTTATTTTGATCTGCCGCTGTCCTGTCTTATTGAAAAGTTGTATTTTTCAATCTAGCTGCACATCTTACAGGTATTTTATACGATTTTATTACACCTACTATATATGTTTGTGCTTCCGGTACAAAATTTGTAATCGATTTTTCGATAACTTCTACTTGTCCAAATGCTGGAAGGTTTTTTTCTGTTTTTAGTCATATTA
>CM063510.1:77858866-77868866 GCA_032207245.1 Pardosa pseudoannulata
GTATTAAGTTAAAAATAGAAGAAAAAATTAAAAATTAATATACTGGGAACATTTTAAGAATCAACAAAATATTTTGTGAGTTCATTTTGGGTATATGATATAGAAAAAAATGTCAATATATATTTTATATACCAATATATACCAAAATATATATTCTCGCTATATTTGGTGGTAGGGGCGCAGACCAGTTTTTTGCCACGGGCGCCAAAGGACATAGTTACGGCCCTGATATTGACAGTTGATTGTTCTCTCTGAATCCATGCTTTCAAGTCTGACTTAAAAGCAGTTTGAACACTCGCGTATAATCTGCTATACAAAAGAATATGTTTGTATAGGATAGGAAAACTTACGTAACTGTAACCGTATTTGTAACCGTTACCGAATATCTAACCATATTCGTTAAGAATAAAATCTTTTCTAGAATGTAGTTGAAAAAGTATGAAGCTTGATTCACTGAGCAATTCGTTTATAAACAGAAAAGTAGCTTGTAAGTCTAATTTTAAGAAGCCACGAAATATAACCTTTGTATGCCGAATTTTAAGAAGACACGAAATATAATTTTTCACCATTTTTTTTTGTAGAATTACAAGTGTTAAGCCCTGCCTCGTAGGCCTCGTACGAGTAAATACAGAATACTTTTGTGAGATCAGTAGTTCTTTTCCCGAAAGAAGTAACATTCTTGGGCAAACATTATATCAGAAAAGAAAAAAAATGCTTTTCCTTTATAGCAACCTTGGATTTAACGAAGAATATTGCACCCGAGTGTCTTCTCTTCTAAAGAAAGAAAGAAAGGGAGGAATTAAAAATTCCAACATTTATTACATTGTACTTTCTTTTAAACTGAGATTTCTGTGTTACATAAAAGAAATCAAGGTTTCCGGATTCTGGTCAGTGTCACGTTCAACATGAAACTTAATTACCGCTGTAATAAATGACGTTGTTTACTAAGTACCTCTTCTAGTCAAATTTTTTTTTCTATATTCCCGTTTTGTATCATTTTAAGGTAGATCATGTCATCGGCAATGCTGCCAACCTTGACTCTTTTTATTTCACACAAAAGCTCAGAAAAGAATACCGCCGGTATTGTAAAAGAAATATGTGAGCGATAGGCGACCCGCAGCTATGGTAAATCATTGTTTAGCCGCTTCTGATTAGGATGCAGTGAAAGTGAATCGTGTCAGTGTGAGAAATAAAGAAGTAATTAAAAATTGTATAACGAATGGAAATGGGTTAGGAGCTCCTACTGGAGGCGTTTTGGAGAAAACAGCAAAATGCCTCCACCCTTTGTCTGGGAGGTACGGAGAATCGATGGTATAAAAGGGAGCTACTGACAGTTTATTTTTTGTATTTATCAGTTCTGCAAATATTGATAGCTCAAAAGCGAACAGCATGAGGTGCTTGGTGGTAAGATAGCTATCCTATTTATGTACTTGACAATTATTTTATAAATTGAATGATAACGTAAAAGTCATGATTTTTTAAAATATATTCTCTTCTTAGCAGTATATTATCTAAAGTTAAAACTTATTTTTTTCATAAAGTTATCTAAATGCATCATTTAATTTTTTTTACTGGTACAATTTGAATGAAACTAAATATTATGTAAATGATAATGATACGGAGAATCGATGGTATAATAAGGAGCTACTGACAGTTTATTTTTTGTATTTATCAGTTCTGTAAATATTGATAACTCAAAAACGATTAACATGAAGTGCTTGCTGGTAAGATAGCTATCATATTTATGTACTGAACAGTTATTTTATAAATTGAATCATCATAAAGCAAAAGTATGATTTTTTAAAATATATTTCTCTTAGCTGTATATTATCTTAAAATTTATTTTTTTCGTAAAGTTATCTAAATGCATCAGTTTGTTTTTATTGGTACAAGTCGAATAAAACTAAATATTATGTAACTTATAATAATAATGCTACGGAGAATTGATGGTATAAAGTATAGCTACTGACAATTAGTTTTTTGTACTTATCGACTCTGCGATATTGATATCTCAAAAGCGAATAGCATGAAGTTCTTGATGGTAAGAGAGATATCCTATTTATGCACTTGTCATAATACGCAAAAGTCATGATTGTTTTAAATATATTTCTGTTCTTAGCAGTATATTATTTTTTTGTATTTATAAATTCTGCAAATACTGATAGCTCAAAAGTGAGTACCATGAAGTGCTTGATAGTAAGATAGCTATCCTATTTATGCACTTGACAATTATTTTATAAATTGAATCATCATGATACAAAAGTCATGATTGGTTCAAATATATTTTTGTCCTTAGTAGTATATTTTCTGAAATTAAAACATTAGCATGAAGTGCTCGATGGTAAGATGGCTATAATATTTATGCACTTGACAATTATTTTATAAATTGGACCATCCTGACATAAAAGTAAGGATTTAGGAAAACTCTGTTATGGAGAGTTATAATTACCTAATATTTTAGTTTATTCTTTTCCTTCCTTAAATATTTTTTCATACGTAATATTACCTGAATGTTCATCAGCTAGTTTTTTACTAGTACAAGTCATGTGAAACTTAAATATTAAATGATTAATAAAAGTAATGATTAAGAATATTTACTTATTTATTTTGAGGGGATATCAGTTTTGTAAATACTGAAAATTGAAATAGTAAAAGCATGTAGTACTTGATGGAAAGGTAAATATAATAGTTAATGTACTTGACAATTATTTTATACATCGGATGACAAAAGTCATAATAGTTAAAAAATAATCATAATTATGTAAAATATTATGTAAAAAATTATGTAAAAATATTTAAAAAATTATAATTATCTAAAATTGTAACTAATGCTTTTCTTGTCATAGCTTTAACTTGTTTTATGTTAAATTATCTGAATGCGACCTTTAGCTTATTATTGGCAACATGTAAGTTCATAATAGTATAAAATAAATTTATTTAATATTTAAAAAAATCATAATTTACATTTAGCTATTTTTTACTAAATATTAGAAATGTTAGACTTTCTCCCCATAAAATGCCAAAGTTTAAGTTCAGTCCGAAATATGATACTAATCTCCCTATAGCGAAATGCTATTTTAAATTGTTATTTACATATCTTTTTATCATTCATTCATTAATTTAATTACAACAAACGTTATAGATACCCATTTTCAGCTTTATTTTCTCGCAGATTCATTTCAGTTTTTGATAAAAAAAAGAATATATAAGAATATATTAAACGAATGAATTGCTTAATACAGCATATAAACTTTGTATTAGGAGAAATGTAGTTGCATTCATATTTTGAGCAAATGCGTAATATGAGGGGCAGAGCTCAACTTTAACAAGACATAACAAATAAGGTATTGGTCATACATTATTATTATTATTATTATTTGTATTACATACCTTAACACATTGACTGCTAAACTCATTTTCAATGGTTTGCCCAAGGCGCAGACGTGAATTTTTCATAATGCGATGCATATTATGCTGAAATATTACTATGCCATGTAGTATATGTACCCAAGCACAAAAAATTGTGTTATTTTTGTCCAACTTGTAAAGAGAAGCTAGCTCTTTGCGTAGAAGATTGTTTTAAGAAGTTCCACAAACAATAAAATATTATTTTATATCATGAATTTGAACTAATTTTTATAATTATATTTTTGTTCGTTTTTTTTAATAAATTTTCTGTTTGTGCAAGCCAGCATTAATTTTTTGTTCTTTTCTCAGAAGCTATCTATTGATATTAGCACTGATACACTACAAGTTTATTCGTAGCTGTACAAAAATGGCAAGTAAACACAATACGAGATAACTCGTAGTTGGCGTCCTAGAAAAGAACGCAATCTACGAGTTATAGTTGGCAGTCAACGTGTTAAACGAGTTTCTGTTCTTAGCAGTACATTATTTTTTTGTATTGATCAATTCTTCGATTACTGATAGCTCAAAAAGCGAACAGCATGAAGTGCTTGGTGGTAAGATAGATATACTATTTATGTACGTGAAAATTATTTTATAAATTGATACATCATGACACAAAAGTCATGATTTTTAAAGTTATGTCCCGGAGAATTATAATTGCTTAAAATTTTAGCTTATTCTTTACCTACTTTAATTCCTTTTCGTACTGAAGATTACCTAACTGTGAATAAGTTAATTTACTACTGGTAGAAGTCATATGGCACTAAATATTTAATAAATAATAATAGTAACGGTTGAGACTAATTATTATTACTTATTATATGAATTATACAATTATATATACGAATATTACGAATATTGCAGAACAAATTATTTGTTTATTTATTTTGGGGGGATATAAGTTTTGTAAATACTGTAAATTAAAAATGGTAACAGCATGTAGTGCTTGCTGGAAAGATAAATATATAATATTGAATAAACTTGACAGTTATTTTATATATTGGATAACAAATGTTATTGTTAAAAACTTAATATTCATAATTTTGTGAAAATGTAGCTTATGCTATTCTTGTCATAGCTTTTTCTTGTTTTATGTTAGATTATCTGAATGCATCCTGTAATTTGTTATTGGTAACATATAATATGAATTCATAATATTACAATGCACATTTATTTAATATTAAAAAAATCCTAGTTTACATGTAGCTATTTCGTACTAAATATTAGAAATGTAAGACTTTTTCTCAATAAAATGTCAAATTAAGTTTAGTCCTAAATATAATACTAATCTCCAATAGTGAAATGCTATTTTAAATTGTCATTTACATATCTTTTTATCATTTATTTATTAATTTAATTATAACAAACAATATAGATGTGCATTTTTAGCTTTATTTTCATGCAGATTAATTTCAATTTTTGTTAAAAAAGAATTCATCCCACGAATGAATTGCTTGATACAACATATAAACTTTGGATTAGGAGAAATAAAGTTGCATTCATTTTTTCGGCAAGAACGTAATATGAGATGCAGGACTCAACTTTAACAAGATATAACAAATAAGCTATTGGTCATACATTATTATTATTATTATTATTATTATTTACATTACATACCATAACACATTGACGCATTTTCAATGGTTTGCCCAAGGCACTGTCGTGAATTTTTCATAATGCGATGCATATTATGCTGAAATACTACTATGCCATGTAGTATATGTACCCAAGCAATGAAACGCCAAAAAACGTGTTATTTCTGTCCAGCCTGTAAAGAGAAGCCAGACCTCTGTGTGGAAAATTGTTTTAAGAAGTTCTACAAACAATACAATTTTTTTTCTATTTCTTGAATTTGAACTAATTTTTATAATTATATTTTTTGTTCATTTTTTAATAAATTTTCTGTTCATGCAAGCCAGCATTGATTTTTTGTTCTTTTCCCAGAAGCCATCTATCGATATTAGTCCTGATATACTACGAGTATATTCTTAGATGTACAAAAATGGCAAGTTAACACAGTACGAGTTATCACTTAGTTGGTAGTTAGCGTGTTAAACGAGGAATTTTTTTTCTCACCCTTGCTGGATTTTTCTTTAATGAGATAAATAAAAATGCTTGGATGAATTTTTCCTGATTTTTTATTAGTGCTTAGGCACCGAGTTTGAGATCCTTAAACTATATTCTTTTTAACAGTTGAATAGCTTCTCTGATACTCTAGAAATTATCTTCAGTTTGAGGATAAAAATAATTTAAAAATAGTCTCCATGAATGTTTAAAACATTGGTCCCATTGACAAACTATCCGCTTGACTCCCGGTCTCATAAAACTCCTTGTGCTGTTGATTCAAAAACTCTGTAAATGACTCCTTCATGGCATTGTCCGACACGAATAGGGTCCCTTGAGATGTTTTTTTCAGTTTGAGGGCAAAACTGTTTGAAATTCGTCTTACAAACTTAAATTGAGTAAATGTATAACTCTCTTCTAAATGTCTTGAAAAATCGACGAGAAATGAATGCAGTAAAGAGTAATTCCTAACAATTATTTTTCTCGTTAAATTTTCAAAGTCGGAATAAACGTTTTTGCGCTCTGGTAGATTAGTAGGGGTAGGAACCTAGTTCTTACAATATACCACATATACCAACGTAATTTAACAAAATAACAGAAAAATATGGTCAATTCATACTTTTTTCGAAAACGTACTTGTCTCACTTCACTCTATCTTAACACATTGTATGCGGGACACGTACTAATACGTTTTCTGACGACTGATACTTGAGCGCAGGTCACATACTAGTACGGGTTAGTGTAACAACATGGTTTGTTTGGGGGTACAAAAATAACGGTATATACAGGAAAACGAAGCCGAATGTTCTTGTCTACTACATAGATTCTGGAAAAATTTAGACAAATAAAAACTAGTTTTTACATTGTTAGTTTTATGATTGCTCTTTTCATTTTTTTATGATGTAAAAATGTTTATATATAATATAATTAAAAAAAATTAAAACTATATGCTACTATTGCTATTTGATTTTTCATATTTAAGATGCTATTATAAATTTATCCACTAAAAATATATTTTTTGTTTACAAAAATCTTATAATTATTATTTATGTATTTCTATTTATATATTTGTTTATATATTTCAGTATAAAACACGAAAAGTTGGTTAGAAAATTAAATACTTTTCGATATATTGAGATTTAACTGAATAACTAAATTTACGCTCAAAACACCCGCTCCCGGTACAATTCCGCTGCGAAATGTACCCGCACACAATGTGTTAATACTGCAATTTAAAATTAATTTTTTATATGCATTTTTTATGCTTGTAAAATTTTCTGTTTGTAGATTATAGCTCTTTGTATCTGAAAATATTAAACCAGAATTCTATTTATTCTCTTTAATTTATGAATATTAAATAATCTGTTGTTTATATTGTTATATTTAAAACAGATTAATAGTTTTTACTTAGAATTTTAAAAACAATCATTTAAATTTAAACAACGAATGATTTTAGGCCATTAGAATAACACTTCGGTTGTTAAAGCATCATTCCATTTTCAATGCTTTTAATACTTTTTTCTATCTGGAAATAATTAAGTATTTGAAGAAAACAAATTTACATTGACAATACGGTGAAAAAATAGCTTTTGACTACTTATGGGGTTATAAGAAGATTCTTTCAAAAGTTTCACATACTGTAGATAGCTCGAGAGGGATTCTAAAATGGTAGGATCCCAAAAAGTAAGTAAATGATTTAAATAAGTTGATTTATTTAAAACTTTCAAACATAAAAAACAAAAATACTTTCAGGGAATTTAATGAAAGGAATAGACTCAAGGCACGTCTTACCCCTATTGCCAAAGCAGCAATTCTCCTCTACAATTGGGGAAATACATAGGAGGTTCTTGCCCCACATTGAGTTCAAGAAGCACCACTAATGGGCCAGATTTTCAAGAAGGATTTAACACATACTATTGAAATTTCAGTATAAAGGAAATTTTTATTCATTGTTTCCACTACAGGATAATGTTAAATGTTTAACCCACAGATGGCAGCACTATAACTCAAAGAGAATTTTCCGAGATTTACTCCTGGCATTCTACTACGGCACGACAGTAAAATATTGTAGCCCGCAAAATTCACGAAATTTATAATTGAAACAAATATCGCATTTATTACAACAAATATAAAATTACTCCATTGATTTATCGGTTATTATTACAAATATTTATGCATACATAAATAATGTAATTATTCTATTGCTAATTTATAAGTAATAATAATAATAAAAATTTGAATGGGCCAAAGATTCCATTGGCTACATCCGAAACAATAAGAGAAATGTTAAATTAACATAATGTACTATTCATTAATTGCTAAGTGTATTTAATAGTGATGTAAGTGAAAAGCTGATAAAAATCTAATAAAGATCTTTAATAAGTTTAATTAAGTAAAACGTATTGAATTTTAGTTTAAGTTTTAGTCAATTAAATTTTAATAATCACTTATCGATTAAATTTAAAAGGCAATTTGGATTATTTTGTTTTGAAAGTAGGAACGAAATACTATTTTCCCACCAGTGAAGGATTTCGAAACAAAAATTTGAAGTTCTGTGAATGACTGAAATAGTTCATTTTATCGATTTCTAAGATTTTAGACGTTTGCTCTAAAACAGCGGTTTCCGACTTGGGAAGTGCAAAACTTTTTTATAAAAAATTATTTTTGCTCCGTAAAATCTACAAAAAATATTACTTCTTACAGTAACGTAACAATTAAAAATCTTGCTTATAAAAACTTATTTTTCATGCATTTTTATACACAGAATTCAATTCTTACATAAAAATTACCCGGAGTAAAAGATAAAAAAAGAACTTTTACAAACGCTATGTTTTGATAATGATCAAAACTACTGCTAATTGTATGAAGGAATAACGAGTTTTATACATTAGATGTACAGTTAACTTTTACATAAAATTTATTAAAGTACAGTTTTATGGTTAGTACGAGAGCGAGTCAAATGAAAGTGAGACAATGCAAATATATAACAAAGAGAGTACTTTATGTAAAAATAGTCTCCATGAATGTTTAGACATTTGTCCCATTGATAAACGACCGTGACTCCAGTCTCATAAAACTTCCTTGGGCTGTTGATTCAAATAGTCTGTAACTGACTCCTTCATGGCGTTGTCCGATACGAATAGGGTCCCTTGAGATGTTTTATCAGTTTCCCGAAAATGTGAAAGTCGCTTATCGATGCTCATCCTCCGTTCTTGTCTAATCAGCTCATCAAGCTGTGTTGTTGTGTCGAGGGTGATTGCAAGGTGTCTTTGGCCCGGTCTTTGTAACTTTCAAGTTCATCTCTGAACCGTTTGCTCTAAAGTTTCACAGTGAAATGCAACGTTCACTGTACACGGCAGTCATACAGCGACTAATTTCTTGGAATATCTTCAGTTGCCAAAAACCTGACCACACTACGCTGTTCCTCTTTTGGAGCGTTCATTGTGTCATGCTACCACCTTACCAACCAAGTGTATGAGTGCTTTAAAGGACTTTAACTTTACACTTTCGCATCACTTTCGTAAAAGAGAGATATCTCTGCGCATCTACAAACCGTTTACTCCAACGTGTCACAGTGAGATGCAACGTTCACTGTACACGGCAGTCATACAGCGACTAATTTCTTGGAATACCTTCAGTTGCCAAAAACCTGACCACACTAAGCTGTTAATTTTTTGGAGAGTTCATTATGTCACGCTACCATCTTTAACCCAGTGTATGGGCGCTTTAAAGGACTTTAACCTCACAATTTTGAGTCAAAGAGAGATATCTCTGTGCTATGCACGTACGTCGCAGATGATAGACCGAACCATTCTTGAGTAAGGGGGGTGGGTGGAGGTTCAATCACTTTCATTTGACTCACCCTAGTATAATATGTAATTTAATATAAAATAAAATTACATGCTTGTGTTATAGCATGCTATAGCAAAATCTTGTTATTATCCTGTTAATTGTAGTTTTCAGTTAATTGTTTTCTAATTGAGATAGTATAGTTTAAAATGTGACTATTATTATACCTATTAAGAAAGAAGGGTAGGGAAGCGCAGCCAAAAATTAAGGAGGCGTGGCAATATAAAGGTTGTATAAACCATACGAAAATGGTCATTAGTAATTAAGACAAGCTGTAATACTCAAAATTGTTAAAACTTATTTTTTTTATCTATGTGCAATCTCTAGTAACTTAAATTTGAGATATTTATTAACCCTTAATTTGAAAAGATGTTTTTTCAAATATTTTTTAATTTCTGTTATTTTTCCATGTCTGTATAGACATTAGGATCTCTGTAAAATAAACAAAAAAATATATCATTTTCCATTTTTGAGATAATTAATGTCCGCTGTGGCGAACACTGACAATTATGTTATATAGTAGTTATAAATATACATGTCCGGTGTAGCGGCCAGACTTAGCCAAATTAAGGGTTAAATTTTTATTCATCAGAGGTTATTCGGGATTTAATAGGTTAAAGCATATTTGCTTCAATTTCAAAATCTTTGAACTAATATTTTTCTTTTTTTATTACAGGTT
>CM063510.1:77873866-77903866 GCA_032207245.1 Pardosa pseudoannulata
TTCGAAAGATTTTCCGCGATCCCGCTTCCTTGAATCAATTACATTCAGTGGTGGTCAAAAGACCTGGAATGGATATAGAGGCATCCATACTGGATTTTTGAAGAACTAGGGTTAGCAAAATTCAAAACGAGTGAGTTTTAAAGCGAATAATTTTTAGTCAGCATAATTGTAAAATGGGAAAACATTTATTAAATATAAAAGGGAAAATGGTTCTCGTACGGTCGTTCCAATAAGAAAACTTTGAATTGTCTTTCTAAATGAATTCTAAACTGCATTCACAGTATCGGGAGATTTTAGAGGAGTATGAAGACACGGGACAAATTTGTATAAATGCCTACAAACAAAGGAACACTCAGTTATATATATATATATATATATATATATATATATATATATATATATATATATATTTATATATATATATATATATATATATATATATAATATATATATATATATATATATAATATATATATATATATATATAATATATATATATATATATATATATATATATATATATATATATATATATATATATATAGTGATAAAATTTTTAATGAGTCAAATTGTCTGGGACCGTAAATCTAGTGTTAAGGTATTCGATGGGGTTTAAATGACTGTGTTTGATAAAAAATTTGAATGTTTTTTATGATTTATTTGAAAGATTATATTAGCTTTTTTTCCTATTATCTGTAAGATCTTTCGAATAGAAGTTGAAGTTAAGTCAAATTTTGCTTTTGATTGACAAACTGGGAATTATAGTTCGTGAATTTCAATCGCAAACAAACTTTTAAAGTTTTTATTATAAAAAACAGACTTTTGCTAGTATTATATTAAAGTTGTAGTTACATATGAAACCTAAATATGTGAAAAGTGTCACTAAAGATAAAATCTTGTTGAAAAATTATTTTTAATTACTTTTAATTGCTTAAATTAGGAGCTTCATATTACATTCAGGTGAGCCCGAGGATTAAAACAGTTTGGTGTAATACATGTAATATAACGATTGTCGTACATTTTGTTCAGGCGGGATTGAAACAGCATAAGAGGTTTACTCTCTACGGAATGTCTAATGTCCTATATGAAAAACTATAAGAAACTAATAGGAAGAAAACTGTAAGTGCGAAAACTTTTTGCCAGTAAATTTCTTTTTTTCTCACAATGAGCTGCCTAAACTTCAAAATAGCTTTGATGAGCTTGTATACATCTACAAAAGAGTTCAATTGATTTTATGACAGAGCTGGTACACCGGGAATCGAATCTAGACCAATCAACACGATCTTCCGTACTGAAAAAGCAGCTCATTGAATGTTTAGATAGAATGTCCTTTTATGATAAAGTTATTCTAGGAAATTTGCAATAAAGCTTTCTTCTGCAAAATGTTCCATCTTTAGAATAATTTCCAATCCTCTATATAATAATAGCCTAAATTATCTGTCCACCTGTCCTCGAATTTATGACGCGGTTGGATTGGAATGGATAGAGGCATCCATATTGGAATTCTTGATGAGTTAGGGTTAGTAAAATTCAAAGAAAGTAAAATTTAAAACGAATAACTTTTAATCAGTATAATTGTAAAATGAAAGAATATTTATTAAATGGAGGTGGTTTCCCATACGGCCGTGTTTACTTTGTTTATCGCTTTCGTATCTTATGTTTGAAATACAGTCTTTTAATGAACCGGAATGACTTGCAATCGGGATCTTCAAACTCAAAGATTTCTTTGATTCAATCAATATACATTGAACTATTGCGGGCATTCAAACAACCCCATGATCGCTGATCGCTGTATCACTAATCTAGCTCTCTCGCTGTTTGGGATTTAACACTAGATTGCTCAAGGAAGTCCTTTTGACTGCTTTTTAATTTCAATTAGTAAAGCAATTATATGTATAAAAACACAATTTCTTAGAATTTTGTGATTTTTTGTACAACATATTAATAAACGTATTTATATGTTGTACAAAACGTCGCAAAATTCTAAGAAATTATGTCATTATATACATAATTGTTTTTGTAATTGAAATTAAAAAGCAGTCAAATGACTTCCTTGGGCAATCTAGTGATTACTGTACCTTTGGCTATTTGCCATCGCTTTCTGAGTATCGCTGTTGAACTTCAAAAGATTTTCCCTTATCCCACATCTTTGAACCAATTACATTCCGCGGTGGTCAAAAGACCTGGAATAGATATAGAGGCATCCATACTGGATTTTTGAAGAATTAGGGTTAGCAAAATTCAAAACGAGTGACGTTTAAAGCGAATAATAATGTTTAATCAGCATAATTGTAAAATGGAAAAATATTTATTAAATATAAAAGAAGAAATGGTTTCTCGTACGGTCGTTCCAATAAGGAAAATTTTGAATTATCTTTCTAAATGAATTCTAAACTGCATTCACAGTATCGGGAGATTTTAGAGGAGTATGAAGATAAACAAATTATTGAGCTTGTACCGGTTAATTCTGAGCCAAAAAACAAACTATTTTTTACCTGTCTCATGAGGTACTTTACAATTCTAAAAAATAAAAAAAATTACTGATCCCGTCATATGACGGGTTATATACTAATAGTCAATAATCTACCTTCAAAATATCACCTTCCATCCAAAACCATACATTTTGGTTTAAAGAAACTTTGCAAGTGCGTCAGAGGTTGGATGAAAAAGTGCTTTTTCAGGGAAAGATAAGAGATTAACGTCAACAGATCTTGGATGTTATCATTTCTTGACGCACACTCATACACACAGTGTTTCTTCGAGCAAAGACTTATCAAAGTTAAGATAAAAGTCTGGAAGTAAGACAGGAGTTTTGAGTTATAAATGGGAATATATCTTATGGGAACACCTTTATTTATCATTTTATTGCTGCAAGAATTAAAATATAAAATTTAAATTGTAAGATATTCAAATATTTATCTCGTAATAACCCTGTAATCTTAAATACTTTTTATGTAATAAGAATATCTCTGAATTAAAGAACGCTTGTTTTTGTTGCTAGTTCTAGCTGTTATATGTGGATTTATTTAGTCTATTTTATTGTCATTACATATTTCTTCACCGAATGACGCATAATCCTCTATTTTTATCATTTCTACCTGTAAACTGTTTGAAAATTCGAATTTTTTATATTTCTGGTTTATTTTACATGAAACTTATCATAAAATATACGTGATTACTTTAAACAGTGGATTCCGCTTAGTGTGATCGAGTTTAATGTTATCAACCGCTTATTGTTATCGAAATCACTTGGTCCCTATTTTTCTATTCATTTGTATGTTAAAATTATCGCTTTATATGATTGTTATATCGGTTAATGTTATCAGTTCTCGAACCTCATTTTAACTGCAAAGGAATATGCACAATCTATTCAGAAGGAGCCCATTCTTTCCTTTCCCTTTGATGTTGTTTGAATTTCCAAAAAATCTCCTTCTTTCACCTATGGAAATGGGGAATGAACAAAGGAGTGAAAATTTATACTTTTCTGGAATTTTTCAGAAATACGAACACCTTGCTGGTTGTCAATGGTTATCAGATAAGCAGAAGGCAACTCTTTTTATTGGAACTGAGAAGGAGTGCAATCACATTTTATTTCTCGCTTACATGCAGCTTGTTGGTATGGAACCAGAAAGCAAAGTGATTTAACATTAAAAAAGATCGAAATTTTAAATCCTTCTGACAGGTTGTTGGAACTAATAAGTTAGATGGAGAATTTCTTGATATTGAGCCATTTCCTACAAGTGCCGAAATGAGAAATGCATTGAAAGTGTTGAAACGTGGAGTACAACACCACTCCGATGAATTTAAAAAACATGATTACAATTTATTACAATTGATCAATGAGTTTCTTAGAAAAAACTGTCAACAATTGATCAATTTTTTTATTACTTGTACAATTCTTATGTTTTAAAGGGTACAGTACATACAGTACCCTTATATAGTACATAAATATAAGGTGATTTTTTTCATTTTATTTGAAATTTAGTACGTGTGAATTAAAAGGGGGTAAACTTATCTAATTTTGTATATCGTTTATTGTCATCAATCGGTTATTGTTATCAAAATCAAGGTGTCCCAAACTGATCACATTAAACGGAGTCCACTATACTTTACTTAGATGATTCCTCGATTAAAAATTTACCTGGAAATAACGATATATTTAGAAAATAAAATTTTTGATATAAAACATAGAAAAATTACTTAATGGTAAAATTTGCATGATAAACTGGATAAGACTGTTTATTTAATAATAATATTTTAAATTAGAATAAAATAAAAAAAATTCTTGATATCTTAGTCCCAAAATTAGCTCTATATTAAACTTTTACGTGATATTAAAGTTTGATTCAAGTGTTTTAATTCTTTCTTTTTCAAGAAATATTTTTGTATATGACATTTGAACACTTTACACTTTTTTAGTACAATACTTGAAAAGAAAATTAGAAACTACTTAAAATATTTGAGAAATCTTAATTAAAGAATACTTGCAGAACCATACAGACCACGTATTCTTGAAGTACATATTTAAAAACTTTTTTATTTAGTCTATTTTTATTGCCATTATATATTTTTGTACCTATTGAAATGAAATATAATCCTCTATTTTTATGATTTTTACCTGAAAACTGTTTGAAAATTGGAATTTTTTATATTTCTGGTTTATTTCACATAAAACTTATCATAAAATATTACTTTACATTTTACTTAGATGATTCCTTTATTTAAAATATATTTGGAAATAACGCTATATTTATCACATTTTTCATATAAAACGTAGAAGAATAACTTCCTGGCAAAATTTACATGATAAAATGGATAAGACTGTTTATTTGATGATAATATTTTAAATTAGAATAAAACAGAAGTTTAGAGTTATAAATGGGAATATATCTTATGGGAACGCCTTTATTTATCATTTTATTGCTGCAAGAATTAAAATATAAAATTTAAATTGTAAGATATTCAAATATATATCTTGTAATAACCCTGTAAGCTTAAACATTTTTTATGTAATAACAATATCTCTGAACTAAAGAAAGCTTTTTGTTGCTAGTTCTAGCTGTTATATGTGGATTCATTTAGTCTATTTTTATTGTCATTATATATTTTTTGTACCGATTGAAATATAATCCTCTATTTTTATCTTTTTCACCTGAAAACTTTTTGAAAACTCCAATTTTTTATATTTCTGGTTCATTTTACACAAAACTTATGATAAAATATACGTTATTACTTTACATTTTACTTAGATGATTCCTTGGTTTAAAATATATCTTTAAATAACGCTACATTTAGAACAACATTTTTGATATAAAATGTAGAAGAATAACTTCCTGACAAAATTTACATGATAAACTGGGTAAGACTGTTTATTTGATGATAATATTTTAAATTAGAATAAAATAGGAAAATTCTTCATGTCTTGGTCCCAAAGTTAGCTTTATATTAAACTTTTCCGTCATATTACAGTTTGATTCAAGTGTTTTAATTCTTTCTTTTTCAAGAAATATTTTTGTATATGACATTTGAACACGTTACACTTTTTTAGTACAATATTTGAAAAAAAAAATTAGAAACTACGTAGAATATTTGAGAAATCTTAACTAAAGAATGTTTGCAGAACCATGCAGACCACGTATTCTTGATGTACATTTTTAAAAACTTTTCTATTTAGACTATTTTCATTGCCATTATATATTTTTGTACCTATTGAAATGAAACATAATCCTCTATTTTTATGATTTTTACCTGAAAACTGTTTGAAAATTCGAATTTTTTATATTTCTGGTTTATTTCACATAAAGCTTATCATAAAATATTACTTTACATTTTACTTAGATGATTTCTTTATTTAAAATATACCTGGAAATAACGCTATATTTATCACATTTTTCATATAAAACGTAGAAGAATAACTTCCTGGCAAAATTTACATGAAAAACTGGATAAGACTGTTTATTTGATGATAATATTTTAAATTAGAATAAAACAGGAGTTTAGATTTATAAATGATAATATATCTTATGGGAATACCTTTATTTATCACTTTATTGCTGCAAGAAATAAAATATAACATTTAAATTGTAAGATATTCAAATATATATCTTGTAATAACCTTGTAATCTTAAATGTTTTTTATGTAATAAGAATATCTATGAATTAAAGAATGCTTGTTTTTGTGCTAGTTCTAGTTGTTATATGGGAATTTATTTAGTCTATTTCATTGTCATTACTTATTTTTGTACCGAATGACGCATAATCCTCTATTTTTATCATATGTACCTGAAAACTGTTTGAAAATTAGAATTTTTTTTATATTTCTGGTTTATTTCACATAAAACTTATAAAATATACGTTATTACTTTGCATTTTACTTAGATGATTCCTTGGTTAAAAATATACCTGGAGATATTGCTATATTTAGCATATAACATTTTTGATATAAAATGTAGAAGAAAAACTTCCTGGCAAAATTTACGTAATAAACTGGATAAGACTGTTTATTTGATGATAATATTTTAAATTAGAATAAAATAGGAAGATTCTTGATGTCTTGGTCCCAAAGTTAGCTTTATATTAAACTTTTCCGTCATATTACAGTTTGATTCAAGTGTTTTAATTATTTCTTTTTCAAGAAAAATTTTGTGTATGACTTTTGAGTACTTTACAATTTTTTTAGTACAATACTCAAAAATAAATTAGAAACTATCTAAAATATTTGAGAAATCTTACTTAAAGAATACTTGCAGAACCATGCAGACCACGTATTCTTGAAGTACATTTTAAAAACTTTTCTATTGAATATTTTTAATTAATTTTTGTCAGAAAAAGTAATTACCATTATAAATATCAATATAATCTTGTTTTTTATCACAGTTTTAGGTAGATATTCCCTGAAAGTTTTTGCCTAATAAGACTACTACAAAGTTTATCTATCATGGCAAAATCTATGTTTCAGACAGTGGTCTACTTTTGTCTTGTTTACTTCGTGATCCAATCACTTTTGATTGTTGATTTAATATCAGGTAAAAAACTATTCATTAATTCAGAGTACTTTTACTTTTTATAAATCGCCTCTACTTGCATCTTAATCTGCTTTAATTTTAATTAGAAAAAAATTATGACTTTTATGATTAAGGATTCAGAGAAATAATTAATGAGGAAAGTTGGAGTTAATATTACTGAAATAAAGTTGAAATGAATCATTTGTCAGATACAATTTGTAACACTGTTACGTATGACGTTTTTATTTTATTCTGTGTTAGAAGTTTTACAATTTGAATTTTTCATACAGAATATTCAAGCGAAATTTAATATAGAAATTTAAAGCATTTAAGAAAGAAAAAGGAGGGGAAAAATAGCAAATAGTACAAAATAAATGTTGTATATATTTTTATACATTACGACTTTCGTGAGTGAAAATATTACTACTCTGCTAAAATATAGACTACATTTGGACGCAAACATAAGATTCATATAGTTTTTTGATGTTTAATAGCTGCGCAATAATTTGAAATAATTACCAAGATAAAATGCTTTTATTGAGGACATAAAACGTACGTGCTTTTATTTAGAAGGTAAATATATTTTTAAGGTAATTGTAGAAATTGCTAGAAATATTCAAAATGTGTTTCTGGTTAACTATTGTGATAAAAAATGAATTTGGGAATTGACGTGGAATAAGTTGCTATAATTACCAAGATAAAATGCTTTTATTGAGATAAAAAAACATAGTGCTTTTATTTAGAAGATAAATATATTTTTAAGGTAATTGCAGAAATTACTAGAAATATTGAAAATGAGTTTTTGGTTAACTATTGTAATAAAACATGAATTAGGGAATTGACGTTGAAATGTTTTCATAAAGTTGAAATTTAGGATTAGTCTTCAAAACTTTATTAATAAAAATAATCTTTTAGAAAAATTGGAGGTGTTACTAAACTGAGAAAGATTAAGCTATATATATATATATATATATATATATATATATATATATATATATATATATATATATATATATATATAAGCTATATATATTATAAGCTATTTAAATATTATACTTTATTGTAGCTTAAATGATTTAAAGCCTAGGATTTCATAGCATAGGTCTAGTATTACATACGTTATGTTTTAATGTAAGACAGTTTGTTCATAAATATTTCAAATCTTATAGTTTGCAAAATAGCTGAAACTCTGTATAAGAGACTAATTTATAATAAAATTACTCACCTTAGAATCTTGAAAATTAAAAAAAGCATACTTTTAGTTAAATCAAAGATAATACAAAAATCATGAACTGACATATAATACTTTTAGAATTAAATTATAATTTAAAAAGGAAATTTAGAATCCATTTTCAAGTCCTCTTAAAACGGAGAGGGTACATTTTAAGCTTTGAAATAAGTAAAAAAAATTTTATATATAAATGGTTTGATTGTGAATGCATAGTTTTTAGTAATGAATTAAATATTTCATTGTTTTAAAATCTTATTTTAGAATTTTATTTTCTTTCTTAGGTAATCCTTGTAATGACGCTGTTGTTCCCTCTTCAAGCTCTGGCTGGGGGTGGATATTACGAAGAAGATTTGGGCCACAGAAAGCCTTTCCTGGGTTATGGAACTTTCGTTCCAGGCTTGGGGCTAGACCATGGCTTGGCTTTCCCAGGATTCGACGGTTTTGGCTATAGAGGATATCATGGTGCAAGTCCTGGTCTCAGATTTGGAGGTTTCCCATTCGTTGGTCCTTATGGAATAGGACGGGGACATGGGCATGGTGCAGGATACCTTGGATGAAATATCTCATGTATTTAGTGTACAAGACTTATGTATACATGTCCTTTTTATACTTTATATCTTGTAAAGGATTAAGGATCTGATGCAATTATAAATGTTCTGTTGTATATTAGAACCATGGAACAAACTTTGACTTGGGGTACAGTTTACTAAATCAAAATTTTTTTGTTCTGGTATGTATTTATAGAAGTAATGAGGCCTAAAACACATACACACCAATGAGACACGAAAGGATAAAAAATATTGTTTACTTATAACATCATTCTATAGTTTTTCTTTATAGCACTGCTTACGATTAAAGCTGAAATGTACGAGCTGCCAGTAATACCAGCTTGGCATCACCAATCGAAGGATAAGAGAACTGTTTTCAAAATTACAGCGTTTTTTATGTATACTCGGAGCCTCAATGAAATAATCGAGTGACGAGAGTCATCTGGAGTCTCACAAATTACAGCCTCTATATGTTTACATATAAGTCTATCTTAAAAAAGCAATTGAGTCATGATTAATCTTAGGGTGGGCATGAGACTGATCTACCTTGCCTAATGCATCTCTCTTTTAAACGTGGTATTCTGGCAGTTGCTGAAATATATTCTGAAATGTGGATGTGTACAATAATTCCAAAACCTCTGTTGATTACGACTGGGAGCACTTCAAAATTTTGCAGCAGTTTTGGTAAAATCGCTTCCTGAAAAATGCAATAACATTGACCATCAGATAAGGATGGTAGGAGGTAGAGTGTATGCTGAAATATGTAATTGCGCAATAATTCTGCAATCACTGTTGACCGGCAGCGTGGGAACATCTTGCAGCAATTCCCTATAAAATCTCTTCTTGAAAAATACAATAACATTAAACATCAGGTAGCAATGATAAGAAGTATGGAGATTGAGAAAATCCTTCACAATATCTAACCAAACATTCATAGAGATGTATTAGAGGCATATGTATTGATTTGCTGTCGCCCATCCATACATGAGTATTGCTCAATGGGAAATACTGTGTGCGTAGAAACGCTTTTATGTATGAATAGCCCATGAGCAAGAAAGTCCGGCTGCAAAAACACCTCTGTAAGAACTATTGGCAGAATACCACTCACAGAATGTAAAGACCTTACGTTAAAGCTTGTACATTACCATAAATCGTTTTAACTATCTTAACTATATTTTAAAATTTGTCAAAGTTTGTTCAAGGTTTTATAATCATCATGCTTCTAATGGTTTATCTATGTTGTGTGGGTAATAGTAAATAATTTGGTTTATATGTATGCATATGATTCATCAAACCGCACATGAATTTGATAGAAAAGAATGAATTTGATAATCAGAAATGATTATTTCCATTTATAACTGCTAGTAGGAATGACAATCATTAATCCTAATTTTTTTCATAAAATAAAAACTTTTAGTAGACATATAGTAGTAACTTTTTTGGGATGTACTGTTAAAAGTCGTACTATGTTGTTCTGTGATCACTATGCTAAACCTTTGTATTAACGTGCTGCAGATTGTATAACGTCCAGCTTTAAAAGATGACTTTGTTGATTGTTGCTATTCTGTTGTACTGCAATTTACACGTTTCTCGTAGAATTCGTATCAAATGGCGATACTAAATTTCATTTTTTTTATCAAAGATCCATTCATCGTTTGAATAGCTGCATATAATTTTACTAAAATAAACTACAAATTTGTTAAATTAAAAAAAATATGTGTAGACATTTAAAATAAATTTATCCCACAAACCAAATAAAAAAAGGGAGATAACAAGATAGTTTACAATATTTATATGTATTTTTATCTTTATAGAAAATACTCTTTTTGCCATTAACTATTCATTTTTATGCTTTAAAATACTTGAACATGTATGTTTGAAATAGCCTATTTTAACGTCTCAGCACTTTTCAAATCGGATTTATTGATATACAAATGATTAAATGAATACTATTCAAAAATATTCTAAAAGATGTATTACATCAATCCCAAACATCAATTAAAGTGCATTGTTCCAAAATTAAAATTGGAGATGATTTATACTATTATTGAAGAAAATTGAAAGAATATTATTCAAGAAGTAAAATTAAAGACGAATATTATAAATTAAAATTACGTTAAGAACTATTATATTATTTAAGTAATATTTTTTTGATATAAAGCATATGAGGAACACAAAATATCCAATTTTTATGCTACATTTAAAGAGAATGTTAGACTTTATGCCTTTCCAAAAATATCTATATTACAATTCTGATAATAATATAAATTTAATTCCTTCATTGCATTTGATTTGCAAAATATTTGTATGTAAAAAAATTAAAGACATGCGAACCAAAAAGTAAAATTAAATACGCTATTAACTAAATGAAATTGGCAATTTGCATTATCTTGTTGAATATCAGCAACATACTCACAAATGTTAATGTCATTTCCTCAGTAAGCTTTAATAGATGGTTTCATTGACTGCTTTTACTTTACAACAATGTAATCAATATTTTGTGCGTATAATTCTCAATAACCCTTTGATAGTTTCATTTTTTTCCCCAGAATTCGGTCAAAAAAATGTCACATTTTTTATTGCATTTTTTTGTTCATTTTACATTTTTAAGTAAAGATATGTTATTAAAATTAACATTTCTAATATTTTTAAGCATTTATTACAACTTTTTTTCTTTCTATGAAAGCATCGTAGAACTGAAGTTTACCTTTAGTCTCATCGATATCCAAGTTAATTTTTGGAATTCCAGTGAAAGGAAATCTAGGATTATCACAATTAATTTAAAAAAATTGTCTTGCTTAACTGATTCCATCTGTACTACTATCAGAGTTACTACTATCCAGGTCATCTAGTAAACATTCGCTACTATTATTTACAGATAATTTAGTTTCTGATTCCGAATCACAGTTCGAATCACAAGAAATTAGCTCCATATGTTCTGAATTATCCATTATTTAAAAGTAAAAATATATTATTCAACTCTTACATCAATAAAATTATCAGGCGGTTATAAAATATAACCAGAAAGCTATACACTGAAAGATAACAATTAGTCTACTGATACAAAAAATTCGAAAAAACCCTCGCTTTTGAACCAATCAGAGTAGAAAATACAATAAATTGCAAACTATCATTTACTGGAAGCCATCTGTATGAATAATTTGTTACTAAAATTGGAAAAAATAAGGCCGAAACAGTGCAAGCGAAATAGAAATCAGATTGCCCGTACGCCGTACGGGCAAATCAGTAAAGGCCCGAAAGCTGTGCCCGTACAGCGTAGGGGCAAAACAAGGAAGGGGTTAATATTATGTTTAAATTTTACGTTTTATACGTTTAAATTTTATACTTTTTATATTTTATATTTTTTTATGTCGGAATGAGTTCTTATACATCAATTTTATATATTATTTGATAAATTTTACATGGTTATTTAGGAAATATGATCTTTGGGTTAAAAATTTTTAAAAAGACCAGATATGCTTAGAAGTAGTATTTACAGAAAAGTAAGTTCAAATTCATTACTCACTTACAGTTTCGGTTTAAGAAAACATTACTGAAAAGTAATATGCGTTTTTTGTTTTTATAAATACACTGATAGATGGCAATAAATTTATTTTGTGTTGTAAACATTTAAAAATTTTTGACATACTTGAAATGATGGCTTCTAACATCTGAGTAAATATTTTACAGTTCATTGTCAAGTATCTATTAAAGAGTATTGTTTATGTATATTTGTTTTGGCATGTTATGTATTAAGCCACTTTTACGGTATTGATATAATATTGCTGATAAGTCTAAGTTAACCAACCCCACAGTTACTAGAATTATTCCCAGGCATTGATATTATTTAGAAATACATATGGCACCCTACCTGGTATTTACTTTAGATATTATTAATTGTTAATTCTTCTTCTTATTATTATTATAATTGGTCTGTATTTTTCTTATTCCTTTATTACTATAGCTTCTACTCTCATTATTATACCCAGCACATAAATAGAATGTATTTCTGAAGATCCCATACCGAATCAGAATTACCTCTGCTATAAACTTCTAAAGTAAAATCAACTTATTTTTTATTATTTAATTAATTTATTTATTTTTAACTTAGTTTTTTCATTATTATTTATTTTACTTATTTATTTTTAATTTTAAATTTTTATTTGCCTTTGAGTACGGGGTAGACTCTTCAGCACCCAGGGCAGCACTTGCTAGCTGAACACTCAATAGGGTAGGCAGCTCCTTGAGGGCACTCAAACTAAAGTTATTGAAATACAAAGAATTATAGATTATTATGTCATTGATTGCATAGAAATTACTAACTTTATTATGTATGCATAAAAAGAGAAACAGATCTCTTGCATCTCCATAAATATGTATGTGAAGTATATATTTCCCAATAGTAATAAAAAATTTTTTTTTCTCTGTATTTAATTGAAAAAAAATTTTCAAATAAAAATTACTAGCAGCATTATTTTTAAAATTTTCATAACCTATATCTTTTAATTTAAAAAGTCATTTTCATGTTTTGATAAAATACAAGAAAATGTCATTTTAGCCGAACAATTTCTGTACTTCTCTTTTAATAAATAAAGAAATAAAATTGTTTCTGTTTGTAATCTTTTTTTTTGATTTGAGAATAAAATTTTAATCAGTCATCAAGGTAAAAATACTATCTACAAAATCTTTTTGATATACTAAATATAACTTTCTAAAGTAGCTATTTTTTGTCGTTTTCATCCTTTAGAATGAGTATTTTAAGATTTTCCCAAATAAGTCTTGTTTACCAATTTTAATCATTATCGCCATGTCATTAAACAGTAAAATAATAGAAAAGTGTTCAATATAATCATATAAGTCTATAAGTAACTTTGGGTAAAAGATAACCTGAAGAAGATGTTTAAATGTATATATATATATATATATATATATATATATATATACACATATATATATATATATATATATATATATATATATATATATATATATATATATATATATATATATATATATATATATATATATATATATATATGTAGATATATATATATATATAGGTGTGTATATATGTGTGTGTGTGTGTGTGTGTGTGTGTTAGAGCCATACGATTTATAGTAATACTTTAATGCACATTTTTATGTTTAACAACTGTTCTCTGTTCACAGTTATTGCAGCTACTAGTTCATAACCTGTTATTTTGAGCTCCGAACACTGTTTCAACACTTGTTAATTTACTTTTTGCATAAAGTCATCATGATTTGTTACCTGCGATTGTTTTTAATGTCTGGCAGCTATGTTGCGTCGTCATGCAATCTGAAGATTTTGTGGTTATCTTCAATAAGACCACATGTTATTTTCTTTATCTTTCTCTTTTATGTTTTGCCTGGCTACATGTATCTTTTATGTAGACGACAATTACTTTCCGAAAAGAAACATTTTAATTTTTTGTAAAAAACAATTTGACCGTCGATAATGAATAATAACTTATGGACCGTAGTTCCTCACGAACACACACACAAACACAAATATATGTTTACACACTCACACACACATATTTGTAATAGTGTATTTGTAATAGAACTCCTCCTAAACGGCTGGACTGATTTTGATGAAATTTTGTGTATGTAATTAAGTTGATTAGAGAATGGTTAGATTCTCAATCTATCCGATAGAAAAAGTTTTTAAAATTAATAATCCAGAATTGAGATTATTATAATGCCGCTTGAAACCTTTCATAGGCAACTTATCTGTGGCGCAGCGGTCAGCGCAAATATCTACAGTACGATAAGTCCCAGGATCTAATCCCTTTGCAGGAGATGTGGGATTCTTAAATTTATCTAATTACGTTTGTAATGACTGCGTATAAGGTGACGTAAAATATATTAATATTTTTCCTTACTTTCCCATCAAAATGGTCCAACTTATAATTTATTTATAAACATTTTACAATTTTTAGATTTACAGCTGTAAAACAGAGCAACGTCTGTCGGTTCATCTAGTATACACACATACACACACATATACATATATATGCTGACGAATCAAAGCTTGTCATCATTCAAGAATACCTAGAAATAATGATTTGTTTTGGCTTTAGAAGAGAACAGGGAGGACAGTCACAAACTAAGCATTGAGATGTTTGAAAATGGCTACTTTCTTGAAGGTACTCTAGGCTTAAAATAAAGGTTAAGTTTGGTTGTGAGAACTACAGTTAATTTTTTGTGATACAAGAGTTAATTAGACCCAGAGATACTTATTAAACATGAGTTTGAACAGCTATACTTATCTATACTAGCTATAGGATTTGAATTTATGTAGTCTGGTACCTAATTATAACACCCTACCTATTTTGCCACTGTCAGGAGACAGCGTGTAGATTATTAAAATTTGTGTAACTTGAAAATATACTTCTACTTCATTATTTGAAAATTTAGCTGGTCATATTTTCTGTCAAGAGAATGAATCTATCATTTTATTATCACTCAGCTTCCAGGGAAATTCTGGGAAATTGAACAAATTTTTCTAAAGAGGCTGATTCCATCAATACTGATGTTCTTACTTAGTTGATTAAGATTCAATTCATTGTTTCAAACTGAAGAATTATAAGGTAATTTTTATATTTTAACACATTGTGTGCGGGTACATTTCGCAGCGGAATTGTACCGGGAGCGGGCGTTTTGCGCGTAAATTTAGTTATTCAGTTAAATCTCAATGGATCGAAAATTATTTAATTTTTTAACCAACTTTTAGTATTTTATATTGAAATATATAAACAAATATATAGACAAATAAACAAATATATATATATATATATATATATATATATATATATATATATATATATATATAAATACAAATATATATATATATATATATATATATATATATATATATATATATATATATATATATATATATATATAAATATACATATATATAATAAAATTTTCGCAAAGATAAATAAAAAGTTAATTTTAAATCTAAATTGAATATTTTATTCCACCTTCCCGTTCTGTGATTCTTCATCAAATGATGTAAAAAGTAGTTTTTATTTGTCTAAATTTTTCTCCAGAATCTCTGTAGTAGACAAGAACATTCGGCATCGCTTTCTTTTATATATTGTTATTTTTGTATCCACAAACAAACCCTAATGTTACAATAACCCGTACTAGTACGTGACCAGCGCTCAAGTATTAATCGCCAGAAAACGTGTTTGGCCTGTAACGATCAGCAAAGTTCCATTGATGTTTAGCACAGTAGCATGGCCTAACTGAAGGCTGAGTTTCTTTAAAGAATTTACACCAAAAATATAAAAAAAATCAAAGTTTATTCTTTCTTCCTCAAAACAGTGTAAATAAAAAAACAGTTAAACAAAACATCCAAAACAGTTGGCAGATAATACAAAACTAATTTCCAAATTCAACATTCTGGCAAGTGACTATATTATGCAGTTTACCTGATGGGAAAAAACTATATTGAAGCAGAAACACGGCGAGCAACAGGCATCACCATGCAAGAACAGGGAAAAAACTGAATGTAAAATACCCCCTTTTATACTTCTTCTTCACTTGTAAAATTTAAAATTATTCACATACTCAAGAAAAAAAACCACGGAGCATACAAAAAAAAGATTTCCAAATTATGATTAAAATTTTAGCGAGTTACAAGGAATGGGTATTTGGTAACAAAACGTACCAGTACGTGTCCCACGTCAAGTATCAATCGTCAGAAAACGTACTAGTACGTGTCCCGCATACAATGTGTTAACAACTAATATCTAATTAGATCATTTAATATGAATTACCAAATTATCAGTTAATTATCACGAGACACTTATATTTGGGAGATAAAAGTAAAGAAGCTGAAAATACTGTAACTGCAGATGCTTATTCCTTTGTTTTCCCGCTATTTGCACTTCTATCGTAAAGAAATCAACGAAGCGATACGGCCGAGAAAGGTCGATTCAGCGTACTTAGTCAGAAGTCGCCCAGTCGTGTAATTGCCTAAGACTTCCGAAAACCATCATGTATACCAGGAAAGTCTAACATGATGGAAGAAATAAAGAAAAGGGAAGTTGGTTAGCGGATAAGCCTAGTTTCTACAAGCAAGGACGAAGAAAACATAAAGTAAAATCTAGAAAAAGAGTCAAGACTTAGAAATTTCTATTCTTATTAGTAGTTATATATAAGTATATTTGCATGGCAAAGCTTTTAACCGAAGAAATATTTGTAAATAGTAGACTTTACTTGAAGGAGTAATGTCACTGATATGATATATTTTTTGAAGATGCAAAAATTCTGTCCCAAATCGTCCTTGAGTATTTTTTTAACCAAGCAAATTACACCTTGTTTCCCAATGAGAGATGTAAATAATATAATTTGAAAAATTGAATAAATCATTTCTATATTTTTCAGTTTGTAAGCGGAAATTATCATTTTTGACTAATCTTACTGACAGGTAGTAAAGACGTGACTAAAACAATATATGCCTTTTTTAAGAAAAGAAAGTTTTGCCAAGTTAGTTGAAACTATTTCAAAAGATTTTTCTAATTCCCAGAATGCTAAGTGTTAGGTACTTTTGATAATATTTTGAATAGTTTTCGACGGTGAATAATTTTCTTCAGAATTCTCATACCATTTATTGTAGATTTTTTCGGCATATATCGGAGTTTTCTCCATAAAACGTCTAGGGAGATATTTCGATTTAAATGTTAGGGCCTACAAAACGCAAATATTGTTTCAGGATTTTAAGTGTTAACACTTTGTGTGTGTGGATACGTTACGTAAAAAATGTCAAGTAATCACGTAAAATATGTTCGCGGTCAGAATATCCTCCAAGTTCTCAATCAATACCTCTGAGGGTGGCAGGCCAAGTCTGTGGGTCTTCTTCTTGGGCCCTGCTTCAAAATTACGAAGACCTACTTGAATGAAGTCGTTCTTTTACCATAACACATTGTGTGCGGGTACATTTCGCAGCGGAATCGTACCGGTATCGAGAATTTTTGTGCGTACATTTAGTTATTCATTTAAATCTCAAAGACGAAAATTATTTAATTTTTTAACATACTTTTTTTTATTTTATATTGAAATATATAAAAAAATATATATAGACAAAATAAATAATATGATATATATATATATATATATATATATGTATATATATATATATATATATATGTATATATATATATATATATATATATATATGTATATATATAAACACATATATATATAATATCATTTTCGCAAGGATAAATAAAAAGTTAATTTTAAATCTAAATTGATTTTTTTAATCAACCTTCCAGTTCTGTGGTTCCGCATCGACTGATGTAAAAACTAGTTTTTATTTGTCTAAATTTTTCCAGAATCTATGTAGCAGACAAGAACATTCTTTTTCCTGTATATACCGTTATTTTTGTACCCACAAACAAACCATGTTGTTACACTAACCCGAACTAGTACGTGACCCTCGCTCAAGTATCAATCGTCAGAAAACGTACTAGTACGTGTCCCACATACAATGTGTTAATTCATTCGCTGAAATTTGTCATATATTAAAAGAAACCAGTACCGAAATTTCTAAGATGAGATAGTATCCAACATTCATCAAGACACTATCACTCGAAAGCGTTAATTAGACTTAAGCTCTAGACTTAAACCTAATGATTTTCCCTTTTGACAAATTTATTTGATTTTGTTTGGTTTGCAGAGCTACGGTCTACTTTTTTGCAACACAATAGCTAATGAGACCGGGAGTTACTGTTTAAACTTATTCCGAACGGCTGCGAACATCCATGCCACAGTTGGATACTTACCCTGGTTCGGAAGATCAGCACCCTAACCTTCGACCATCGTTCGGCTAAGTTTATTTGAAACGGCTTATAATAGGTATTCAATTGACGGTTATACTTTAGTTGTATTTCGAAAAGCAAAATATTGATAATATACAGTCAACCAACTATTCACTTTTCTAGTAGCTTTAAAACCGTAAAAAACAATTGAATTGCTTTTTCATACAGCTTTACAGTTTAAAGTACTATGGAATTTAGAATTGAAAGCTTTTAATATTATTTTTTTTTGGTCTTGTTCGACAAATATTTCCAACCACTGGATATATGAAGGATTCACGTGTGAACTCAAGTCCAATCAGAATGATTGAAAAAATAATGTTCAAAAGTATCTGGATTATAACTAATCCCTAACACTTTTAGAAAATGCTTAATATGTAGGGTATTTTGTAGATATGCATGGATATAATATTATATATAAAGTTCATACCCTGTAAAGAAATTATAATATAAAATTAATATTATATTAATATTAATATAAAGAAGTTACTACCCTGAGAACTAATTTAATTTTATAAAAGAGAAAATGGATGTGGCTAATACTCGCTGTAACCCCTTCTCCCATTTACTTTGCTTTTTGATAGAGCAACTAAACTATAAACATACAAAAAAAATTTATAAACGAATGGAAACCATTGAATGAAAAGAAAGAAATTTTACTATAGCAAAAAGGTTTTGTACAAGACGATAATGACCATTTTTATTTGATGTATAACATTTAGAATTACAATTCCTTTTTATAAACGAATGGAAACCCATTGAATGCAAAAGAAGTAAATTCTACTATAGAAAAAAGGTGTTTTACAAGATGGTAATAAATTTTTTTATTTGATGTATGATATTTAGAATTTTTCAGTACTTTTTAGCAATTATATTTTTTTCTTGCTATTGAAAAACATGCTAATACAGAATAACTGTTTACGTACAATAAACGTACACTAAACGTACAATTACCGGTCAAATGACCGGCAATGTCTATGTAAAAATGCAATGGGTCATGAATTAAAAATTCTTATTGTTTGTGTTTGTATTACATAAAAATTGACAATATACAATTTTGTTTAATTATAGTAAAGTTTATTTGTTTATTTCCTTCCCAATATCCATATTTCATACATTCAATCAGGAAATATTAAGTCCGGTCACTTAACCGGATATGGTAGAAATAGGTATATATTAAGTGCTGGTATGTTTATTGCTAAAACTGACAAAAAGAAATATATGCAATAAATATTTGATTAGCACTTTCAACTTGATTATATACGGAAAAATCAAATAAACTTTTTCTTAATCTTTCTGAAGGTTAAGGCTGACATCGGTAACTCCGAGTTGCGAATTAAGGTCTAATTATGCTGAGATGAGGCTCCAGAGAAAAGTGTTTCTTTGAGGTCTGACATCATTAGATGCACCTAAAACACAAAGTACACATGTTGACCTTTACTCCATCCTTACTTGAGAAATCTGAAGAAAAATACAACTTGAAAAATTCAAATAAGAAAGAGCATATTATGGGTGTTTTTAAATATTTATTGACAAATTATTTTTATTGAAAAATGAGTATTTACTCAATATAGCCAGAAAAAAAATGAATATGTTATGAATATATGAGAGCGGTTATTTTTTTCGATGAAAGTAAAAACCACCTCGGAAATTTTGTTTATTATTAAAAATTATTTTAGTTAATGCGATAGGCTTTTAATACATAAAGGCTACAAATTAGACTATCCTCTATTTCTTTTTTTAGGGTTAGGGGGATCCGAGTTAGTCTTATTCTCTGATTATCACTGGAGAAAGTTCACGATATAAAGATTTCGCTATAAGTACCTATCGCCATAATTATCGATACTTCGCTATAATTGTAGATTCCTAAAGAGCAAAATCAGAAAGTGATTATTTCCCAATCAAACCAATGAATAGCAAATTTTGAAATTGGCAATTTCAAAAATTCTAAATTTCTAAATCGTCTAAATTTTTTTTTGCTAAAATAACTTATTTCTAAAATTTTGATGATAATAACAAAAAATATATTTTCCATTTTTGGTACGTTTTTCTCAAATATAGTCCATAGGCAAGGAGTTAATTCCAATGAGATTCTCAAATATTTTTTGCCTTTAAATTTAAAATTTTTTTTATATAGTATTGCTGTATTAGTTTATTATATTTATTCAGAAAATTATGTCATTTGATTTTTTTTTGCGTAACATGAGCAAAAATTCCTGTAATCCAGTAACATTTGCCATGTATGGGAAAATATTGAAAATAGTAGTTATTTCGTCTAATTTTGTTTTTGCAAAAATAATATATTTTTAACGTTTTGATAATAATAATGGACAAAATTAAAGAGAAAAAATTATTTTCCATTTTTGGCATGTTTTTCTCAATTATATTCCACAGCAGAGAGTTAATTCCAATGAGATTCTCGGATATTTTTTGCTTGTTAATTTTGAAAAATTTTTATATAGTATTTCTGTATTAGTTTATTATATTTATTTGGAAAATTATGTCATTTGATTTTTTTGCCGTAATATGAGCAAAAATTCCTGTAATATATTAACATTTCCCATATATGAGAAAATATGGATAATAGTAGTTATTTCATCTAATTTTTTTTTGAAAAAATAATCTATTTTTAACGTTTTGATGATAATAACGAATAAAATTAGAGAAAAAATATTTTCCATTTTTAGCACGTTTTTCTCAAATATATTCCACAGACAAGGAGTTAATTCCAATGAGATTTTCAGATATTTTTTGCCAGTTAATTTTTAAATTTTTTTTATATAGTACTGTTGTATTAATTTATTATATTTATCCAGAAAATTATGTCATTTGATTTATTTTGCTGTAATTTGAGCTAAAAATCCTGTAATTCTTTAATATTTCCCATATCTGTGAAAATATTAAAAATACTATTTTCAACATTTTCACAGAAAATTTAGACGAAAATTTAGAACGAAAATTTAGAACTTAAATTTAGATGAAATAACTATATTTCGTCTAATTTTTTTCAAAAATAATCTATTTCTAATATTTTGATGATAATAATGAACAAAATTAAAGAGATAAAATGTTTTCCATTTTTGGCACTTTTTTCTCAAATATATTCCACAGGCAATTAGTTAATTCCAATGAGATTCTCGGATATTTTTTGCCAGTTAGTGTTTTTTTTTTAAATATTACAGATTAAGTGATTACTTTTTTTCCCTTTCATATGACATGGATATTTGCTTTAGACGACATGAACTTCCTAATAAGAAGCGATATGGTGTGAACATGAACTAAACAAACTGAATCCACGAGTTGACCCCAAAGAATGACAAAAGAATGTAAATAAATGTGAGTCGTAAATAAGCCAATGCGCAACCAATAGAATGCCACCGAAAACGTACGAGATTTACGCCTATGAAATAAAATACTTTCTTTTATTGGTTTTTCCCTTGAAGGTAAAGGGAACCATCAATGACAATGGATTCAGAGGGTTAAGCGCTTTTCATTCATTCATAAAATAATTTCGCAAAAGTATATAAAAAGAGGACCCAAATTCAGACTATGTTCAAGTAGAAGCTGTGAAAGTATTTGGGATTTGTACATTTTTGCAGAAATAAAGGGATAGTATGGACGTGGTAAGTGTATATTTAAGCTCATATAATAACACGACATGTAATTTGAGGATTATTGGAAAAGTAATTTTTATAAACTAAATCTTAATGTAAAATTAGTTATGGATTTTTAACAAAAATGATATCAATGCTAATGCATACGATTACTAAAAATATAGTAAATATAATAAATATAGTAATAATATAGTTAAGTTAAAAAAAACTTATTGTTTTAAAACATACTACAATATTTCAAAATTACTTAGAATCTAAATTTGTATATATATAAGACACATATATATTTAGAAAAATATTTGAAAAAAAAATGGATTTTTTGCCTTAAAAATTAAAAATTTATCATTATAAAAACATATTTTGGGAAACATAAGAAAATTTAGATTCAACCGGATGAAAAATATATTGTATACAACCTGTAAAAAATTCATGAAAAAATATTAAAAACTATTTGTGATAACACACGCGTCACATGAAAAAAGAAACTCAGTTTAAGAAAAATCAAGTTAAAGTTTTGTAAGTTTAAATTTATTTACAGTAAACGGCTGACACGTTTTTATTAGTAACCCCTCTCAAAATTGGAATTTTTTTATGCTGATTGTTTTAAAACGTTCAGAACTAAACTCCTTTTCCACATGTTTTTTTTTCTAAAAAATGGAAATTTTTGTTGATTTAACATTCGTATGACCCCTTGAAAAGGGAGACGATAGCATCCCTATATAATAATAACCTAAGTTATCTGTCCGTCTGTTTTCGAATTTATGAAGCTGTTGGACCTGGAATGGATAGAGGCATCCATATTGGATTCTTGATGAGTTAGGGTTAGCAAAATTCAAACCAAGTAAAATGTTTGAAATCCACCCCTTCCCAACTTTTCGAGCGTTTAATGCCATTATTTCATGCTCTATTTTCCCCGGTTAAGTGCAGGCGATTAAATTTATCACACAATAAATAGTTAAAATAACATTTTTTCCTAACATCATGAAGTCATTCCTTTAACTATCTCCATTAATCCTTTTTTATTTTAAATTATTTAAATATCATCTACATTATTTTGATACGTTTTATCACTGAACTTATATATTACTTAAATAATTTTCTTTTATATTTATCTTAAACATTAGTTTAAGTACATATGTGATAATTTTAAATTTAATCGTCGATTATTTTTTGTTGCAATGAAAATTTTATCACCGGTATTAACAACAAATGTTTTCATAAAAATCTAGGAGTCTATTTCACGGACTAATAAATATCTAGAGTTTAAGTTATAAGTATTTGAAAATTAAGAAGTTTGTTCGTTTGTGTGTTTGTTTTTTATACATAACCCCACGGTCTACAATCAATTAGCTGAATTTTGGACATCCTTCATATATACCGGCAAATAATCACTGTCAATATTAAAACTTCCACCTTCCATCCTATCACGTAATATGACAAGACAAATTAAGGTTGGCAACTAACATGCGGTCTGTAAAGATAAACAAATTATTGAGCGTGTACCAGATAATTATCAGCCAAAAAACAAGCCATTTTTACCTGCCTCATAGGGTACTTTACAATTCTGGAAAATTAAAAATTTTAATGATCTCGTCATATGATGGGCTATATGCTAGATTTAAAATAACTGGGAAAGATTATAACAGTTATGAATTAAAGAAGAAATATTTTTATTTTTAGTGCTTAGAACCAGTTTAGGATGGTATACTTTTGAATACCTCTAAAATGGGTCTTTTAAAAACTCAGCCGTTTGGTGCATCAATCGTTTCAGAGATGGGTTTTGCATAAGAACTATATGCTAGTTGTTTATAATTGCTTTATTCGATAAATATTTTATGATTTTTAAGCTTTCCACAAAAATTTACTCTTTCAGCATAAATATCAACTAAAATCATAAAGAATAATTATCTACTACAAAAAATCACTCTAAAGTCTTTATTAGAGTATAGTTAGAAAATATGTTATTAATTGTAGGTAAATAAATAGTATAGTAAATAAATATGCCATTACGTAGAATTTATTTTAGGTAAATGATATCCTGTGATATTCAAAATTATAATTCATCCTTAGTGAAAACGGGATGAAATGTTCAAAGCTATTTAAAATTCAATTTTTTTTACTGTAAAGATTTCATAAAAAATTTTCATTTATTAAAATATTCACTAACATATTTTCCTCCAAATACCATTAAATGTGTACCTAAATTTTCTCTTTAAATTAATATTAATTTAGGGTCTTATTAGACTTTATGCTTCTGATCTTATGAAGTTTCCCTACATTTCAATTGTTTAGTTCGTACAATGAAACCGCCCCATCCTAAGCTCTTTCTGTTTTTAAAAGACATTGGTTTTTACCCTCACATTTGAATTTTATGCCTCATCGCTGTTTTTTTCACTCTTGGTCTTATGTCTCTTCTCTACACTGTTTTGCATTTTTTACTTGTTTGTTTTTATCTCCAGTCATCCTTTTACAGCTGTTTTGACTTGATCATTTTAGAATGAATTTTAACTATTTGTTTGGCACAATATGTCACAAGAGGACTCTACCATAAAACTCCATCTAACTAACCAACCAAAGTACAATGACAGGTAAAATGGACTGTAATCAAATTCCCAAGAAGTCCAACAAGCATACCTTCTGCACTAAGCTCTTCAAATTTCTGAAAGAAAACAGTATCTGTCATGGTTAAATCTTATTAGTCTTGATGCTTCTTATTTCATGAAGTTTCCCTACATTTCATTTGTTTATTTCGTATAATGACAAGTAAAATGGACTATAATCAAATTCCAAAAAAGTCCAAAAAGCATACCTTCTGTACTAAGCTCTTCAAATTTTTGAAAGAAAACAGTATCTGTCATGGTTAACACTTAAACCATTAATATCTAGTATGGAAACATTTGAAAATAAAAGAATTAAAAATACCATCAAAAGAAATATATTTGCAGTACAATATATAAATGAATTACTATATCAATAAAAAAGCAGTGCATTACGTACATTAAAACTGTTTAATCTTTAAACGTTTGTAATCCATTGAATACTTTCAAGAGATTATTTCAAAAGAACTCACTTATCATTTGTAATATTATTACCATATAACCTAGTTTATAAAAATATTTCTAAATTAATTTTCATTAAGTTTACATTTTAATTTTATAAATTTTAGTAAAATTGATATATTATTTATTGATTTACTCAAGAGTCTTACGTTGAAAGACATGTACACGCACACACTAATAAATATGTGTGTATGGCCCCTACATATAAGTATATAATGTAGGGTTAATAAGCTCAAGAAAGCTGTCTAAGCTTTAAAAGCTTTAACTCTACTCTGATAAGATATTTTAAGCGGCTAAGGAAGGAATATCTTTGCTTTACTAACAGTTTAGATTTTAAAAAATTATAGCATTTTTGGTCATAAAATATGTGTGAATAAACAATTTCCTAAGGTAAAACGAAGTTTATTTTTTCTTCTAGACATTCTATATAGCACTGCTGTGTTTGACCAGTTTTTCAAGAGGTAATGAAATAGGCTCCATGAGAGAAGATGATATCGAGAACGATGCTAAGGATGATAAAGACGAAAACATTGCTTTTGAATCTTTTGGATCTCCAGTTTATGGATTAAATAATATTCCAAAATCCGGTGGTCTAAATGGGAAATCAGCATATACTCCCCCAATTCCTGCATTACCCCCTAACTACGCAGCGTACCTTACTAATTTAGGTTTAGGCAACCCATACTCCTACGGCCCTTACAACAGATATGGCTATTCACCTTACGCATATCCTTCTTTATTTGGCTATGGGTCGCCTCTATTGAACAATCCCCTACTTAATTCAGCTTTGCTATCTGGATTAGGATACGCTGGCTATGGTAATCCATATTTAGGCAGATCTATTTATCCTGGCCTTGGTTATGGGTATTTGCCATTCAGTTCGGGATATAGATTTGGTGGACCTGGATACGCGCCTGCATCTTTGAGAGGACCTCCAGCTCCCGTGGCACCAGTACCTGCTCCAGGTCCTGGCATTCCGTCTCCAGCTGCTCGCGTTTCTGCACCTTTAGGTGCTTTACCTCCTCCAGTACCTTCTGTTCCGAATGCTATACCATCACCTGTACCTGCAGGAATTCCTTACGGAGCACCATACAGAGGCAAAGATGGCTCAGTGAGATATGGTTATGGTCCATCCGATGTACAGACATTACCTGTATATTAGAGATTCTTTAAGTCTGATACCAGATATCTCAGGTAAGAACAACAATATTATTAAACTGTGCTTTATTTTGCTCAATAATGTCTTGTTAAATCTTGTTTTGAAGAAGAACTTTAATAAATTGTTAAAAAGCCATTTAACTGTTTTACTTAATGAGCCGCGATAGCTTAGGGCTTTACTCTGGAAGTTGTGGTTCAGTTCGAACTTTCGTTGTGACATCAGCTTTATCGTTTACTCGCAAAATGTCCACAAGCTGATGTCAAAGTGACGTCACAACGAGCGTTCGAACCGAACCGCAACTTCCAGGGTAAGGGCCTTAGTTGGCAAAGGCAGTGATCTTGTAACCGGAGGATTGAGGGATCGGGGTCTGAAGCCAGCCAGAGATCTAATGAAGGCCGTGGTACGTAAAATACGTACGTGGTCACGATGTCTTCCAAGTTCCTCAATGAGGCATTGCTAAGCTTGGAGGTCTTCTGCTTCATTCCTGCTTTTATACTACGACGTCTTACTTGAGCAAAGTCTTTTATTCACCTTGCAACGCTTATGGAAACAACGAAAGGCGTACTCTTTCTTGAGGTATAGTGAGCCTTCAGCCCTCGTGGTTCCTTACTATAGTAAATCTACGAATTACTTTTAGCCATAGACAAGTCGTATACTGTGCCAGTAAAGTATTAGACCTGGTGTAGGTTCTCTTACAGGGGATGAGAAACAACATCATTGTTTTACAGATTATTTCCAAGATATCTCTCAATTCTCAACTAAACTGAAAACTTAACTTTAAAAGGGGTAAGAGATCATTATTTCTTACTTTTACAATTTATAATTACATTTTTAAATATAAGCATAAACCTAAAAACTTCAATGGAAGAACGCTTTTTTAAATTCCTTTAAAATTTACACCAAAAGAATTTTTGCTAAAAACAGAAAACTTCTCTTAAAAAGAGTTTCCCCATAACATTCTTTAAACATGTACCTAATACTTTTTATACAGTTAATTAGCTTATGTTTTTTACTGCATTTTTATCATTTATATTATAGAGCTAGTTAAAGAGTTTCATTTACAGAACTTAACTATATTATAACTATACAACGCTGTAAAATATTTATAGTGGTTTCTTTGTACAACAAACTCTGTAACTTGACAAATTAAGAAACGTTTGAGAAAAGTACACTGGGTTTCACGATAAACCTTTTAATAACAATGGTTGAAAATTTGAAAGAAATTGTGAAAAAATAATGGCACAGGAATTTTAGATGTAACCATAAGGCATAAAATATAAAACCGAAAGGAAAATAATTTTTAAGTTTTAAACCAATTAAGTGCAAGAAAACAAAAAAAAGTTTATATAAAATGGAACAAGAATAACTTGTTTTAGTTTGATTTAGAGTACTACGGTAGATTTTTGCGCAACACGAGGATTCATTTTCCTTACAATTTAAAACCGATTCTTAATAGCTACAAACATCCATTCCAGATAGTCAACATGTATATCGAAAATTATTAGTGCAGATAGATAAAACGTAATGTAGCTACCATTAGTGAAAAAGGCAAGATAAGGAGGTAGTAACCTCTCCTCTCATTAGGACTATTGCATACATGTATTATATAAGTAAATTCTACTGTCCAATTTTGAGATATGAGTTGATATGAAAGAATTTTCTCCCCCCCTCCCCATGGAAACTTTTTCGCTACACCCCATCTGACTACGTACATTAAAAAATAATAGGCATTTAAAATTAATTTTATTAAGCTCTTTTAATTCCTTACGGAATCCTTACGGAGCACCGTACGGAGGCAAAGATGGCTCAGTGAGATATGGTTATGGTCCATCTGATGTCTTTAGTAAGCCCTTTTTGTCACCGAGCCTCTGATATCTCGGCTACATATCCTATTTTGAAATAATTATTATTTTTAATTAGCGTATTATAATTAATAATCTGAACTAGAATATTTGAAATTTAATAAAATAAAAAGTATTAATTCAAACCTCAATCCCAATTCAACAAAACAAAAGAACTAGACGCCACTTATCTTTTAAGCTTTTATTGAACTATGGTCGAATGGTTAGAGCGCTTAATGTATTAAAAATGACCTTCATTGAAAAGTGAACCCCCCAATTTTTACACCACATTGCAATTTGTTAATAGAAATATTTTCAATTGGAAAGCTCTATCAAAGATTTATTTTGAAGACAAATCTTTTATTTTATATTATAATCAAATCAAAGAAGTGAGAGATGTTTATACCACTAATTATTTAATTAAAGAGTGAAAAACAGTTTTAAGTGCATAATTGCTTCCGTAAAATGTGAGTAATTTTCTATAAATAACAATTTTTCAATTTTGTTTCATATTCATGTAAAATGGAATCAACAGTGCCTTTTATATTTTTTAGACTGTGAATTGGACGAGATGACTATTGGAAGAGCAACATCTTTTATCTAATTCGATAGAAGGAAGTTTGTTGCTGTGAAGCAGAGTATATCTTAAAAATCAACTTTGGTCGGAAATTTTTTTTGTAGCATTTCTTCAACATTTTTTATATAAGATTATTTCTACAGTTTAATGTGGTTTTTACTATTTTCATGTTTTCATCTTAAAAATATGTATTTTTACACTCATCTTAATAAACTCTTATAAAATAATTGACTTTTAGTTGAAATATTTCTTACGAAATAATTTATATATATTCATATATATGTATACATTAATTTCATAATTTTTCTTGATTGTTTATACAAAGTGACGGTGCAACTATTACCACTCTAATTAAAATATTTCCTGTACATTAAAGAAGTTATTTTTAATAGTTATTTCCGTCAGATTAGCAACAGTAAAAACACTTTTTCATCATAATCATCACTAAAATACATCTATTTCTAAATGAGTGTTACTACTCTTAATTTAACTCTTAATTTGACTAATTTATGAATAAGTAAATTAATTACGATTGAATATACCAAAAGGCAATTTATCTTTAATACCATATAATTTTCCTATAAAAACTATTATTTTTAATAGCTCTATGTAAAAATCACAGTTTAAAGTTTTGAATTTTCTAACTAAACTAAAAAATAACTAAAGTTTCAGTAAATTTGAATTTCATGAAGCATTTCATAAGTAGTACCATTTTATTCTTTTTAACAAATTAGAAGTAAAATTCAATATAATAAATTATTAGAGAAACTAATAGATATTGTATTTTGATTAATATGGGGAAAATAAATGTTTCTTTTTTAGTTCTTATTTTCATGCCCACAAAAATGAATTCTTGGAATATTCTTCTCGACATATTTCTATATGATTTTCCTTTGTACAGTTATATATGAAAATGAAAGCGATAGTTAATAATTAATAAAATAAGTGCCTCGAATGATTCTTCAAGTTAGTTTTCTTTAGTTGTTATCTATGAAACTGAAAGCTTTCAGTTAAAAATTAGAATAGAGAGAATTTTCGAAAAATGGATAAAGAGAGGAAAGTCTATCACTACGTATTGTAACTGATAAGGATTTGCTTTATTTGTTGTGAGTGGCTA